>CM062837.1:13105748-13267746 GCA_031772345.1 Himalopsyche anomala | reverse complement strand
TTTATTAAATTTAAATCGTTCAAATTATGTACACTCCCACAGATTTTGTCACTAACGACCCGGGTTTCGCCTTTCGGCATCTTCAGGCGTTCACGTGCACGGATGAACTTGAACTGGCGCTAAGTAAATGAGTGTTTCGTGTTAATAAATTAACTAAATGTATCACTGAGTCTCAAGCCATTGCTGGCGAAAAGGATAAGCTCATGGGAATACCCAAAGATTTGAGTAGTGTGGTTTTAAGAATTATATTTATTTGTTTGTCGGCAAAGGTTTTATGATATTATTTAGACTCAGTGGTACATTTATTTTATATATAAACACGAAACACACAATTTGAACGATTCAAATTTAATATTGAAATTCCACCAAGCACCTTCAGTCGAAATCTTAAATATGTCCTCTATGTTTGTTTTAAATCACTTCTACTATTTTTTAACTATGAACTAGGAGTTTTTACTACTGGTGACTTTTTTTTTCATGTATAAATAAGATATCCTTGCTACGCCACTGCATAGTTAGTCTTATTCAGTGTTTTTTTCTTATTCAAATATGGCTTCCGAATGGAGAAATCTTAACAGATTTTTTTATGAGAACTGCTTGTTAGTCAGTTCCTCAACCTCCCTTTTTCAAAAAGAGTCAAGATAGAAAGATAGGGCTGGTACAGGACTAGTGTTCAACTAATCGGTCTCGCTTTGCCCTGTTCATTTTAGGATTGCAAGATTGGGAGGGATGGATATCACAAATACCAACGCCTTAGAACAGAAATCGATCTTGTAGGCCTAACCTTAGTTCTGATAATAATTTTTTAAATGTTCTCTTATTGATTTAAAAAATATTTTCAAACGTCTTTCGGTATAAAAAATCAAAATTTTTCAAGGATTTTTTTGTGAATATTAATTTGAAACATAAAAACTTCGAAAAAAAGGAGCTGGAACTCCATTAAGCACTGATCTTACACAACATTATTAGTGATGTATCGACTTCAATTTACATCGATAATACTTGTCATAAGCGAAACCGGCCCCGATCTGTATTTTAAAAAGGTGGAATTGAACAAAAGAGTGTTTTAATTTTTAGTACAATGCCTTTCCACTGAGAATTGACAGTGAGCAGAATGAAGTGATTTTGAAGATTTTTTTAATTTTTTAATTGACTGCGACGTGTTTGTAATCCAGCCCTGTGCAATGAAGACCGGCCGTGCAGAGTGGATTGTTTCGATAAAATCGTTGGATCCTATTCGCTAATCTGCTGAGGAATTTCTCTGCAAGAATCGGGTTTCGAAGAAAATAATGTGGGCACCTACTTCCACTCGCCAGCCCGCTCTGAAATGTTCGATCACAATTCGCACAGGGTCGCTCTCGTTCGCATTGTTGCCGCTTCATGCGCCAACCCATTGGTGTATGGCAGCGTTTCCCAAATGGGGTTACATCATATGGCTTTAAAATATCTTCTGTCTACTGAGGGTATTTGATGAAATTTCAATATCAACAAAATCTATGCACTTCGTGTTTTTCACATAATTTGTTTGTATTACTTGAATGTGATTTTAAATATATTTCGACGTACTTAATACTTTAAAAAAACATTATTCGTCATAATATATGACCACCAGTGATGTAGTGGTGAATAAATAGGTACCAGGTCGGTCATTGTTTTCCCCCCTATTTTTATGTTTGTTTTTTTTACATCCGTCCAAAGTTAAGAAACCACAAGTTGTAACAGTTACATCAATAAAAAAACGTGCATTTAAAAAAAAACGGAATTCACTTCTTGTACGATGCATTTGTTGATAAAAATATAAAAACTTTCAAATAAACCAAAAAAAACAAAAACGGTGACCGACCTGGCCCCACTACATCACTGATGACCACGGGCCGGACATATGAGCTCTGCGGGCCGCGGGTTAACCTGGCCTGTTATAAATGATAGACACCGTTTACTGTCAGTTCAAGTGTACGACATTTATTTAACGAAAACATACATGTAAACTATTTGCCGAATTCCTTGACAACTAATTCTTTTTTTTGTTTTCATCTCAAAATTATGTGTTTGTGTAAAGGCCAGTGCTATCCTGAGCACCCGATATTATCTACGACGCTGCACAAGGTGACTGGAGCGATCTTGCTGTAAGCAAAGGCGAGATGAGATGGTGGTTTTGAAATGTACCGCGGCTTTGTGAGGCGAGGTGAGGTGGCGGCAGTTGCAGGTTGCAGGGCTCTCACGAGAGTTTATTCTCCCCGTAAGACCCGCGGAGGCACCTACACGATCTTGGATGTACCCCCTTGTTGTCCGACATGATAAAATTAATCGAAATGTGAATCGGCATTTTGTCTTCGGCGGTCGCGGGTCGGCGATGTGACCTTCCGACGTTACTCGTGTTCAATGGCGCCTGACAGCTGACATTACACGCATATTTGAATATATAACTACTAATTTTTCGTATATTTGTGAAATTCTAACTTTTAATTTAGTCAAAAACAAATCCAAATTATTTTTAAATATAAAAGCGATAAACGGTATTGTGACGTCAAATAAAAAACAAGAAACACACTTTTTTAAAGAATGTAAATTCATAATGATGCTTTGAATTTGGTTTTCGTTTTATCTGCCTTCAACATATTATAATATAATAAATTAATTATCTATTCTCAAAATAAAAGAACAATATAGTATATAATTATACAGATACAGATATAACATTGATGCACCAATACGATAGAATAGAAGAAATATATTTACAGAAGCGCTCAAATCAATAAAATAAAATAATAATAAAAACCAGGGCTTTTTTTCCGTGAACCCTAAGCAAGCAACACTCTTGCACTTTTAATTTAGCACTACACTACTGATGTTCTGAAGATTGGGTCGATTCTTTCACAATTATACGTGATTGTTATCAAAGTAATTGAATTTTACTTAACATACTTATAATACGTATATACCAGCGGTTCTCATGTGCGGCCACCAGAGGATTTTGCTACGGCCACCAACAGCTTCATAACGCTTAATAGTTCAGCTACATTTGTATTGCTTTTTAAGAAAATTAATACCAATATGTTTAAATAATATCTTTTATTGAATATAAACTTGTAAGTTGATCCATTTTTTTAGTAAATGCAACCGCTATTTTTATCTCATCTCAAAAGGAAAATTTGGTGTGGCTACGAGACATTTCAATCGGATCGCTGATACTTATAATGCGGCCACAGTGAAATTTCACGTGAGAACCACTGGTATATACAGGGACGTCCCGTGGGCATAGGCGAGTAGGCAATTGCCTAGGGGCGGCAAGACCTAGGGAGCGGCAAAAAATCACAGAATACATTTTTAAAAAAGCTAAATATTTTTGATACAGGGCTCTCGTATAGAATAAATATGATTCCTCATATTTAATAAAAAAACCGAAAAATATTTTTTCAATAGTAATAATATTATGACCAATGGGTAAACAGTAGTTAACATTGTCGCAAAAGCCATCTTTAAATATAACATTTACCTATTACGGCACTATAGTCAGCAGTTTTGGTGTAAATTCGAGCGGAAGTGACCTGGGTCATAAAAGCACTTAATGGACAAATTTTAACAATTTTTTGATTACATAGATAAGTAGAAGATTCGAATTTATATATTATTAAAATTTATGTATTCTAAGAATAATGAGAAATAATGAAAAAAGACAAATAAAAATATGGCTGTAAGCATTTCATACTTTTATTTCAAAAATAGTAAAGGCGCTAGATTAAACTCTGCCTAGCGGCGGCAATAGTCTAGGAACGTCACTGGGTATATACCGTAAAATAATTAATATTAAAAGCCGAAAAATGTAGTTACCTACCCAATCTGAGATGCAAGCGTAAAGAGTATCACGATTTACGTCGAAATCGATTGGTATGATAAACCATTCTTTTCGCTCCAATTCCATGTTTCAAATGTTATACATTTATAGCTTCGTAGATAGTAATGTATCTCAGAAATTATAGATAGGCTCTCACTTTTATTTTTCTTAATTTTACAAGGGAATCGCGAAACCCCCTCTGAGCCTCTTCCAGCCCTCCCCTGTGCCAAGCTAGTTTGAGACGGCTGATAAACAGTGTCATAGCAGGATATACTAAAGTGAGTTTTTATCACACTTTTAAATAAACTTTAGCATTCAGTGTTCTTCGGTCGCGAGAGAGTGGAAGTGCTTTTATGGTTAATTGATTAAATTATCTGCGCTTGCCGAAAGCACAATCAAAATTAGACAGCGGAAAAGGTCTGCGTTATCTTACGAGAGAAAATTATAATTGAGGTATTGCAGGATGCTGCGTCCAATGACTCGAGCGTACTTATCAAATTCCAGAGATTTCATTTCAGAAGCTGGCCAGACTGAAAACAAAACACCTGTCCCGAAATAAAGTTAACGTCACACCTGCGTTGACAATCAATTTATATCGTTTGTATGTTATACAGTTTATCTCTCGATTATATAGCGAGTCTTTTATGTTAATAGCGATAATACAAACATTAAAAACACTTCTATATTGCATAGCCAACAAAGTCATACATTGACTGCCAAAAGTATGTAACTGTGTTAATTCAAGAGTGTGCTGGAGAAGGCTTATACGGGCTCGTGCAAGCTCTTGTTAAATTTGACGTAAGCTAGTGGCCCCTTGTTAAATTGAAGCAATAAAATATTATCTGATCAAATCAGTACATAACTACAATTTTTATAGATGCCTTAAATATTGTATGTATTAGACATTGTTGGCTTTTAATTTGTTCGTAAAGTACACTTATATTTAGGCTGCATAATAAAAAGAGACCTAACTGTTTTTGTGTAAAGTCTACAGATGCTTAAAAGTGGTGATGTTTGTTATATATATTGCTTTCAGATGTTCTAACATGTTCAACGTAACATTTTTGAAAACATTGCCCGATTGTCCATAATATTTCACACGTGCATCATTGGCAGCCCACCGCTGGTTTTATGATGTATTACTTCCACAATATCCGTCACCACAGACATCCACGCCATCGAACAAAAATCCATAAATCGATTGATCTATTTATGAAACTAGCCCGTAACCACCGCAATCAAAATCTGTCAAAATTTAATCTTTCAAATCCCCCCCCCCCACTTTTCCGATCCTAAAACGAAGTATAGCGAGAATGATCAGTTACCTGTTAGTCCTGCTCTTCTATCCCCAATATCGTCGAAAAAAAAGGCTAACTACTTACCAACAATCAGTTATTGTAGAAAAACTACTGCTAAGATAAACTGTATTTAGCAAACCTTGCGATTTTCTGTCTGATGATGCTTCTTAAAGAGGCGAAACACTTTCTTCACAATTTGTAATACAACACGTGGAGTAACAAAGCTATCGAATTGAATCGTATACACATTATAAATAAATGACAGTAATTATATGAAATTTAAATGTTTATGAACTATGACAGATTATTTTATTTCATTATTCCTTATCCGCTCCCTATACAGAGCATATGGTCACCACATGGCTCCTCCAAGATTCTTTATACCCCGCCAGTCTCTTTGATTCCTCTCAGGTCATCCCAGCGTCCCGTCGCTCCGCTGAGTACGTTCTACGGATGGTCATGGCCAATGGTCATGAGTGACCTTCCACGATGTCGGAATCCATCCAGTTGGTAGAAGAGAATGCTCATAAATACATATTACTAAATTGCAGTAAAAAAAACCAGGTTTAAAATCAATTAATTGAGAAATGTATGTATAGTAAGAAAGTAATTCTAAAACCGTATTTATCATGCTGAACATTTTGAGGAGTTAAAAAACAATCCCTCTGCTGGATTGAATCTTCGCCCCATTCAGTACTAAACTTATTATGAATAAGTTCAAATACCGATAAGTAATGTTGGTGCGAATGCACAATGGTGATTTCAATGCATGTAATTTCACATCAAAACCTCGGCTGTAATATATTTTATCCGAAAAAGGCGAAGTAAAAAGATGCGCGCGAATAAATTGCTCATTGTCGCGGGGCTAACGGTAAAACAGGCGCCCCATTGTTCTTCCCCCACTCTCTCAACCCTTCCCTCCCGCGTCTCCGAACACTTGTCCTGTCTCTTCGATGTTGCAGTTTTCCTACCACACCTTTAGGTTGTATCTTTTGCTCCATGCGCATATGGTATACATTTCGTAAGGTCCACTTTTAGGTTGGCAACGAACAGACAATCGCCGAATGAATTTCAATACATTGATTTTTCAGTAAATTCATGTATTCAAAAGCATTAGTGTCTTATGCTCGTACCCATCCTATCAACTCATGAAAACGAGGTGTAAATTACTAGTTCTTTCTTTATTATTTCCATATCTGCTTTGGAGAGAGGCTAAGCCAGTGGTCGGCAAACTGCGGCTTTTTGGCCTTTTGAGTGTGACTCTTCCACAAAATACCACATACAGTGCAAAACAAAGTTCGCGTACCAAGCACAGAAATCAATTGTCGATCTTAAAACTTTTGAAGATTTGTAAGAGGTGATCTAAGCAAACGTACATATAAATCAGATTCCAGCTAAGGAGCTCGATTCAAGTTAATAGCTCTGTTCTTCTGCGTACTTCTGACGGTTTGAAAACCGTCAGCAAACCGCCAGAAGTACGCAGAAGAACAGAGCAAATAACAATTTACCTGTTTATAATGTTTAAGTTAAAAAAAAAATACTCAAAGAAATTTCAAAACGTTGTATAGTTGATATTTGGCTCAGTTGACTAATAAGTTTGCCAACCGCTGGGCTAAGCAACGCGTGATTAGATATTACGGATGAAAATATTGTTACCGTACAAGGGTTTGGTGAGTTAGCATTTAGCAAGAATAGGTTTTAATCAGTTTTTTCTGCGATTTTGAGGAAAGAAAGATAAGATTAAGAATGGACAAATCGTCACCTTTCGGGCTGATATTGATTTCTAACAAAATTAACAAACACGAGTAAAGTTTACAGATACTTTGATATAAATTCTTTGTCTAGAATAACCCAGTGCATTAATTATTTATACCAGTTTGACCAAAAGGCATTTATTTGTATCGGAAATTATTACTAAAGCTGATTTAGAGGCAACTAATTTTCCCTATCTTTTCATTTTAAGCTCTTATTTGTGTCAGTTTGGCATTAACGCATGTATATTTTGATATTGTCATTATCCATGTAATATAATAAAATATCGACGGTGGAGGTTTTATGCTAAAAGCTGAAATTGTTTATTTGCTGTTTACTCATAACTATCAATCTGTTACTAACCAACTTCTGCCAGAAATGTGATGATGTAATAAATGGTGCAAATAAATCTAAAGTAGTGCACGTTGATCATTCGCACGTATACCAAAAGCGGCGACTGTTTAACCTCCCTTCGGCTCCCCCTCGCCATGACAGGACCGCATTCTTCCAGTTTCGCGTTCGCAGGCCGCCTTTATTTAATTCTCATCTCATCTCGCCCGGGAATCGAGTTTCGATTGGCGAGCAACGGCAGACCCGAACAAGAATGCTTGTGCCGCCTCAAATAAATTCGCCCAACAACATTATCATCGAGTCTGCTCCTCAGTAAAAACTGTTATTTATTTATTGTAAAAATCGCCAGCTTTTTGCGACAAAGGTTTGACAGACGACATACGTAAATTGTTATTATATTTTGTTATGTTGTGAAGATTGCCGTACCTTTTATAGGCATTTTTTTTATCGACAGCGACAAGAAAGGATTTTATTGCGTTTGTGTTCTGGCATATCTACAACCATTCTTAAATCACCTTGTAATGGTAAAGCAAGTGTTGTAGAAGATAGTCATTGACAAGGTAAAACATTGTAATATTTGTTCTTCTTTCTGGCAAAGAATATTAAAAAAGAAAGCATTGGTTCTAATAAATCTACGTGGAATACTATTATACTCAATCGAATATAATTTAAGGGTGAATACAACGGTCTACAGCAGTGGTTCTTAACCGGTGCGTGCACCGCGAAAAAAATGGTAAAAACCGAAAAAAACGCAAAATAGTGAAAGCCGAAAGTCAAAAAAAAATTATGTCCACATATTTTTTTCGATCTCTTAATTATGGTGCACCGCCACTTTTTCCCATGATCAAAAGTGCACCGTGACTTCGAAAAGGTTAAGAACCACTGGTCTACAGACACGTAATTAAGAACAATTGTTGTGACTTACTTAGTGAATTATTTAAAGGTTTGTGTTGACCGCTGATTTGTGCTCAATTTGGGTTGCCATTTTACCATGAATAGATTTTTGCCAGAACAACGCTTGCAAATTGTAAAAATGTATTTCTTAAAAAATAATTCCGGTCAGAGCGTTACAGTTATGGAAAGCGTTAGAGATCCATGATTATTTACATCTTCGTTCCCCGATTGGATGGCAATAATGTGCAGGAGCTGTGATTTCATCAACAATGCTGTGACGCAACATACCACACATCACAGCCACGGATGTCGCTGGAAAAAGTATTGCTAATTCAAAAAACAAACCTTTAAAAAATATATATATTTCCCAGTTTTCTTTCAATCGATGCTGACTCTCAAAGATAAATATTTTAAATCCGTCATCTTGTGATGGATGGGCATTGATGTTATAGATTTTCTGTGTTTTACAGATGTAATTACCGCACGCTTTGAAATGGCAGATCTTTGTTGGATCAGTCGCCATACCTGTGCATCCGCGGCGATTCTTGGAATGAAGACGGTTTCTCATGTTGCAAAGGCACTCTGTATGTTGAAAACCTTCGAAGCGCCATCTTGCGGAGCTGACGAAATGCGGGTTCGGCTCGTGTGCTGCATCATGAATCATGATGACCAGCGCGCAGACCTGATGCAGACTCGACGCTGGCACCGACTCACTCGGCATACCTGAAAAACATAATATGATAGCTTGTAACATGATACATCGCTTAGCTTACATACGGAACGGAGAAATAAGTACGTCTTCAAAAGCTTAACGGCAGGGTTACCAATTTAATATATCCCTCCAGAGACGAGAGCTTTTTTTAAGCCATGTTTAAGTCACGGATAACTTTTATTGCTAACAAAAATTAAAAAAAAAAAAAAAATGCAAAATCGTTGTATAGAAACCTCGCATGATTATATGGTCATGCGCATCCTTTTATTACAGTGTAATATTGTGTACGGACAGTAGTAAGGACGAGCGTGACCGTATGGGCACGCAAACTTCCGAGGTTGAAATATAGCTAAACATGATTTTTTTTAAATATTTACAATTTGACCTCTTTAGATCAACATAATTTCAATACAAATATATTAGCAAAATAACTGTAAATAATTTGATGTTTTGATAAAAAAATAACTAACAGTTTCAAAATGTCCATTAAAAAAAACGGAAATTCAAAAAATCACATGTGCTTTTGGTGGCCATTTTGGTTTCCGTGACTGATGACTAACTGAAGTCTGTTCCCTTCTTAACCAAATATGAGTGAAAGCAAATAAATAGGAGGATCAATAGACAGCGGTGTTTACTGTGACCATATGGTCACGCTCGTCCTTGGAGGGATATGTAGTTCATCGTTGCGATGTTAAAATTTAATTTAATGTATTAATTTAAAATATAATATTTAGTTTATGAGAAATAATGGAATTGTTTTCTTATTTAACCGTATCCGTTCAATATGAGTTGCATATCTACTGTAGAAAAATAAAATTACGTAACCCACAACAAATTTTACAGTAGGCACAGAAAACGTGTGTTCGAGTGGTCAATGACTTTGGTTTCAGTTACGGAGGTCATGGGCTCGAATCCCAGTACGGACAGTTTTATAAATTGATTTTTCAATCGATTTATGAATTTCTGTTCGAAGGTATGGATGTATGTGATGTCTTGAATTCTTTACTCCCACCCATTCTATCCTATTAACGGGGCGTAACAAGAGCGATTAGCTAACCACTAGTCATGTCTTAGCTCTATCCTTCTATTCCTACTCTATTTGGAAAAAGACAGGTTGAGCAACTGAGTAACATGCAGTTCTCGGAGAAACACTTCTGTTGAGATAAACTCCAATAGGAGTCCATATGCTCCACACTGGGAGCGGACAAAAAAATATTGATTATTTAACAAAAACCTTTGTGTTAGTCCTTTTTCCTGGTCAAGATTTTTACAGAATCTTCTTTTTCAAACTTAAAATCTAAATTTAGATAATAATTCGTTATTTTCAGCTTAAATCCTTTTGATATAATAGATAGATGTATTAAGTTGTATACCATTTATCGAAAAAAAGGTTTCTTGGAAAAACAGTGGGTTAAGTTATTTTACCTTTCTATATTCAATATGGCTTAATGCCAAATAATATGCACACATAATATCTGGCGCTTTACGATATTTTTATCCCACCACCATTGTCACATTTCGTCACAAATCCCTAACGAAATAACTTTAATAATAGAAGAACCGTTATTTTTCCAACTCGTCAAACGGCTCTCCTGAAAAATAACGGAATCGGGATCTATATTATTAGGGGTACGATATGGTCTTCTAAGTCTACGTTATGGCGGTACGACAAATATTATCGCGCCACCCTTGTTAAATTGGCAAACCGCGAGTGCAGGAATCTCTTTTTATCATCCGTAGCCTCCTCGAGCCTTCCTCCCCTTCCTCCCCTCACTCACCATTCTCCCCCGGCCGCGTTTCCTTCCTATACATCACGGGTTCCCAACCTATGGGTCGCTAACTTTTTTCGATTTTAGATTTGAACAACAAAACTAAAACTACAGTAAACTAAAATTACCTTATTGAAAAAAAATGCCTTTTTCAATTGTATTGGGGCCGCTGGTCATATGGCTTTTAAATAAGGGGTCGTTACAAACGTTCCCTCTAAGCTGCGCGCGTGCGCGGCCGCGCAGCAGTTGGGAAGCCTCCGCGCACTCATTCCATGTTGGCGCGCACTGCAAGACAGTTGTTCAATTAATATTTGATCGGTCCGCGCAGCCTTTAAAATTTCCGCGCTGTTAACCTCTTGCCTTAGAGGGAACATTGGTCGCTACCCGAAAAAGATTGGGAGCCTATGCTATACATGTACCCTGCGCGTTTGCTTACTGGTTAGGCAGACCACTTGAAATTATTGCAATAGCAAAATGACAGTGCGCGGTGCACACTGCTCTCAGCGGCACACTGCATACCGCAACGGACGTTCACATTATGTATCTACGTCGCCGGCAGGGTCGCCACAAAATGAAAAATAAACTCTTTTTTACACGATTTTAAAATAACACGGTCCACTAAAAATGACAAATACTATATTTTTACACAAATTATTTGTTGTAATACGATTCTCAGACTCAAAAAACAAACTGAAGGCTTCATTAAATCCTCACAAATTAGACGTTTCCAGACATTTCTAATGATGAAAGGGATTTGTGTCCTGTTTCTCATAAAAATCTCCCGTATTACATTGCCGGCGCGAAGTTATTTAGCGCCCTAGGCAACGGTTATTGGCGCGTCCCTTTTCAACAAATCGTCTCATTATTTCATTGAAATAATGAAAAAATTTGGAATCATTAGAAATATATTTGTTTTATATATCTATGTCCGTTCCCAAAGTGGAACATATGGCCTCCTAATGGAGGTATCTCAATATAAGTTTTTCTACGTGAACTGTTTGTTATTCAATCGCTCAACCTCTCTTTTTCGAATGATATAGAAAAATATACATTAATAACAACGAACAAATACAAACATCAAAATAAAATTTACATACTACTATTAATTATTATTAGATTAAAATAATTTTAATACTCCATTTATGCGCCCCCTAGGGTGTTCACTGTCAATACTTGGTGGAAAGCATTATATTAATAAAAACACAATATTCTTTGTACTTTATTTCCACTTTATTTAAAATGTTCAAGATCGGTTTCGCTCTTGGTGAGCATTGTCAACTGATAAGAAATATAATTTAACAGTGCTATTTATAAATAAACAAAATTAAATGAAAAGGTTTAAATAACAATTGACATTGAAAAGAATTGACAAATTACAGTCGAAGTAATTCAATATTTACACAAAATTAAAATGTTTAACACCTCTAACATATAATTTAAAAATCATCAAAGTTTAATAAATTTAAAGTGGCGAATGATGGTAATTACAAACATAATTATAATTTTGAAAATGTTCGCCATGAGCGAAACTGGTCCAGACCTTTTTAAATAAAGTGGAAATAAAGTACAAAGAAATATTGTGTGTATATTAATCACAATCATTTGTGGCTTTGAACAGCAATCGATAAATCGATTGTTTGTTCTGGGATTCGAGCCCGTGTGATCCGCCATGGAAGACAACGACATTGAACACTGTGGTACGGACCCGACAAAAGATAAATAAAAAAATATGTATTTGTGTATTGTATAAATACTGATTCTGTATGGTTTTGGCGTCGATGGCGAGAATGTGTATATTATGCAGATCAGAATAACACATTTTTCGATGTCGTTTGTTTTTATTGTGAAATTCTTCACAGTAAACTTGTTTCAATTTTATTTATGCCTATCAATACCATCTTTTTGAACCGTCAATACATAAATTATTACGCCATTTTCGTTCAAGCATGATCAGATCCTGGATGACGTTTTTTAACGACTCCGACACCTAACTATTGACAGCTGATTCTATTCAATTAACAGAACCTACTTTGTAAAATAGCTCTGTTCTTCTGCATACTTCTGACGTTCTGATCTGACAGTTTGCAAACCGTCAGCAAACCGTTAGAAGTACAGAGAAGAACAGAACTGATAAGTAGCTTAGTATCAAATTATGCCAAACGCCATCTACAAAATTTTACAGGCGAAGTCAAATGGCCTTTTTTTAAGCACTACATAAATTTTAAAACCAAAAATCTATGTGAATTGGCCAGTTTTTGATACTTTTAGTTATTTGGAAAGAACATCACTTGTGTTACAATTAAAAATAAAAACATGAATCGTTAAAAAATGGCGTTTGGCCGACTGTGATAGTAAGCTACTCAATTTATTTTATGTATGTATGTATAGTAAAGTATATACATTATAATAAAAATACGTAATTGCAGAATCGCCACCTTTTCGTCCTTCATAATTACTGTGAAAACTTGACACTTGAAACGATGACAAGAAGGTATTTCTGAAATTTTTGCCAACCCTAATATGGGCGTTCAGACTTATTCATTTTGAAAATATGTAACGACTAGTTGCCAAAAAAATAAGAGATTATAATCGAATTTTAATCATAACATTCCATTCTGTTGAAATTGACTAACTGTATCATAAGCTGTGTATGTTCTTTTAAGCACTGAAGAGTCCTGACGGCTTTTGGATGATTTTTGGACTATTATTAGTTTAATAAATGTGTTGTTATAAATTGATCAAATCCCTTTTAACAAAATAATAAAGTTTTAAATACATAAATGTCATCACGTTTAATGTGTCCACTGTCAATTATTGGTGAAAAAGTATCAGATTATAAAATTAAACTTTTTTTTTTTTAAATTTGAATCGTTCAAATTATGTACACTCCCACAGATTTTGTCACTAACGACTCGGGTTTCGCCTTTCGGCATCTTCAGGCGTTCAAGTACACGGATGAACTTGAACTGACGCTTAGTAAATGAATGTTTCGTGTTTATATAATAAATAAATGTATTACTGAGTCTAAAGCCATTGCTGGCGAAAAGGATAAGCTCATGGGAATGCCCAAAGATTTGAGTAGTGAGTGGTTTTTAGAATTATATTTATTTTTTTGTCGGAAAAGGTTTTATGACTATATTTATATAGGGTACAGAAGTGGCGACCACGGCATATGCAATATTTCATTTAAAATCGGAAGGCGATGCAGCTGTGCTTTGTTTATTTCCAAAATTTCCTGGTAAAAGAGCTTATGACCGTCCGTATTTGGTTGTAACATTTTTATCCCTTGTTCCTGATTGAACACGTGTCTTTCCGAAATTAAGTGATTAGCAAAAGTAGACGTGTCTTTTTTCAATCTAAAGGCTGCCATATGCTCTGATAACCTGGTGTTCAGTGTCCTTTCTGTTTTGCCAATATAAAATTTGGTACAGCAAGAGCATTGCAATTTATAAATCCCGGATTTATTTTCTATGATAGATTCGGGCCGCAAATAAAAAAACAATTTTAAGGGTACACTCAATTCTCTTTTATACGGGGTATACGTTCCATGTAAAACAAAACGTGCGAAAAATCGTGTAAAAAGATAAAGTGAATTTAGGAAAATGAATGATAGGTTTCATTAAATTATTTTGACCTCGCTATTTCGAAAACTCGACAATAAGTAAGCTATGCAAAAAGAGGATTTTGAAAACTTGTTTACAAAAATGTTTTATTTATATGGAATTCAAAAGTAAATACGATCTTTGTCTTTGTTAATATTAAAAGCTAATTCTTCATAATTTTACTTAATATTTCAAGTATAAAGCCGCACAATCATATCCAAATTTTCATCAGTAAGCCCATTTCTCTGAATCGATTTTTTTTCTTCGTTAAGAAAAAGCTTGATTACATTTATTAAATAAATATTTTACATGAAAAAATATGTATTGTGTTAAGTTTTGAAGAAAACATTTGAGAACCGCCTCAAAATTCACAATGGGCCGCGGGTTGTGCATCACTGATCTAAGGATAACAATTAATAGACAAATTTCAGAAATTATTGAAGAGGGCTTGTTAAAATTAATTGTAAAAGAGTCATATAAAATCCGGCCCTTTCCATGGAACACCATGCATAAAACTGAGATTAAGGTACCCAGTGACGTCCCTACGCTATGTGCCGCCCATAGACAGAGTTTAAAATTAGCGCTATTACAATTTTTCTAAATATATTTTTTTGAAATAACATTGAATTATTATGCATAACTCTGAGATTAAGGTACCCTTAGGTACCCCCTTGTTAACGTATTGGCAACTCACCGGTGGTTTAATTAAGATTTGGAAAGTGCATTCTTGCGACCTTAGGCATCTTAATTAAGACTGATGAGGAACCAGTGGAAAATGCAATTTATATTAATCCGGTAGGGCGAAGAAGAAATTTGCTAGATAGAAGGGTCATTGCTTATGATGTATATTTGTAAATTTACGATCGCCACATCTTACACAGTTTAGTCCAGCCATACTCAACCTGCGGCCCAGTAAGCCCTAATGTGTGGCCCAGTAAGCTCTTACCAAATCGTGGATTTCAAATTTCTCGGTGAGCTAAAAAAAAAGGAGTATACCATAAATATGTTGCGGACCACGTAGAGAAGCAAATATCGGAATGCGGCCCGGAGTAAAAATAGGTTGAGTATGGCTGGTTTAGTCCAATTATCATCCTGACCAAGCTACTTCCTCTCACAAACTATTGTTTGCAAGGTAAACAAACTTAGTACGGTATTAATACGACGAAGCGATTCTAAAAGGGGTAGAATCAGCGGTGGGCTGCCAATATCTTAACAAGGGGCTCGGTAAATCTTATCCATTTATTTGTATCCATTTTCACTCCCAATGTGGAGCATATGGCTTCCTTATGAAGGTATCTCAACAAAAGTCTTTTTTCTAAGAGAACTGTTTGCTACTTAATCGCTCAACCATTATTTTCCAAAAAGAGTAGTAGAGATAGAATGATAAGGCTAAGACAGGACTAGTGATTAACTCAAACCCATGAGGTCTGGCACGAAAGCCCACAACGCTGAATGAAAAAATGAAAGGACTACTAAGTATTGTTTCATAATAAAATTTAACCATCTACAGAAATTGCAGTTAGTTAGTTATCTTAACAAGGGGCTCGCCGGCCGTGCTGAAATCTAACAAGGGGCTCGCGCGAGCCCCCCCGAGCCCCCTCCAGCCCACCCCTGGGTAGAATGATCTTGAAACGAATGATTTGACCAGTACAAAAGTTTTATAAACAACGATATTATTTATTCGGAGAATATCGGCGGAAGCGAAAGTTCGTGAGAACCGACTCTCTCGTATGCAGAGTAATTTAATACGAGAACCAAACCCTTTGTTAGATTTTCAGCGGATGTTTTCATTCATAGGTAGGTACATAGGTAGTAGGTATTTGCACTGCAGCTGGCAATTGACGCTCGAGTTTTGCATTAGATTAGAAGTATTGCGTCTTTCGCAAACTGACGAATCCAAACGATTTTATCTTGATATTATCATTCGTTCGCTCCTATGTAAATAATAGAAATACTCGCTTGCTTTCCCGTAGTAACTTTGCTTTCTCAAAAGTAGACAAACTGAGAAAACAAATGACTCGTAGAGAATCCAATAAGAGTTGCGCAGTGAATTTGCTTTCCCCTGACACTGTTTTATAAAAGCAGGCAGTGTGAGAACACCTAAACATAGATTCCTCAATCGTATCTCGCTCTTTACCCAAAAAGAAATGTATATGAAGAAAGTTATCCCAGTATTTGAATGCAATCTATGCAGTCCTGTTTCATTTAAGCACATTCGATACCCGCTTTTACGGTTTTATTCCCCGCAATTTAATCTGAAACAGCGGTGGGCTGCCAATATCTTAACAAGGGGCTCGGTAAATCTTATCAACTTATTTGGATCTATTTTCGCTCCCAATGTGGAGCATATGGCCTCCTAATTTAACTGTTTATCACTTAGTCGCTTAACCTTTTTTTTCTAAAGAGAGTAGTAGGGATATAATGATAAGGCTAGGGTGACAGGACTAGTGATTAACTCGAACCCATGAGGTCCGGCACGGAAGC
Organism: Himalopsyche anomala; assembly: GCA_031772345.1. NCBI lineage: Eukaryota > Metazoa > Arthropoda > Insecta > Trichoptera > Rhyacophilidae > Himalopsyche > Himalopsyche anomala. The sequence continues at coordinate 13,251,049 of CM062837.1, read as the reverse complement.
ACACAACGCTGAATGAAAAAAATGAAAAGGCTACTTGGGTCTTGTTTCATAATATGTAAAATTTAACCATCTACAGAAATTGCAGTTAGGTGCTGATTTGATCTAAGACAAATGATTTTATTATCTTAACAAGGGGCTCGCCGGCCGCGCTGAAATTTAGCAAGGGGCTCGCGCGAGCCCCCCCGAGCCCCCTCCAGCCCACCCCTGATCTGAAATATAGAACATTCAATCACAAGTATGTACATTTTATGGTGAATTAACGGCCATTCGAAAATATTCAAATGAGTTTTTGAATCAAAATAATTTAATATAAACAACCCAGATATATATAAAAAAACAATTTGCATTTTTTCAATAAAAAAATGCTTGTTTAAAATATGTCTCCCAATTAATTTACATTTTGTTTAGTCAATCTCTTCAAAAAATAAAAATTAGTCTAAAGATACGGTATTTTATGCCCGCATAAATTTATCGATCAACATAAGATTGTAAAGAACATTCATTTCAACGTACATACATGTCTTTTATTTTGTTCATTACATGCATTTAAAAATAAATTGAATACCATTATATAAATACGTTTTAGATTATTCAAACAACTTTTATAAAAGTATATTATTTTCTGAATTCTTTTTGAGAACCCGCATTGGAGTTTGAGAAGTTTGACAGCTGGTACACGAATCATAGATCGAAAGTGTCTATTAAATTGTACTAAAAACACGATTGATTAGTCTTTTGTTTGTATTATCTACTATGTCGTACGGAGAGCAACGTTCTTTCTAAGCTGCGCGCGCGGCCGCGCAATAATTTCAGAACCCCCGAGCACTCATTCCGGGTTGGCGCGCACTCCAATACAAATATTCATAGGTACATATATTTTTTAATTAGAATAACCAAAATTTACCAAAAAAAAATAAGAAATAAAACATTTAGATAATTCAACTAGAATTATTTTTTTATCAGAACAAGAAATCGATCTAATTGGAGTATATACAGGGCCGGCGCCACCATACAGGCGAAATAGGCAACCGCTTAGGGCACAAATCATTAGGAGGCGCATAAATGGAGTATTAGAATTATTTGTAAATACTCTATAATACATAATAGTATTTTGATGTTCGCTGTAATTATGTATCGCATTCTTTATGATTGGAAAAAGAGAGGTTGAGTGACTGAGTAACAAACAGTTCCCGTAGAAAAAACTTATCTTGAGATACCTCCATTAGGAGGCTATGTGTTCCACATTGGAAGCGGATATGGATTTATAAAAAAATATATTTATAATGATTCCGAATTTTTTTTTTCATTATTTCTAAAAAAAATGAACGATTTGGTAAAAGGGGGCGCGCCAATAGCCGTTGCCTAGGGCGCCAAATAACCTCACGCCGGCACTGAGTATATAATATAAGGATTAGTTGTAAAGAACGGCGTAAAAAGTGTTTATAATATGTGAATAAATTTATTAGCGACTGATTATTTGTTTCATTATGATTATTTTAAATAATTTATGCTTGATTTTATTGTATGTAAATAATAGAATGAGTTGATCTGTTATTTCTTATATTTCATTCAACACAGTTATTAGTAAAAACTTATCTATAGATTATCAAATGGCAATAATATTAAGCAAATCAAAACAAAAAAAAACACCCTTTTTTATATCAAATATGACAAATTATGCCGAGCATTTGTTGGATTGGCCCGCGCAGCCTTAGAGTTTTCCGCGCAGCTAACTTAGTGGGAGCATTGACGGAGAGTGATTTTATATAATGTAGCTTTTCAATTGAATCATCGAGTTACAAAAAGTACTCTGGAAGCTTTTTCAAGTTTTGAGTAAATGATGAAAAACTGCTTTGCATAAATACCGTACATGAAAGATTGACAGTTGTCATTCATTTAAGATGAGATAAGAAGAAAATCAAATTTAATACAATTTCGCATCTTATTTTGCATATATCGTATGTATCGCGTATATATCGCATTTCATACTGAAAATCTAGCAATACTATCACACACAGTTGAATAATAATTGTAGCATTTGAAACAATCACAAAAAAAAACATTTTTTTGACTAGTAGTTTCACAGTTTTAGTTAGCACATATAAAAGTATCCTGAAGAAAAAATGCAATTCTTAAAAACAAAAAAACCGACCATGCGGACCAGTTTCCCCTGGTTCTGTTCTTAGCCTAAAGAGTTAATAAAGCGATTCGCAGTGAAGATTATTTCATCTTACCCTTTTATGGCAAATAATAACTGTCAGATTTATTTCGATTACAATAAAATACACACAACTCAACACAACACCCATATTAGCAAAATGTATTTCCATTTTTTTTCAATTCTTCTACACCAGAGGTCGGCAACCCGGGGCTACCATATCAAATATCCCCGGCCGCTACTAGCATTAAAACAGCTTAACGACCGCACGCTTTTTTTATAAAATTTCACCTGGAGGCCGGGCAATTTTGTTTTTCAAAGACTCAAATACGAGTCCGCGGTCGTTAAGCTGTTAAAGTGTGTATGTATAGGTATGATTTTTAAAATTCATGGATGCTCTTTGTTTTTTCTACTTGAACTGTTTAGAACTCAGTTGCTCAACCTCTCTTTTTCAAAGCTATTGAGTAATGATAGAATGATAAGGCTAAGATAGGCCACATGGTTAACTAATCTCTCTTTCTACGCCCCGTTATTTAAGGATTGGAAGGGTGAAAGATAATTTTTTAGGCATTAAAAAAAAGTCTTAAAAAATGCTGTTCGTACTGGGGCTCGAATCCATGAGATCTGTCTCGGAAGTCAACGACAATGACCGCTGCACCACGTACCCGACAATACCATAAAATATTCTTCAATGAAAAAGTGTCCCGCCAAATGCTGTGGCAGTGTTCAGTTTATGTGCCCAATTGTGACAAATTTGCTAATGTCCTGCAATGTCACATTGATACTTTTTTAGAGTGTTTACAATTGCGGAAAAAATTTCGCTCTTATTTTTATTATAGAATGTTGCAAAAAATACAAACATTTCTTTAATCTAATAATATTAAAAAATAAACTTTTTTATTAACTTAACACTTTGAATAATGATTTGTACCGGTTTCGCTTATCACCAGCATTATCAACTAATACAACTTTTTAAAAAAATATATATTTAAATTAATGTCTTTCTAACAAGAATCGACAGTGAACACCATAAAAGTGATTACTCACATAATGTTAATAAAAAATTAATGTCCGGTAAGTTGGTTGCCGACCTCTGTTCTACACCCACAGATGTATACTAACAATACGAGGAAAATAAAAATAATACTTCTTCTCTACCTGCCAAACTATATGAGACACCATTAGTATTCAGAAATACCTGACTAGCGTTTTTTTTTCGTTGTTTTATTTTTTTTAATAACCGTTATCACCTGACAGGTTGAAGTATTTTTGAATTTTTTTTCAAAACAATATTTTATGCTACTACAGTCGAAAGAATTTAAGAAGCAGGCCAAGCATTTAGTTCACTCATTATGACAAAGTGAATAGTGCTAAATTCCTTAACGAATATTTTTTTTACGAAGATAACATTCCAGCTACTATAAACATCTGATTGTTTTAAATGATAAAATATATGTTAATAAAAAGAAGCCGGCTTAAAATTCGAATCGTAGTCGATCGTACGAGTTTGATCTACTGAAATTTGCTCAAATCCCAAAATGGCAAAATGAAACTTTAAAATTATACTATACAATCATGAAAGGGTAGCCGGTAAATTGCTCGAATGGAAATTGCTCGAATTACAAATTGTTCGAATTGTTTGGTTATTTAAACGATTTTTCACGACTTTTTCTACGAATTTCATTTTTATCTTGTGCGACACTTGTTTAGAGAGTGAAATATAAAAACAATTTTCGTAAGTATTTATTTTAACCGTGTTCGCTCCAAATGCGGAACATATGATCTTTTAATGGAGTTTATCTCAACAGAAGTGTTTCTACGAGAACTGATTATTAATTAGTTACTCAAACTGTTTCTATATATTTCCAGAACACATAGAAGACTAGGGCTAAGACAGAACAAACGGACAAAACAAACGGAAACAAATTGATTATCTTGTTATTCAAATTGTTTCCATTCGAGCAATTTACCGGGAACCTCATGAAAGCATGTAGAGAGATCGATTAGTAAATATGCGTGTCTTCCCAATCTTACTCTCCTGTTCGTAAACAACTGTCTTACCAGCAGCTCTTGTTAACATACCTTCTGTTGAATGGTCCATTAAGGGTAGGCCGTGCAACGTACACAGGCGGCCGAAGCAAACGAGAAAAGCTTACTGTAATGCCCGCCATTCGGTCTGCCTCCCCACTAGGGTATCCAATTCAGGGATCCAGTTCAATTTTGTGATCCTGAAACCCCGGGATTGCTACAGGACTAATCCCAGGATTTCGGGATTGAGAAAATTAAACACGGAAGAGCTAAAAAAAGATGTCGCGCTGTTCATTTTGGTAAATACATAAATTCCAGGGATATTAGAATCGAAAATTCTTGGAAGAGCTAAACAAAAAGGTCCCACGTTATAAATTTTGGGAAATCCGGTTTTTGAAATTGTCATTAAGTCCCATTTTAAGCCCGATTGTATGTTGAGTGTTCAATCCCGGAATTGAAAAATTGTCAATCTCGGGATCACAAAAAGTTTCCGGGATTGGATACCCTACTCCCCACCTGCCCCGGTAACCCATTCGAATACATAGTTTTGTCAGTTAGCCTTAATCTGGATTGGTATTTATTATTTTTCTGTAAAACTATCGGATTTTTTTGTTGTTGTTACTACAGTTCGGACTTTTTTTATGTCCGATTTTTTATCTTTTTAATAAATATGTGTTGACTCCAAAAATTTTTAAGCTCCCATAACCTCCTGTTTTTTTAATTTGTTTTATTATTTATTTTTACACGGGATTATTATGATTATTATGCTTATCAATAGGTTCAGTCAATTTATATTTGCACGCAGGCGCCAAGCCCACAGGCGATGGCGAGGTGTATTGACATAATATTGTAATTATCGACAATAGAAGCAATTGAATACGTTACTTTAATACAAAATAACATTTGCCTTGTTGTAATTCTACACAGTGGCGGGTTAAGCACTTTGGAGGCCCCAGGCGCAATAAATTTTGGAGGCCCTGTTTTTCAAATAACATTAAAGTGTTGCAAAACTCTTAGTAGAATAATAATGAATATTGAAAACTGAAATTTAAATATAAGGGTTTATATAATTTATGCTATTTTTGAGGCCCCTAAGATGTGAAGGCCCCAAGCGCGCGCCTCTTGCGCTTATGGGGTAATCCGCCACTGATTCTACAATATCATATTATGATCAAGGCAATTTTCGCTCAGCGTTATGATGGAATTAGTATAAAAAAAATGTGTTGTGCTTTCATACCAAGACATGACAGTTTGTATATAATGGTAACACGAATGTTATAATTAAGATAGCGAAGAAAATTTAATCGGTAATAGTAACCAGTGGCAGCCGGTCAATGTGGAATTGGATCAAAGCACCCCTTGCATATGCAGGGGCCATTATGAATACAAATTTAAAATGAGTGAATGGTATAAATATTATGTTTGAATATTATTTCATTTAATATATATATATATATATTTCAAAGAATTTTTTTTTGACATTACAGCTTACGCCAATGCGTCAAATATTTTTAAGTTGAAAGATCATACGAGATATACTCGATGAGAATTTTTGAAAGTCACATGAGATAAACTCAAGGAGAATAAGCTTCACAAACACCCATGTCTTAGATCTCAAATTAAAATTGAAAAAATCCAATTTGATACTGACCTTACCGGGAATCGAACCCAGACCCACCTGACCGGTAGAGGAAGCTCTAACCAACTAGAACACAGCGGGCGACTGTGTACATAACCACCCAGTGGCGTAGCAAGGGGGGACGGACCGCTCCAGGCGGCACATTCATGTGGGCGGCATTTTCGAAAATTAGCAGAAAATTTTGAAAGTGATTGATATGTATACAGAACCAATGTCAGCTATACCCCTTTCACTTTTGTTCTTCCTCTAATTTGTGCTCTGTGACACTCACTGACAAAATGTACTATTTTGGAGGCTGCAGTCGAAGTCGTAAGTTTTTTCCGACTATGATAAGGATTTTAGCTCCACAGCTATGCTGCATACCAACTACAATTTATCTATCATATGGGATATCGGATAGAAGAGAGGACAAATCCTAAATTTTTGCACTGTCCGTCGATTTACTGGCGGACTGGGACGTGTCATAACGGATAATGATTTTGTCTAACATAGTTCATTCAAGTGAATCAGAATGGCGTGCCTCCGAGAAAAATTGGGTAGGGTCATCTAGCGTGACCTCTGCGCTCTGCTCTCTTACGTTCCGGCCAACAAAACACAACCGTGACTTGACTTCGTAATAAAGTTGACATTCTGCAATCGTGGGAACAAGATTTCAAACGCAATTAGATACCTAAAAACAGCTCGGCCTTACATATTTTGTCAGTGAAAAAACAACTTTAATTCAACCCAAAGTGGAATGTTGTCACTGGCTGTCTTTTGACTTTAAAATGTTTGTTCTCCTGACAAGTTATGGTGAGTAAACTTTTTGTATTTTTTTTTGTTGCTCTAATTGCGTTTCAAAGAAGGGGATCCGGAGCAGGAGCGCGGAGCAGTGGAGCAACAAGTTTTTGGCCGGAGCACGGAAACTTGTTGTGATCCACTGCTCTTTATTTATTATGAGTTTTATTCAATATTCAAAAATTAAACGTTTTTTAAAGTGCATTTTGAATTTATGATCAATTCCATATTTGATGTTTTTTTTTTAACCCTGGTATCATTTATGGCTTATTTTTTTATGTATAAATATAATTTCTCAAAAATATTTTTTTTTTTGAAAATGCCACCCTCAATAATGTGCCGCCCCTGCCGCACCCCTCTTGCTACGCCACTGGTCTCAATTACTTCGCAAAGGTAAGATTTTCTAGGTAGCAATTTTGTAATTACTGATTTTTATTTTAATTTTATTATTTTTCAATTCATAACATTTAAATATTTGATCATTTTAGCCATGACGTCAAAGTGTATCCCAATCCACCCCCAATGATTGAAGAGGATTTAGCGTACTTTATTTTCTTTTTTGCCGCTGAAAACCATCATAATTTGTTTTTATGCGGCTCGCTTGAAGAAAAAGGTTGTGCATGCCTGATATAAACGGTACAAACTGTAAGTTCGAGTTCATCTGTGCACTTTCATGCCAGATGATACCGAAAGGAGAAACCTGTGTCCTTCGTGACAAAACTTGGAAAGAGTGCAAAACATGTATCTACGATTGAAATTTAGAACTGTGACCCCCACAATTTGAAACAGCGGCCCACTACTGCCGATGTCTCACAGCCTTAACATGATAATAATATAATATAATAAGTTATGGGGATGACATCGGTTTTTGGATCTAACCATTCGAGATTTATCTCTTGTTCGATAATGATGCTATAGTAATACAAGGTATGCGTGTAATTGATTTAGTTTCGGAGGGTATGTGTATGTTTTTATGTGATGTGTCCAAATTGGTTTGGGCAGGTGCGCAGGTGTCTTTGTCGTTGTTAGTTGTTATTAACCACAAATAAGATGATCGAAGGTGGCCGAAGCTGACCGACCGCTGCCGAGGGGGGCCGAACAAAAGATAGGTGGAAATATTTCTGACGAGATCGGATGCAGGCGCCCGAGCACCGCTGATTCACTTTGTAGGGGTGCCACAAGCGACACCCAATTTAACTAAAATATTATAATTAGTATATTTAGATAATTAATAAACTTGTTTCTTATCCAATATAATATTTTACGTATAGAAACTCAGAATCGAACAGTTTTGCAAATTGCGTTTAAGAAAAATAAAACGAAACATAAATTACTTTCAACAATATTAATATTTCTAGAAATGGCTCAGTTCAGCGATCTGAAGAAATTTTGTACGTCAAAAATTCAAACTTACATAATTTCGGTTTATTGGATGAATGCTAAAAATATTAAAAAGTACCGAATAATTTTTACAGTATATGTCACATTATAGCATAAAATACAAATTAAAGATTCTATTTTTATAACTTATTAATGATCAGGACCTCATTCAATTAGAAAACAATTATCCAAGAAGACGTTGTAAGAAATAAAATATAATATATCCTGTTTACCACGGAACCGTGTAGGACAGCGGTCAGCAAACTTTAGCACCTTACAGACAACTAAATACATCATTTTTAATCCTGTGGACCACCATTAAGATTTTTTAAACTGTTAAATATATTTGGAAAACATGTTGTACAGCTTTGTTTCACAAGTTCGAGATGAATTAATGAATCTTGCATCGTTCATTCGTGTAAGTCATTATTTTTTACGTAGTTTGCTCTGGATTATGAATGTAAAAAAAATACTATTTTTCTGCGGTTCACCGAAATTCTACCGCGGACCACCACTTTGTCAACCACTGTTGTAAGATGAAAGCCACAACGCATTACCACCTTACGAAGGAAGTCAAAATAATATTTAATCGAGAATATTTCATTATGTATTTAAAGTTGAAGGTTATTTGATTGATTCAACGTGTTTGTAAAAAAAACAATATTCCTTTGTACTTCATTCCACTTTATTTAATATGTCAGGACCGGTTTCGCTCATTACGAGCATCGTCTACTGATAAGAAATACAATTTAACAATGCTATTTATACAAAAATGAACAGTTATTAACAACAATTGGCATTGAAAAGAAATTACCAATTACATTAAAAGTGATTCTAAAATAGCACAAAATTAAAATGTTTAACACAAATTTTAATTTGGGAATTTTAATTATGTTTGTAATTACTTTCAATCCCCATTCTAAATTTATTAATCTGAGATGACTTTTTAATTATATGTTAGATGTGTTAAACATTTTAATTTTGTGCTATTTTAGAATCACAATTACCGATTTCAGATAAATTTTGCTGCAGCGTTACCATTTTTTTTTTTAAATAGTTTTGTTTTGTATAAAAGATATGTAACTTCATAAGACTACTGAGCTTTTGACAGCCCTGGTACTTCCCTCGAAGTCCGTTTTCTCAATCGGAACAAGCGCCTCCGCAGTCCCGGCCGGTCTCGCCTCGTTGCAACTCACTCGCACTTTTCTTCAACTCCCCTGCGAAAGCGAGACGGCGATGATAGCATTCCAAGGAATGCGTTCAACATGGCGGACAAGGAGAAAAAGTTATTAGAGACGCCAGTCCAAGTTATCTCTGCGACAGTCGGCGATTCGAGCGCAGTTCGGTCGCGCGTGTTTGTATTATTCTCATTCTTCTGATATCAATTTTGACAGCCGCGCTTACCCGGTACATTTATAAATATTTACTAAATTATCAAACAATTGTAGCAGCAGTTAAACAGTGATACTGATAAAATATAGAGGAATCTATAAACATCTCACCTCGCGTTTGTCTTCATAAACGAATCTTTATTGGTTATATTTTGTGTTTGATTTTGTGAGACTTCCTAAACCGGATAAGTTTGTTGTGGAATGCGGCGGCGTGTTGAGTTTGCCATCTTTGCAAGTTCAAGAGTTTATAGGCTTTGAACCCGTGATACTATTAATTGTTATAATACTATAAATAACAACTAATTCGAATGTCAACGTGCAAGGTTAAAGATATGTCCATTTAAAAGTCTTAGAAGAATTTCTTAGTATCAAAAGTGAGAGTAGCGGTAGTCAAACTTTGTTGTTGAACGGATAAAGATTATCGATATACATTTATCAGTGTAACTTACTGTGGCATGTAAAAGAATATAACACATTTTCGTTGTCTGTGCGTGTTCTTGAAATTTTGTTAATCGCTACAAGTATCCTGTCGAAGCGAGGTCGTTAAAAATCGAGAAGAAAAGAACTCGCCGCTATCGGGAGGCTGTTCCAACGAGGTGTGTTATTTTTTTGATTATTTTTTTTGTTTGTGAAGAACGTGTTTTGTTGTTCTCGACGAGTGAAGTTGCCGTGTGTAATATATTACCTACATTAGCGTGCCCGGTAATTTGTACCGTGGGGGATTATAACTACTTCGTGATTACATAGTCGAAATAATGACACTTGCTCGGTTGTGTTATTTAGTAACGATTTGCTATCGCTCTTGTGGCGGGAAGCTAAAAACCGCAAAAAGATAAATAAACATTATATTCACCTTTTTATTATGAGACATATAATGATTTCAGCGATAAAAGGTACTGACGTGTTTCGATAATATTTATATCGGTTTATAATATTAAAAAAAAATACTTGACAAAGGTTTTAAAACAGTTGTTGATAGAGATCGATTTGTTAGTGAAGTAAAATTTTGAGTAGCTTTGATTGTGGTTCAAGTTTATTATCAAACAACATAATGACTTATTAACTTACCTATTAATTTCTCATTGTTTCTTATATACTCAGAATCAGAATAGCTCATCGACTGATGACAATGTTCGCGATGAGCGAATCCGGTCCTTATCTACCTAATGTAAAAATATGTTTAATTTTATATAAATATTTTGTCGGTCGATTGTGTGGTCAATATCGTTGGCTCCGATTACGAAGTTCACTGGATCGAATCCCATTACGGACAGTTCTTATAAATTAATTTTTCAATCGTTTTATAAATTTCTGTTCGAAGTCATGGATGAACTCCTCCCTCTCTCCTACCTATCATATCCTAAAAACGGGGCGTAGCGAGAGCGATAAGCTAAACACTAGTCCTGTCCTATCCCTATCCTTCTATCTTTTCACTATTTGATAAAAAAGATAGGTTGAGCAACTGAGTAACAAGCAGTTCTAGTATAACACTCCAAAATGTCCAAATTCTCCACATCGGGAGCAGACATGTTTTAAAAAAAAAGTGTCTTGGTTACCGCCACATTTGTTTTTCCCGCAAGAAAACCTTAGTAAAAGAAAATAATCATATTAGCTAGATAATAACCAAGTAGGGCTGGCAATTTACCGCCAAATTTTAATTATCGGTAAATAATTTCTCTCATTACCGGTAAATAAAAAAATAGACTACATATTATGCTTGTAACTAGATTAAATACAAACTGGGTCCTAGATTGAAACGAAAATGATTTAAAATATATGTGTCATATTATCAGTGGCGTCGTCACCAGTGGCATATATGTGTTTATTTTGTCGGGCATAACAATTTTAGGAATCAAAATATGCTCTCATAAAATAAATTAATTGCTATTCAATACTGTTATATTCAGGTCGGCAAGTCATTTTACTTAAACGAGATTAGAAAAAAAATGCAATGAAACAAAAATAATCATACACTAACTACGAAGAATAAAATTATAACGAAATACCTACGTAAGTTTTTAAAATATAATAATATAACTCCCAGAGTGTGGTCGTTTCAATGTTGATAAACTTAAAAAAAAAAACACATTCCGGATGCGTATCTTTCGTTTTAATATGCTTGTATATTTTCTTAATTTGTCATATAAAAACATTACGATTTATCCGTAATTAATTACCTATGGCCAATTTTCGTCGTTTTACCGATAATGCAAGCCCTATAACCTGTAACAAGATATGAGTATTATTTATTGAAATTTACTTGTACGTTTTTTTATTAATGTTTTAACAAAGACAACGCTTTTGTTTATATTGCTAGGCACTCTTTCGTTTTCCATTCAATGTGTAGCAGCGTTTCCCAATTATACGAAGTCAACTCTTCAAAATCGTATCGTTATCATCTCTAGACATAGCCGCTCCGACGATATTTTAAATTAGGTACGTTCTATGTATTGAAATACTGAACGAATATATCCATAACGATATTTAATATTAAAAACGGTTTTGAAAATAACAATACCGGTATTACAAAAAAGTTTAAATTAATCGAATAAATATGTCCAACTGAGATCGCAAACTATAGTTACCTATTTCGTTATTTCGTACACAATACCGTCATTAAAAAAATATATCATTAACATAAAATAATTTGACAATCACTGTAAGGCTCATTTATTCTGAAAACTATCACTATTCCTACATACAATTCATGAGATTCAACATAGTGAAAATTCATCGCGAACAATTTTATCAAAATATGACATGATGATTTCCATACATTTACAATTTGATGATTTCGATAGCGAGCGTCTTTGAAATTGTACTACATATTTTCTAATCATAATAAGTGAGGGCTTAGCTTTGGGGGGATGTTTTTTTATTTCACAAAGTAATGCTGTTATAAGTGAAAATAAAACGACAAAACTAATAAATAACATGTACCCAATACAACTATCAATTGTTTTCATTAAACATAGTATTGTTAGTCAGATTTTGTAGAAATTAAATTACCATTGTTTCCATTTCTGATAATATTTTTTGACTTAAGTATTTCAAAACCGGCAATATGTTATTAATGCAGATAGATAATTTTTAACACGCTGTATCTTCTGAAAAAAAACATGTTCAGTAAGGTTATATTATGTGTATTTTAAAATATTATTTAATGAATCCTCGAGTTGCCACTGATATTTAATTCCGTTGCGGGGCTGCTCCGTGGCAGGTAGATGGGTCTCTCCGCTCTGCTTGCGTCTCGCTGCCCCTTGCACATTATTTCTTGTCCGAATGTTATTTTATTTTCGATCTCCTTCTGAGATTAGAATAAGAAATATTTAAATGATGTTGTTTCCACTGGTATGTATGATGACTTCATCTCGCCGCCGCCCGCAAATTTTTAACCGACAACCATCTAAAACAATAAATTTATTATGCCGCCGTAATTTATTACTATTGATTTTTAATTTAATCAATGCGATTCGATTTGGCAAACAAACTCTAAACTGTCGATAATACGTTTCCTTATAAGGATTTAACCTTTAGAGAAAATCACAACTATAATGAAACCTACACACGTAATTTATGATTATTTACCAACTTTTTTTGTAATTTTGGTTATTATTTTTTTTATTTGACTCAGTTTATTTAAGGTTTGCCCGGTCTCCAATTGGAGCATTTCAATGGAAGTCTAAAGTAAATATCTCAACACAATATTCCTTTGTACTTCATTCCACTTTATTTTATATGTCAGGACCGGTTTCGCTCATTGCGAGCATTGAAATGACAAAGTATGGTGACAACAACAAATGGTTTTTATGTAATATTTTTTTAATCTTATATTATTACAAATGGACATAACTATACAACTGTTTTCAGTTGACAATGCTCGCAATGAGCGAAACCGGTCCTGATATATTAAATAAAGTGGAATGAAGTACAAAGGAATATTGTGTTTTTATTAATATAATGCCTTTCCACCAAGTATTGACAATGAACACCCTAATTATCTCAACCCTTATTAGGTGAGGGTAAGGAAAGCAGGATGGGGTTATAAAGTGACTAGTAGTTACCGCGCCTGTAGTCGAGTGGAAAAAGTCGCTGCTTCGGTTGCGGTGTCTACGGAATCAAAACCCATTACTGAAAGTTAAATTGATTGCCGTAAAACAAGGGTCGGCAACCTTTTGTTGTAAAAGTGTCAAATATTTTACGTGGGGATTAGTGCGGGCCGCACTTGGGTCACATGTCACTACACTGCAATGACATGTGTAGACTAGAGGTCTGCACGGGCCAAAATTTTACAAAACTACCCGGTCCGAGCCCGAAAAACTCACGCTCGACCCGGCCCGGGCCCGAGTCTAATGCCGCACTTGTTACCCGAACCCGACCCGAAGCACCGAGAAATTTGAAATCCTCGATTTGGTATATTTTTCCCAACATTATATCCCAAATTCCAAAGCCCGGCCCGGCCCGAGCCCGACTCTCGATTGCGCTTACCCGCCCGAGCCCGGCCCACGGGCCGGGTCGGGTAAGAGCCCGTGGGCCAGGCCCGGGCCCGTGCAGACCTCTAGTGTAGACAAACATTTTAGTTTTAATAGTCTCGCGGGCCGCACCACGACGTTGCATTACCGACGTGTACCATCTGCACTCTTAATTGATGTTACATTAACAAAAGTGGTTTTAAGAGATCTGCATGTTACTCATTCGCACAATCTTTCGTTTCCGATGAGAGTATGAATAAGTATAGTATGATTGAACAGGATTATTGGTTAGCTAATCGCTCTTAACGCTCTGTTTTGAGGACGTGACGGGTGGAAGAAAAATTCGATTATAAATTTATGAAACTGATCGTATTGGGAGCAGTAGCGGCCGGTCAATGTGGCATTTGATCAATACACCTCTTGTAGATGCAGGGGCGGCTATATTTCATGAAATAACATTATCATTCACAATCAAATAACATTTGATATACCATTTTCCTTCATATTTATATAGACAATAAATACATGAATAATTAAAAGTGAGAGTGAATGGTATAAATGTTATGTTTGAATATGTTTTCATGAAATATAATCGCCCCTGCATATACAAGGGGTGCATTGATCCAATGCCACATTGACCAGCCTCCACTGGTTTCAAGGCTCGAATCCTAGTCCGAACACCTTTTTTTCAATCGATTCATCGATTTCTGTTCGAAAGCATGGAAGTTTGTGATGTCTAAAAATTCCCTCCCACCCTTCCGATCCTGAAAAATAATGGGGCATAACGAGAGCGATTGGCTTACCACTGGTCCTTTCCTGGCCATATCCTCTCTATCCCTACTCTCTTCAACAACAATAAAGGTTGAGCGACTGGTTAACAAGCAGTCCTCGTAGAAAAAATATATTGAGATAATGCCACCGGCCGCCACTGATTGGGAGTACAACCCGTGGACACTGGCCGAAGTGTGAACACACGGCAACCTGTTCGATACGATAACATCTATGTTACCAAAGACCAGCTGCCACACAAGTACTTTTTTGCCATTGGAATTTCACGTTAAAATATTCTCGAAGTATAATACTTAGTAAAAAGCGAAATAGTGTTTGTCGATTGGTTGCTTCTTATTTCTACTTTGAACCACGTGCCTGTTCATCTGTTTTTCTACTTTGATACCCTGAGTGTACCGAAACATTTAATAAATTAATTAAACAGTGAAAGCACGATGGGTTATTTCCTGCTATTTAGGTCGGCCGCCTCATCCTGGCGGGCTGACAGACTGCTTCACTTAGCGAGTGAAAATACCCATCGGTGTACAGTATTGTATGTACATGCACGCATCTACGCCGTGGTGCAGATACGGCATCGTAATTAGGGCAAATTTTATAGGTGAGCGGCCACCGAATGTAATATGTCTGATTATTTTGGGAGAGATTCTTCGAACCGGCCACTTGTTGGCAGCGACTGAATGGTATACTCATCATGCTTTGATCCAATATTGCACTCTCAACTGTCACTCATTTTTGATACGATGAGATTGCTTCTTCATTTCACGTTATCTGATATTTATTTATTTATTGTTAAAAATTAAAATTAAAGTACATGACATAACAGCTGACGCCAATTCGCCATGTACTTGACAAATATAAAGAGATAACATATAAAATAAAACTACATAATAATACATCAAAATCAAAATCAAAAATAAAATAGTAAAATTTAATAGTTCACAAATACTATCACTAAAAATATCCACTTCTCTAGGCAATGAGTTGATCAATCGAACGGCCCTAGGAACTGGTGACTCACACCTCCTAAGCGAGGTATAAGTTTTTAGAAATAAAAGTTTTTGCTCATAGTTTCGCCCACGTAAGAATAAATTGGGAGTATGTAAATTAATAGTCATTGATATTGTCGTGTCCGTAGAGCAGTGGTCAACGTCGTCGACGGATCTCACAGTTTCGAATCCCAGGACGAATAGCATTTTTTAGATTTCTGTTCTAAGGTATGTATGTTTGTGTTGTCTAAAAATACCCTCCCACCCTTTCAATCTTAAATAACGGGGTGTAGCAAAATCGTTAAGTTAATCACTAGTCCTGTCCAAACCCTATTATTTATATTTCTACTCTCTTCGAACGAAAGAGTTTGAGCAACCGAGTAACAAGCAGTTCTCGTAGAAAAACTTCTGTTTAGATACCTCCATTAGGAGGTAATATGCTCCACATTGGGAGCGGAATGGAATTAAACAAAGTATAATATAATATACTATAGATTTTACTTCTGCTTTGTTAATATATGTACCTAAACAGTTTCTGTCGCCTGCTACTAGTAGCCCAGTTGGTTAGAGCTTGCTCTACCGATCTCGCAGGTCTAGGTTCGATTCCCGGTAAGATCACAGTGAGTTTGAGCATTATTCAATTCAAAGTTGTGATCAAAGACTGGGTGTTTGTGATGTCTATCATTTCCTCTCCTCCCATTCTTCTGATCCTTCAACAACTGGGTATAGCAATAGCGATTAGCCAACCACTAGTCCTGCTCTAGGCTTATCCTTTTTTCCCTACTACTCATTTACAAAAAAAGTGAGGTTGAGCGACTGAGTAACTAACAGTTCTCGTAGAAAAACTTCTGTTGAAATACCTACATTAAGATGCCATATGCTTCACATTGGGAGCGGACATAGATTTAAAAAAAGTTTCCCATCGTAAGGAAGTCGTTTTTTTTGTTTTTTAGATATTTAGTTTACGTATTGAAAAATCATTTATTATTAATGTCTTTTATGTTTAAGTATTTATTTGATTTAAAAAAATATTTTGTTTACGATTGTTGCATGGATTTCTTGTATGAGCATTGTCAGGTGCGCATAGTTCGTGGAACCATTCAAATATGCTCGCGGTCGAAGTGTTAGCAATAATTTATTGTGCAATGTGAAGGTACGAATGCGTTGTGAGCTCTGAGATAATCGCTCAGGAATGAACCTCGAAGGGAATAGAACTCTGAACAGTTGGCTGTCGAGTGGGTGGAAGCAGCGCTGCAGCAATACCATTGTTACTAATCTTGAGTAACGGATAGCAGTCATAAAACAATTCGCTTTGAAGTATGTAACGCTTTGGGTGGGGTGCTGGCTTACACCCATTCTGACTGACGAAACTGTATGACTCGACTGTTCAATTGATCGAAAACACATAGGTAGTTAATCCTTATTTTATTAGATAAATACCAGTCGCATTCTTGATGTAGTAGAAAACTGTTTTAACAATAATTGTATAATTATTAGTTATTGAGTTAAATTGTTGAATTTAACAGACATTATTTCATTTAAGTTTACGTTTCTTATTATGTATTTCGATACATTTATTTTATTATCGTGTACAGTACTATTTAACAATACCTTGTCCGCAGTCAAGTTGTCAACATCGTTGGATTCGATTATGCTGACCATGGGCTCGAATACCAGTATTGACAGTTTTATTAACTGATTTTTCAATCGATTTATGCAATTCTATTCGAGGACGTGGATGTCTATGCTGTCTGAAAATCTAGTTATTTATTACTAGCCATACTCTTAAAAAAGAAAGATTGATTGAGTATCAAGCAATTCATGTAGAAAAACATCTATTGAAATAAACTCCATTGGGAATATGTTACTCATTGACAACGGACATATTTAAAAAAATGTTTATACTAATATAATGTATCAAAACCTGACCAATAAATCAAAACGGATTGAGTAGAAATTAAAGCAATTGATACAAAACAATGTGTCAAGAATTTATAGATACTCTATAATATAAATACAATCATTAAGAACCCCATAATGATAAATAATTAATAATCTGCCATCAGAAATTTAACTAATTTATAAGTAAATTAAAATTCCTGAATATTTATTAACAAAATTGGCGAAGATATATTTTTTAATGTTGTTGATTAAATTAGTGTTCTATTTGTGATTTTTATGTCATGACATTTTGATTAGTCATTCTTGTTCTCGTATAGCTATTGTAAATGTCAAACAATCCATTATTGTTTTATCACGTATGAAATGACGCAGTGGTGGACAGTGGACACCTCGTATCAGCTTTGACTGCATCAAGGGAAAAACAAAACCACTATTTTTTAAAAACAGAATTCGGAATCGGAGTCGTGCTTTCGGAGTCGTGTTTTGATTTAAGGTCAGCGTCGCTTTGTTTTTCAACGACTCCACATCCGTGTAAAAACACGTCCGAGGAAAAAAGGTAGATGATTTATTAAAATTCTTTAAATGAGTGTGTATCACTTAATCGAAAAACACTTCAAACATACTCTTGTGCAGAGGTGGGCTGGAGGGGGCTCGGCGGGGCTCGCGCGTGCCCCTTGTTAAATGAATAGAAAACAATATTCTCATGTCAAATTAGGATATATCTGCAACTTCTGACACATATATTATCTACAACAGTTTCAGTATACACAGTAGTACGTTTTTAGCCATTTAGATTGACAAGTTTACGATAAATTGCATTTTGTAACATATTGCTTTGAGATTAAGCGAGCCCCTTGTTAACGTATTGGCAGCCCACCGCTGCTCTTGTGTTAAGAATTTTCTTATCTTAAAAACAGTCTGAAGATGCTTCTAATAGAGGCGTAGCACATAGATACACAACCATTGGAATAACAATGTTATTAAATTTAATTATATGTATAATTCATTTCTACAAAACTACCACCGAAACAAATAAAGCAAAAAAACTTAACAATTTTTCACATTTGTTACCTTATTTATGAAAATTCGAAATGTGAGATTACAGTCGCATCTTCTGTATCGTTCCAAAATGTTTGCTGGCTTTCGTGTGTGGCTCAAAAATTTATATATCGTGGAAAAGGTTCGCTATCGCTGTCATATAGAATATGCCATGTGATGATAGGAGTTGTTACTCGTAGATGTGATCGGACGATTCATTTTCATTGATGTCTCCAGTTCACAATGGAGTGATCGATAAAACAGGTTTCTGCGAGACTCGCGACCATTTTTGGTTTGCCTCACATTTTTATTATAAAAAACGTCTTTATTTGTTTTACGGCACTGCCAATAATAAATATGAGCAATGCCGTACAATTATTATTACGTAATGCCGGAAACAACGTTTATTTGACGGAACAAAATATATTTTTAAGACATTTTTTTTTTAATAACCGGTTGCTGATAGAATTGAACATAAATATTTAATTAAATTGTTGACAGTTCTCTTAAATTCATGTTTCATTTATCATCTACCTTTATGTGGTTTTATAACTGCATCGATATTGCACATATGCTTGGAGTGAAATGGTCTGACTTTGTCAGGAATACGGAGATTAGAGAGCGGACTAACCAGCCTCTTATTACATCCAAAATAAATAAGCGGCGGTGGCTCTGACTTGGACACGTGTTAAGGATGCCTCAAGAGAGCCTGAACCCTGCCTGTCTCTTCTTCCAACCGGATGGATACCGGTGTCGTGGAAGGCAACTGATGACCATTCTCAGGATGTACTCAGCGGAGTTGCGGGACGCTGGGATGACCTGGGAGGAAGCAAGGAGACTGGCTGGAGATAGAGAGTCACGGAGGAACTTCGTGGTGACCATATGCTCCGTATAGGGAGCGGATATGGAATAAAAAAAATATATAGCGCCTCTTTGATTAGCGTCTTCAGACTGACGATGAATGTTATTGGTTGAATTGGTATTTACTTGGTAGAACTCCATTGTAATAAAGTGAAAAAAAAGGATTTTAGTTCCAAAAAAAATGGTTAATGATATCAACCATATAAAAAAATCGAACATTTTTTTAATCGTATTTTATGTTAAGATTATTAACGAATAAATTCAAATTTATTTATTCTTAAATTATAAATTACAAATGACGGTTCGGGTTGATAAAGCTACCGCTAAAGCATATCAATTATTAACCTTTCAATAAGTATTGTGGTTAAAATTAAATATAAAGATTGTGGTACCTCATTTGTTTTATAAGTTACAAATATCGTCGTTCAAAATTCGATATTTTCACGAAATCGGACTGTTATATTAAAAAATATATAATAATTCACTGCACATGCAAAAAAAAAAAATGATCATGATATAAGGCAGGAATGGCGAACAAGTGACCCGCGTGACAAATTATTTAACCTGCTTGAACTTTTAGAAATGATTGTTTTTATTTAAAGCCTTAATAACTCAATCTATGTGACCCACGACATGATTTTTTTAAAATATTTAAATCAAATTTGACCCACTTGGGTATTTGTGTATATTTTTCGAGTTAATTTATAGAAACGCACTATATATAATCTTCTCACTATCTTGTCCTGTTACTCGACCCGTGTATATGGGACATACTATTCAGTAAGAACTCACGCTTGGCTTAGTTTTGTTATTGATTCCAGACGCACCTCAAAAGAGAAACTATTATAAATCTACTAATATAAAATTATAACCGTGACATTTCGAAAGAGCGGCTAACGAATTCCCAGAACGCGATCGAACTAGACGCTGTCGTTATTCAGCGTTAAATTGTTTCTAATATATTTAATGTTTTATTTTAAACACGTTTAAAAATCAATCTACAACCAGTGGCGTACTATATAATATAAATGTTACGTCTTTCAAGAAATTGGCCGTTAATAATAAGCAACAGCAGGAGGACTATTTTTCTTTTTAGCAAAACTACTTATTTTTAAATGAACCGGCCGCTTAATGTATTTTTTTATTCACGTTCGCTCCTAATGTGGAGCATATGGCCTCCTAATGGAGGTATCTCAACGGATGTTTTTTTACGATAACTGTTTGTTACTTAGTCGCTCAACATCACTTCTTTTCAAAGTGAGTAAGTAGGGGAAGAATAACAAGGCTAGAACAGAACTAGTGGTTGACTGATCGCTATTGCTACAATCAGTTATTAAAGAATCAGAAGGATGGGAGGAGAGGAAATAATGTGAATTGACATCACAAACACCCAGTCTTCGATCACAACTTTGAATTAAATAGTTTTCAAATTCACTGTGATCTTACCGGGAATCGAACCCAGACCTGTGTGATCGGTAGAGGAAGCTCTAATTAACTGGGCCACAGTATTACAGGCGACAGTATTACTATTTTATAATAAATATAGTTGTCGGATTCGTCGCGTAGTGGGAAACGTCGTTGGATTGTCGTCGTTGACGGATCTCACGGGTTCGATCCAGTATGGATAGCATTTTTTTTAGTTTTCTATTTAGTCCTATCAGTATACTGTCTTCCAAAAATAGATGGTAGGTAACAATCAGTTTTCGTAGAAAAAAAATCTTCTACGATATCTCTATTAGGAGACCACATGCTCCACATTGGGAGCGGACATGGATTTAAAAAATCTTATGGCGAAAAATTGATTTTAGAAAAGCAGGACACCAAACTAAGATGTCGACCTCGTACAAGATGGTCTGGTTTGTGTCGAATTGTATCTTTGCTTTCGTCTTATGAGTGGACGCTGAAAGGCGAAACCCGGGTAGTGAGTGAAAAAAATTGTGTGAATGTACACAATTTGATATTTCAATTCCACCAAGTACCTTCAGTTAAAAGCTTAAATTATACATGCCCAAGATTGAAAAAACGAAACTTGATTTTGAGGTTGTCAGGAAAACTTAAACATCAGCTCTATAGCTAGTTTGAATGTCTTACCCAGGGTTGGGGAACATATTCTTCTCCAAAGGCCGCATTCATTTTTCTGATTCGACATGAAGGCCGCAGTAAACATTGACTAGGGAATTTTTGGCCGGAAACAATTTCTAAAGCCCATAAATTTGCGGATTTCCCAAAATTACCAGCGTGGGAGCTTTTTTAGTTCTTTCAAATATTTTGACATAAAAAATCCCAAGAATTCACGAAATTACAAAATTTTACAGAATTAGAGAATTGGCCAGAAGGCCGCACCAGAGTAGCTAAAAGGCCGCAGTTTCCCTACGCCTGGTCTTACCACTAGACCGCAATGGTCGACGTTTAAACAGAATAACATATTTTTTAAAAATTGAAAAGGTATTATGACATTGTTACGTGAAGCAGATCTTAGGTTGAGACCAGGGTTGCCAGATCTTCAAAATCACAGTTCGGGACATTCACTATTTCGAAGGCTTTGATACATGTACACGTCGGGATTATAGAGGGACTTGCAATGCGGGACTCGGGATGTGTCGATTGAACTCGGGACAGTCCCGCTCAAATAGGGACGCCTGGCAACCCTGGTTGAGACCCACACTGGTCTTTACCATCGAGGAGAAGGAGAATTTCGGTGTTGTTCTGTGTATATTTTAGTTTTTGGAGCGAAGGAAACTTCGCCGTGTTGATTTATCACATCCGTATATTTTAAAATTGTGTCCCGTTGTCCACTCATATTAAAAATGTAATTAATTTCCCCCGGATGATTTAGTTTTGGCGACGTCAACTACATTTCATTTAAATGCCCCTTAATATTATAATTAATGTGTCACGTTCGTGTCATGCGAAGGAGTGGAGGGTGGGCAGGGGGATTTGAATTATATGATTACCTGTAACATATTTTTCTGTGACACATTATCACTGAATTAATGCTTGGATTTTGTGTTTACACTGTATGGCCGATTTAAAAAAAATATTCTTCTGTTATTGATTATTTAAAAAAAATACATTATATTAAAACTGTGTTTAGTAGCTACCTACTAGGGCTTATACAAAAACCGACTTTTGAAAAAAACCGTTTTTATTCGGTTTTCGAAGATTTACAAAAAATGGATAATTCAATTAAAATAGCGAGAAAAAAACATTTTTTTATTGTTGTTTATATACATAATAATACACAACAAGAAATTATTACGTGTTACTCCTCAGAAAATATGATTTAAGAAAACACAAAACGTCCACTAATCGTTTTGTAACAAAATTTTCTGATATCGAAAATACCCTTTCGCTGCGTAATGATGTGGGGCATATGGTCTTTAAACCATCAAATAAAAGATCAAAATTTTCTGTCTTTTTGTTTATAGAAAATTCGGCACAACTGGTTACGAAGTTGAAAAACCGGTTTTCGAATGTCACAAATTTAGTCAAAAAACCGGTTTTTGAAAACCGACAAGCCCTACTACCTACTGCAAGACTGTTTGGGCAATATTGTGCGACGTACAATAATTTTAAATAAGTTTTATTTATTTTTATTTTATTTATTTTTATTTTATTTATTTTTATGTACGTACAAAAGAATTACAAATTACTTGTGCAATGTAAAAAAGCTTTCACAGAATATTTTAAAGCAAATAGTACAACACAATTTAAGCATTTTGAATTGGCAAGGAAGTCAACTTAACTTAGTAAGTTTTGATAACGTCTATTTCTGAACTAACTTACGTCCACGTGGAATATGTCAACATCCGAAAGAATATTACTAAACACTTAAAGCATTCCCCAGTGGCATACCCGTTGGCAGACTTGTTCTGTCTCGTAATGGAGGTATCTCAAAATAAGTGTTTCTACAGGAACTGATTGTTACCTGGTTGCTCGATTAATCTTATTTTTGAAAAGTGTAAGGATAGAAAGGATATGTTTACTAGTGGTAAGTTAATGGCTCTCGCATCGCCCCGTTATTTTGGGATTTGAAGGACATGAGAGAATTTTTAATAATCACAAACATCCATGCATTCGAACAGAAATCGATTGAAAAAATGCTGTTCCTACTGGAAGTTGAATCCGTGGGATCCGTCACGGAAGCCAACGACGTTGACCACTGTGCTACGGAACGGACAATGGAAAGGATACGACCAGGAAAAAATGTGATAGACTGATCGCTCTTGCTACTTTTCGTTTTAATGATCGGATGATTGGAGTCTGACAAAACTAACATCCATGACTTAGATCAGAAATTCATAAAACTGACCACACTGGGTTTTGAACCCGTAAGCTCTGCAACCGATGCCTACGACGTTTACCACTCTATTCTCTCTTACAAAACCCATATGAAGTTTGCCGCTATTGTTTCTAGGTTCCTCATATCATATTTATTATTGTATATTACGTATTACTTACTTAGGCTTGCTATTATTTCATTTTAATCTATTATAAAAAATGAATGTTTGTTCGTATTTTATGCGTTGCCACACTGCTCATCCGATTGCAATAAAACATTGACAAACTTTTTGCTTGCATTATTGTAAAGGTTATACAGTTCAGTTTGACAACGTATGCTTGCACTTGCGCGAAGGTTATAGTATAATTAACTTACAGTAGGTGGCAAACGTCAAACTTGCACTTCAATAAACACTTTCTTTCTTTAAGTGGTATTGCTTGCCGGGAACCGGCTAGTATTATATAAAAAAATCAAGTATTTAATTCATGGATGACTTATATAATACTGTATCTATTTCAATATAAATTCATTTGAAGTATCGACTTAGTTTTTCCCAAAATAAGTTGAACTAAATAAATATTCGAAAATATAATAAAGTCGTCTGTCGTTTATTTCATTTGTGTTTTGACGGATATCTTGGCTTGGCTTGGCGCCACCTGACTCACAGTCCTCACACCTCTTATGGCTCTTCTTTCGCTTCCTCTATTCCTCACAAAACTATTCCAGAAAAATATATTTTAAATTCTAAACCTAGTTTTATTTATATTTCCTTGTGATAAGTCATGTCAGCATATTTTTGCTCTTTATAGAGTTCATAGCTATTAGGAAATACGTAAATAAAATAAATTTTATTTTTGATCAAAAATATTATATTTATTTGAATTTAATATTAGGTACGGTATATTTCAATCTATGCTATACTATCAATGTTTGTATCTTACTTTTAATGTGTCCACTGTAATTCGTGGCTTACAGATACATTAAAAATAAAAAAGTAGGATTACAACAAAAGAGAGATAATAAAAAAAATCACTTTTTTGTAATCCCATTTGTATTTAATCAGGACTCACTATGATAAACAATGTAGGGCGATCAATGTGGCATTGGATCAATGCACCCCTTGTATATGCAGGGGCACTTATATTTAAAGAAATATCAGTTCAAGTTCATCCGTGCGCTTGAACGCCTGAAGATGCCGAAAGGCGAAACCCGGGTCGTTAGTGACAAAATCTGTGGGAGTGTACATAATTTGAATGATTCAAATTTAATAATATTCAAACAAAATAAACGTACAGACAATAAATACATGAAGAATTAAAAATGAATGAATGATATAAATGTTATGTTTCAATATTATTTTATGAAATATAACCGCCCCTGCATATACAAGGGGTGCATTGATCCAATGCCACATTGACCGGCCGCCACTGATAAGCATTACTCGTTATACCAGAGAATATGTAATTTTAAATGCTCACAAACATACACATCACATGGAGAAATGAAGTATCTGGAGCGGTCACATAATTAATAAGCGGAGTTAATAATCCTGAAATTCTCATGACTATTAATTTACATGCTCCCAATTTATTTTCACGTGGGCGAAATTATGAGCGAAAACTTTTATTTCTAAAAACTTATACCTCGCTTAGGAGGTATGAGTCTCCAGTTCCTAGGGCCGTTCGATTGATCAACTCATTGCCTAGTGAAGTGGATGTTTTTGGTGATAGTATTTGTGAACTGTTTGTGAAATTTTACTATTTTATTTCTTGATTTTTTGTGTTGATTTTTATGTATTATGTAATTTTATTTAATATTCTGTGTCTTTTATGTGTCAAGTACATGGCGAATTGGCGTAAGCTGTTATGCCATGTACCATAATTTTAATTTTAAACAATAAATAAATAAAATAAAATAAAAATATAACACAAAAAGTCGCAATTCAAACAAAAATACACAATTAAAATTTATTTACACACTTGGTGATAGTTCAGTTGATAATACTCGTCATGAGCGAAACCGGCCCTAATCATATCAAATAAAAGTGTGATTTCAAAAAAGTGATTTATTTTTTTGTGTAACGAGTGTGTAAATAAATTCTTATTGTGTATTTTTGTTTGAATTACGACTTTTTGTGTTATGTGACCGCTCCAGATACTTCATATCTTCATGTGATGGGTATTGTTTCGTAAGCATTTAAAAATATCTATTCTCTGATATAACTAGTAATGCTTATAACGAGCAAATTTAGTCGGTTCCATCTTCCTGGTAATGACCAAGTTCGACTGTATTTTATAAAACTTAGAGCCTGTTTAGCTATTTGTAACAATTTGTATCTTGAATCTCCGACATGTGTGATGAAGCAAAACTGACAATCACTGCTTTTCTAATCATTCTCCGAAATCGTTCATGCTGCCAGGTTGAATAGTTGAAGAGACCAAATCTATCCGTCCGACGCTAGTTGTAATACATTTTTTTTAGTTGAATATTTCAGGTTTAATTGTCAGTAAATCAAACGATAAGTCGTAAATATCGTGCAGTTGGATCTAACTCTAACTAAAACTTTCGTCCGAACGTAACCGTAAAACTGTCACTTGAAATAGACATTCCACCGATGTCCACACTAGGGCGTGCAATCCCGGTCTTTATTGTTTGTATCCGGGATTTGACTAATTTATTACCGGAATATCACTATATTTTATATAAATACAATGGTGTACTGTTAAATTGACAAGAGGCGACTAAAACAATTTTTGTATTTTTTTTTTGTTTAACTACTTGAGTTTGAATCGTTCAAATTATGTACACTCCCACAGATTTTGTCACTAACGACCCAGGTTTCGCCTTTTGGCATCTTCAGGCGTTCAAGTGCACGGATGAACTTGAACTGAACTTGAACTGTCAGTTCAAGTTCATCTGTGCACTTGAACGCCTGAACATGCCGAAAGGCGAAACCCGGGTCGTCAGTGACAAAATCTGTGGGAGTGTACACAATTTGAACGATTCAAAATTAATATTGAAATTCCACCAAGCACCTTCAGTCGAAATCTTAAATTTACTACTTGAGATTAATTTATGTAGTAAGTATTATGTTGGTTAAAATTGATTTCCTTTTTTAAGTGGAATATAACTATAAATATAACAATTCTAATTTTATATTTAAAATATTTTTTTTACAGTAACTGCCGAATCAATCGAAAGAATATTAAATACTGTAAGACGTAGCCATTTCAATGGTCCGACTTAACCCAAAGATTTGTTTTACTTTATTTATATAAGCTTATCGCCATGACCGAGTGGTTACACTTTATGGCTACCATTTAAATGCTGTTTTGCCGGCGCTTTTATTTTTTTGTAAACCGGTGTTTTTTTTGGATATCAAATTTATGGAGCTTCAAGTACCAGGACGCGCCAGCGTCAAGGTTCTTCCAGTCTCCTTCATCGATAAAGATTTTGAAAAATTGTAAATTGCATCCCCTTACCATCGTTTGCAGACGGAAGGGCGCGATCACTACAGAGATAAGAAGTTCACGGGAACTCCATGTGCATTATTTTGCAAATCACATTCCATATGCTTCCTCCATACTATATCCGTACATGTACACACACATGCGCATACATACATACACACATACAGTACACAAAAAAATTTAAACAAAGAGAGTCATTTTCGTGATGCTAAGTTCGTTCTAAAATTGACAATTTTAGACGACATAAGATCTATGGAGGGTCGTCGAGCAGAACTGATCTGGGTCTAAAACGATTCTCAGGCAGTGTCTCGTCATAGTTGTGGAGATTAGAGATCGTTGGGTTAAAATGTTTTCCTACCTCGCTGTGAAACTTTTGAGATATTTCACGAACGAACTCGCGGATGGTAGGTATTTTCAAGTCTCTGTGAAGCAGCGAGTTACGCACGTACCACGGGGCGTTACATATCTGTCTCAGTAATCAATGCACCAAATGAGTTTTTCCTATAAAAGAATTTATATAAAGAGTTCCTTTGTATACTTAACTCATTTTTATTAGTTTTGTTACTTACTGACTAAGGCCAGAACGGCAAAGATTTGTCTATCATTCCAAGGATTGAATTTTTCATCATACTTGGACAGATCGCGACCCGAGTACTACAAGGTTCTATGTGAAAAGTTTTGACGGAACAGAAATTTCATTGCGGCTATCATTAGTGGTATACATTGTTATTTTTGTTTCTTCGTTTTTTTTCACATAGAACCTTGAAGTACTCGGGTCGCGAGATGCCAAGTTCTGAGGTGGCTTTAAACTGCAAGATTATCAATCGAGATTGAACGTTTCTAATCCCGATAAAAGAACAGTCGAATTCCCGGGAGTGTAACCCCTGATGTTTTTCTATCACATGACACTTAACTATCTTAGGTGTGCAGGTTTGTGTATTGTGGAAGTTTAGCCGAGTGTATTAAATTTAGAGTTGGGAGATTCGGTTGCCGACCATGTGACAGGTGCGCACTACCGGTTGTCAATCAATGGACCCACGGTTATTTTAATATTTATCTAAATATTGTATTTTAGTAAATATCCTCTTGCAACATTTTATTAATATTGACGTGCCGATATTTCTAAGCATCTTTCGTATTATCTTGGATACTACAGAGACCTAGGTATTTCATATTGATGAAAGTTTCTTTAGTTTTTTGTTAAGGGTATTCAGTAGGTTTTTTACGACTGTCGTCGAAAAAGTTTTCGGGCCGTTACGCCGATATCACGAATTATATTATTGATACAATATTTTTTTCAATAATTTTGTTTGAAAATTTTTGTACGTTTTTATTTATACTTACGTCAGACAAAAGTAGAGTTGTCAAGCCTTCTTAATGTTTACGCAGTGACTACTGTATATTTGATTTGTAAAATTATCTTACCCGACATAATAAACATGTTTTTAATAAATTCAATCTATTTTTATCTTATATTATTTCATTAATAAAAACACAATATTCCTTTGTACTTTATTTCACTATATTTAAAAGTTCAGGACCGGTTTCACTCATTGCGAGCATCAGTTGACAATGCTCGCAATGAGCGAAACCGGTGCCGACCTTTTCAATAAAGTGGAATAAAGTACATAGGAATATTGTGTTTTTATTAATAAGAAAAAAACACAATATTCGTTTGTACTTTATTTCACTTTATTGAAAAGGTCAGGACAGGTTATAGGAATAACACACTTTTCTTAATTTTTTTTTCTCAATAAAAGACAGTTTTCATTATAAGATCATATTTTGATCATGGAAACTACGAGGTTTTTAGCGAAATTAAAAATTAGATTCTATTCTTTGAATCAGTACTACAATGTTATAGCTATATCAATTTTTTTCTCAGAGATGGATTTGCGTGTGTCGGATCCCAATCTCCGACTTGTTCAATTGACAATTTTTCATTATCAGTCATCCATCAATTTTCCTTGTCAGTTGATAATGCTCGTGAGGAGCGAAACCGGTCCTGATCAAATAAATTTTTAAATGGAAAAAGTACTAAAAATCTTTTATTATTATTTTTATTATAATGCCATTCCACCAAGTATTGACAGTGAACACCTTAAAAGTGATATTGACAATCGTTTTGGGCATGAATTAGCCATATCGTATTTCGGTATAGGAACCGCTTCTTTTCTCTTATAATATTCTGGCGTCCCAATTATTACTTACAGTGAAATTTCAAAGTAACGATAGTTGATAATTCTTTCCGACCCTCGGTTAAGTATATCTGATACATGGTTCCCTGTCCGCGGTGGACAGCGCGGTATGGCTTCCGCGTTTTTAATGAGGCGATTTTTGACGTGAATTTAAAATTCCGTCCAGTCGCTTGTTTATTTTACTCTAATATTATTAACATCTTTCGAAAGAAGTCAAAAGAATTTATATTTCTTTGTTTCTGACGCCAAACAGCCACTCAAATAATAGTTTTAAACAATTTATGAAATTAATATGGCTGCTATCTGTTCAATTAATTATATTACCTAATTTAAGATTTCGACTGAAGGTGTTCGGTTGAATTTTAATATTAAATTTGAATCGTTCAAATTACATACATTCACACAACTTTTGTCACTAACGATCCGGATTTCGCCTTTCTGCAATGCTTTTGTTGCACAAATTTCCATATCGGAAAACAGAAAGAACCTTAAAAATTAGAAATTCGAAACACATGGCCGCCTTTAGATTAAAAAAAGACACGTCCACATTCGCCAATCACATGAGAACCACTCGTTCAACGAGGACGAAGGGATTAAGTTATTACACCCAAACACAGATTAGCATAAGTTATTCTTCCAGGATTTTTTAGAAATAAATAATGCGCAATTGAATGGTTTACCAATTTTTAATGAACAGGTAAATATGCCAAAGAGGCGAAACACGTGGAATAATCTAAGTTATTTGAAATTTTATATTATGTTGAAAATTGTTGCATCAAAGTTTGTAAATGATGTCAGGTTAGTTGTTTTAAAAGAGTTTGAACTTAGGAATGCATGTTGTATTATTTTCTTTACAATCAAATAATTTACGCTTTGGGTTTAAAGACCTCTAGTAACTGGAGAGATGGAGAAAAAACTATTATTACTAAATATATCACCATAGAGGTAGATCTTCGAGTAGTCCAAACTCCACCCTGAGTTGTTACGGCAACATCGACAACACAATGAAGAAGAATTTATTGTATTTTAGTCGTGTCATTTATATTTGAGCATTTAATTAATCTCTTTCAGAATTCGCTGCATATAATCCGTTAAACATTTCTGTGTTATTATCATTAAATAATATAAATTTAAACTGGAACGAAAAATCACTATTTAAATTCCGTTTCACATAGGGCGTAAACAAAAACCGACTTTTGGAAAAACCGGTTTTCGAATTTTAATATAACCTAAAATCATCAAAACAGTTTTCGTATTTGGCGGTCGATTTATTATACCTACTCCATACTTGAGAAAAACATCTCGTTAAAATGCTTAACGAAAATAATTTATAAAAAAAACCCAAATATGAGATTTTTAACGTATTACTAATTGATGTATACAGACTATTAAATTAAATATTTTATCACGTTTCATTTATAACCAAGGCAGTTTAAAATTAAATATATGTATATATATATTCTAATCAATTTCCGCTCCCAATGGGTAGCATATGGCCTTCTATGGAGGTATCTCAATATTTTTTTTCTACGAGGACTGCTTGTTAACCAGTTGCTCAACCTTTATTATTGTTGAAAAGAGTAGGGATAGAGAGGATATGGCCAGGTAAGGACCAGTGGTAAGCCAATCGCTCTCGTTATGCCCACTATTTTTCAGGATCGGAAGGGTGGGAGGGAATTTTTAAACATCACAAAAATTCATGCTTTTGAACAGAAATCGATGAATTGACTGAAAAAATGGTGTTCAGACTAGGATTCGAGCCTGTGAGTTGCGGCATGAAAGCCAATGACGTTTACCACTGTGATATAGACCCGACACTAAATACCAACGTTACTAACGAAATAATGATTGAAAAAAACCGGCATTCGAATTTGCGAATTCTTCTTGATAACCGGCTTTTATAAACTGACAAAGTCCCTAGCTTCATAATAATGAAATATTTAAAATTAAAGCATCCCATCTGCTTTCTGGATTCTCATCCAAGACGGGAGCAATAATCCCGACTTTGTGTTCTCCATTCGATTTATCGCTTGCGGGATTCGTCTGCCGGGTGCCAACTTTCTGATTCATTTTATTTTATCAGCATTCCCAGAGTCTGATATTTCATTTTCAAATGCTCCGCGAGAATAAATTTTCAATAAAATACCCCGACTCCCTCGGAACAAATTGATAACGAATAATTTCGTCGAAAATGTGACAAGTTAAGTGGCGAATGAATGAACGTTTCTCTGGCTCGGTTGATACATTTACATTTGCGTTTTAATATGAAATTAAAGAAACGGGTAAACTTAACATCTTTTTAATGTCGGAAATGAAGTGTTATGATTTTTATGATGCATTATTGTATTGAAATTATTGCGAGACATGTTTTGATGTTTTTTTTTTTGAATAATTAAAAATTGGCAACGAATTGGCGTCCGCGATTATTCAACGCCCTGTGTGGCCGTTGTTATTGTATAATATTAACGTTACTGACTTTGCATTAAATCATGCAGTTGTTGATATATTTTTAATTAACATACGTACTGATTAAATAATAAAACCAGGGCCGTTTACTCCACCCGGTTCATGTACAGTTTTACCTCGATTCTACGTTTTTCAAGGGACCGCAATAAATGAACGAATGATGCAGAAAATCTTCAAAAGATACCAATTTAAAAAAAAAAAACTTATTTATTTAGAATAGATAAATATATTTTTTAAATTGCCTAATACGAAGTAGGTAGTCTATTTACAGTTTGGCACTTAAATTTTAACAAACCTCCTTCAAAATCGCGTACTTTCTAAGTCAACTCTTTTTGCTATGTCGACTCGTTATTCTCCTGGATTTTTTCCAAACGTCTTGATTTGTTTTCAGTTTCTCAGCTAGAGTTCTAGTTTTCTTCATTTAGGTATTTTATTTTTGACTTTTGAGTTCGCACAACGAGATCCGAGGTAAGACAATTTAAGAGCGTTTTTTTTTTTTTTTACAAAAACGTTCAATCGGGATAATACTTGGGATATTGATAATAGGTCAGGTAAATCGGGGAACTATTACCGTAGAATTATTTAACATTGTTGTTATGGGCGGCCGGTGTTTTTTTTTTATTAAACATCCGTCAAATTAGCCAGCTTCCAAATTGTTTATCGCTGTAAGAGTGTGTCGGCCTTATCTACAACGTGTTCAAATAGTTTTATTTTTCTTACAAATTTGGTCCAAATTGTTATGATAAGAGTACATATTGACTACACATTGAGAAATATTTGAATTGATAAAGAATGGCGCCAAAATAAATAGTTCAGAACACAACTATCACATTATTATATTTTTATACATTCTGGTTAACATTTATGTTCATATTATTTTCTTCTACAAGAATTATTATATATTTTTTATGGGGATCCAAAATTCCAGGAATTTGCTGATTTTCCAAAATGAAAGCCGTGACACGTTTTTTTTAGCTTTTAGATCATAGGTTCCCAACCTTTTCGGGTGGCGACCCTTTTTTACAAAAGCCATGTGACTCGCGGCCCCAATGCAATTGAAAAAGGATTTTTTTTCAATAAGGCAATTTTAGTTGATTGTAGTTTTAGTTTTGTTGTTCAAATCCAAAATTGAAAAAAGTTGGCGACTCATAGGTTGGGAACCCGTGTCTTAGATATTCCAATTTCTAAAACACAACAATTTACAGATTTCGGAAAATTTGCCAGTGGCTCCCCTAAAACAGAACAAAAAAAAAAGTGGTCCCTGTTGAGAAACCCTGTTTTAGTTCACTAATTAAACTTGAAAAAATCTTATTAAAAAAATATACATGCCTTATTGTCTTTTGATGAAGAATTTACAGTTAACAAACAATATAATAATATAGATGGTTTAATTACATTGTGTGCATAGTTACGCCACTGTTCGTGCGTGCTATTGACGTTTCGCCGTTGAACCATCAAGAATTGTCAATTCACCATGTTCAAACATCAATAATAATTATTTTATAATATTTCAACAATAATAGACGTGAATGTTTGAACACCTGTTTCTAAATATTGAATGGGACTGTTATGAATATGTATGAAATTTATCAAAAAATAAACATGATTGTTAACAACATTTCATAACGTTATACGCCTCGACCTATTTTCGAAGAAACAGCAATTTTATTATTCTCAAGAAGATGAACGTTTTCAAAGTTTAATATAAAATTCAATTTGACAACATCGCTATTTCACTGATTGTTACTACAGTGGAACCTCTCATAACGAGTAATTTACATAACGAGGAAAACAGACTGTGAAAAAACTGCTCTCTTAACGAGCGATATTTCACATAACGAGTGATGCAGAGTTTTGGAAAGATCACTTTCACATCGTTGCTTGCCTCAAGACGACTGACAAGGCGTGGGAAGGGGTTACCAAGAGAACCCTCACTTCAGCTTGGAGGAAGCTTTGCCAAGGAGCGTTGTCGAATGTGATTTTGAGGGGTTTGAAACAGTACCTGTGGAGTCTACAGTCATCGAGATGGGACTGGAGGTGGATAACAACGATATTGATGAGTTGTTGCATCGTACATTAAGAAGCATTCATTAACTTGTCGATTTTTTTTATCGTTTTTCGCTAATCGAAATCGCATTCCAGGTTGTTACGCTCATTAACAATTTATAAGTATGTAATTTTACTTGAATTTTAGTTGAATATATTTTTTGATGAAATTTTATTGTAAATAAAAAACTGCAAAATATGAAAATATTGGTGACATACATCAGGTTCGTATTTCTCATTAGGATTATTTAATAAATATTAATGACTCAACTGTTTGAGTATCGGCGTATCTTATTTATAATACTATAAGTATGCATATAAAAAAACAAGTTCACTACATTTTTCTGTTTTATTTATTTAAAAAAAAGTAAATTTCCAGGGGGGCCTTGTGTAATTTTGTATCCGAAAGGGGGGCCATGGGTCAAATAAGTTTGGGAACCTGTGATATAGACAATACATACATGAAGAATTAAAAATGAGTGAATGGTGTAAATGTTATGTTTGAATATTATTTCAAGAAATATAACCGCCCCTGCGGTGCATTGGGGTGCATTGATCCAATGCCACATTGACCGGCCGCCACTGACCCTGCAGGTATATCAAATACATATAGAGTGAAATTTAATTTATGTGTTTGTTTTTTACCTTTGAACAGATTCACTCAGTAGGCTGTTAAAATAAAGATAGTGTTAAATGTCTGCGTATTTAGTAATTATTGTTTTATTATGTCATCGGAGATAGTGATCATAATCGTAAGTGACTGTCGAGCAACAGTTCTGATAATTAATTTTATTTTTTAAACATTACTGCAGTTATTATTATTATCAACCGCCGAGATGCTCCATGAGTATTTCGTACGAACAATATTAAGTATATAAGCTTGTTTTATAATTGCTTTTATTCAGGTATGTGTATGAAATACTACTTAATAATTTTAATGGTACGTCATTGGATCAATATTGGTTAATGTTAGACACTCAGTTACTTTTTGAGTTTATGCAAAATGGGAAAAAAATGACTTTATTTGATGGATTTATGTTAGCATATTTTTGACCAAAATTTTCAATAAACGACTTCTTGCAGCAAACCGACGATATTATTGTAATCGTCTACCTACATTATGAGTGAATTATGTTGAACATTTTTTACAAATTAGGGGCTGGTGGTTTTCTACGTCCCTGCATTTTATTATTTTTACATACTTTAAAATTAATTTCGGGCAGCGGTACTTTACTAGTTAACGAGTGTGATCAACATTATGAGTGAAGATATCTTGCAAACATTTTTTTTATATTTTGAACACTTTTCTCAAATTGTGGGCTGGTGGTTTTCTACGTCCCTGCATTTTGTTATCTTTTCATACTTTAAGATGAATTTTGGGCAGAGGTATTTTACTGGTTAACGGGTGTGACCAGAGAAATAGTGTTAAAATAGATAACATATAATATAATGGCAATGTAAATTTTTTTTCAATTTTACGGATGTTTTTAATTTTTTTTTCTCTTCTCGTATTATTTCTAAGCATAAAGTATCTCGTAAAAATTTGATTTAAAGCAAAGTTGAAATCATTTCAAATAATAAAATTCGTACGTTCATATCAATTAAAAATGTCTATTTTGAAATATTATTCGTTTTAACTATTCAATTTCCGGCCATCGTGTCGTCTGGCTCTGCAATAAATTTTTAATGGTTGCCTTTCCCTCTCGTCTTATTACAAATTTATTTATTGATCACTCTGTATTTATTTTTCCTAGAATAGGGTTGCCATATTTTGAACGGTTTCTTAGTCGTTCGGGGAAATATGGTGATTCTGTATTTTAATTGCTCCATGGCCTAGTGTTCAATGCTTTTGCTTTGTTGTACTTTTTACAAATTAAAATTAAAATCAAAATCATTTATATTTCAAACTTATTTCACATTTTTTTCTCTTAAAAGATCAACCTGTTGAAAATGCACCCTCGTTGAGGATAACTGGTCCTGATCGTCGTATTTACCTGAACTAGACCAATTCACGCCTGTTGTACAAACATTTTGCATAGTTAACCTATCGAGAAACATTAATATAAGACCCAGTGAAGTGAAGTTGAAGCCAAGTGGTATTAACAAAAAATGTATTAGATAGTTCTAAAGTAGTTGTAAAAGAGGATGGTGCGTAACTTAAATTATGTTTTCCTTGCGGCTCGAACCCATCATAATTTATTAATAAAAAACTTGAAAAAACAGGAAATTTCTAGAAATCAATAAATTTAAATTCTTACCTGATTCAGATCAGTTGAATGATCAAATTATTTTTGCCGGTTCCTGTTTAATTTATCAATTGCATTAACCTATGTTATTCTAACTATTCTTTTATAGTATATGTATTTTAAAATTTTATTTCTTTTCTTAGCCGCCTGTGTGGCCGAGTGGTCAGCGTTGTTGGCTTCGGTTACGGAGGGCACGGGTTCAAATCCCGGTACGGACAGTTTTATAAATTGATTTTTCAATCGATTTATGAATTTCTGTTCGAAGGCATGGATGTATGTGATGTCTTGACTTCCCCCCTCCCACCCATCCTATCTTTTGAACGGGCGTATCGAGAGCGATTAGCTTACCACTAGTCCTGTCCTAGCCCTATCCTTCTATTCCTCCTCTCTTTGGAAAAAGAGAGGTTGAGCAACTGAGTAACAAGCAGTTCTCGTAGAAGCACTTCTGTTGATAAACTCCATTAGGAGTCCATATGCTCAACATTGGGAATGGACATGGTTAAAAAAAATCTTTTGTTAGAATTATTTTTTTAAAAAATCAAAATCTTCATGACTGTCGATTTGTTGAATTATATAGGCATACTAACTACTTGGAAGCGGGGAAAACGGAAAATCATCATTAAGCTTATTAGCTTTATTAATGTACCATTTTATATCACTTTGTCAAAAATTTCCCAAATTTTAAATATGTAATTACTCTATCACCTCTAGTATCACCAGTTGAAATTTATTAATCTTTGATGATTTTTTAATTATATGTTACATGTGTTAAGCATTTCAAATTTGTGTAAATATAGAATCACTTTTACTGTATGTAATTTGTGATTTCTTTTCAATGCCAATGTTTACACTTTTTCATTTCAATTTATTTTTGTATAAATAGCACTTTTAAATTATATTTCTTATCAGATGACAATTCTCGCAATGAGCGAAACCTGTCCTGACTTTTTTAATAAAGTGGAATAAAGTACAAAGGAATATGGTGTTTTTTTTTATTAATATAATTGCTTGTAGTATTGACAGTGAACACCTTAAAAGTGATCATAATAATTTGTTTTTATGCGACCCGCTAGAAGATAAAATTTTGTGCATGTCTGTATTAAAGTATCACAAAAGTGAAGTAAGGTTAGTAAATACTCTGCATAGTGTTTTCTTCGTAAAATATTTCTAAACTGATTTGTATCAAATGTTTTTGATATTTGCACCTCTCACTTAGCAAAACCTCCGCGATTCCCAAAATTTGTGCGAGGCGTGGTCAATTAACTACCTGCAAGTCCATCATCTTTCCTCATCCTTCGAAAAGAGTATTTTGCCAAAATTATTCTTCCAAGGCAATTTGAACACAATTTAACATTGTAACATAAAATAAATTCAGCCCCGCAATATAATCTCGGCTCATTTACTGTGAATGCTGACAACTATAAATTAAATAATTTGTATTTCATTTTTTTTTGTTGGATTTGGCACACATTATTTTTTATTAAATGGACGAGTCCTTAAATCACCACGCTCTAATTTATAATGAGACACATATAGAATATTGTGAAAAAAGAATAAATCTTTTAGCTAGTCATTGTTCCACATTTTAAATGCTACATGGTAGTTTCTGTCTGTAAGAGAGAATCAGTGGCGGATTATCCCATAAGCGCAAGAGGCGCGCGGTTTGGGCCTCTACATCTTGGGGGCCTCAAAGATAGCGTATATTATATAAAACCTTACATTTTTATTTCAGTTTTCAATATTCATTATTATTCTACGAAGAGGTATGCAGCACTTTTATGTTATTCGAAAAGAAGGACCTCCAAAATTTATTGCGCCTGGGGCCTCCAAAGTGCTTAATCCGCCACTGGAGAGAATGCAAAAGTGTGTACCGAAATCAACTATGTACGATTTGATTGTTATACACCCATATATCATCACTGCTCTGGCAAAAGTTGATAAGTAACAGATTGATAAGTAATAAATAGCAAATTAAATTTTTCAGCTTTTAAGATAAAGCTTCTATAATCACATTTTATGTTACATAGATAATTATAATATCAAACTATAGATGCATTAATGCCGATCTGACAATTACGAATAGAAAAAAAAGACAGTTCCCTGCCTTTAAATCAGCATTAATAATAATGACCTTTAAAAATAAATGCCTTCTTTGGCAAACCGGTACATAATTAATGCACCTGGGTTATTCCAGAAAAGGAATTTATATCAAAAAATCTTTTTGTATTTTTTTGTTAGTTACCAACTTCTATGGTTAAATTTACAATTCAGAATTCTTTAAAACAGTCAAATCAGTAATCCACAAACCAATTCAAGTTGACACAATCTTGACACATCACAATAATGTTTAACTACTATTTTTAATGCACAATGAATGTAAATCTTGGACCATTCATTGTACACGCAATTTTGAGTATCATGTACCACTAGCATATTATAATAGTAATAGTGATCATAGTCAACTGCTGCTAAACGAGTATTTTCAACGCGACTTCTATTACAAATGAGCTCGTTTTTAATGTAGGTACTAGAGGTCTGCACGGGCCCGGGCCTGGCCCACGGGCTCTTACCCGACCCGGTCCGTGGGCCGGGCTCGGGCGGGTAAGCGCAATCGAGAGTCGGGCTCGGGCCGGGCCGGGCTTTGGAATTTGGGATATAATGTTGGGAAAAATAGACCAAATCGAGGATTTCAAATCCTTCGGTGAGCTAAAAAAAAAAAATAACGAGGATTTCAAATTCCTCGGGTGCTCCGGGTCGGGTTCGGGTAACAAGTGCGGCATTAGACTCGGGCCCGGGCCGGGTCGGGCGTGAGTTTTTCGGGCTCGGACCGGGTAGTTTTGTAAAATTTTGGCCCGTGCAGACCTCTACATAAAGTGTAGTGATCAATACGTTACTTCTCAGAGACCACCGGTTGGCACACGCTGATACTTAATTCTGCAATAAAATTAATTTTCCAAATAACTCACGTTGTTTAAAAAACGATAACTATGCAAAAGCTATACGATCTTATAACGTTCATGAAAGTCGTTCAATATTATAATGAAATATTAATAAAAAAATATGACTCAATTTTTAAATATGTGATTTCCCGGTTTCGAATTAATTATGTATAAATGAATCGTCATTTTTCGAAGGATAAATTGAGTCACAGGCAAATCTTTTTTTTGTGTCAACATTTATGTATATAAATTCTTGTTTTTTATCATTCTGATAAAGAAAAAAAAATATTAAGTTTCAAAAGAATTTATCTAATATGTAATAACCGTTCCCTAAATAAATTTTTGATTGTAATGTATTGTGAAGTGAAATAAAGGTCGTGCCCTAAATTAAAAACCATCAGTAAGATCAGGGGTGGGCTGCAGGAGGCTCGGAGGGGCTCGCGCGAGCCTCTTGCTAAATTTTACTAAGGTCGGCGAGCCCTTTGTTAATTTAAAATAAAACAATATTCTTAGATCAAATTAGTATATAACTGCAATTTCTAACTTTTATACATATTATCTACGACAGCTTCAGTATGTACAGTAGTATATTTTTATCTATTTAGATTGATAAGTTTACGGTAAATTGCATATTATTACATACTATTATAAGTGTATTAAGTAACAATCGATTACTTATTTAAGTATTGTATATACAGTGGAACCTCGATTCTATGTTTTTCAAGGCACCGTAATAAATGAACGAATAATACGGGAAATCTTCAAATAATATTTTAAAAAATGTTTAATTTTCAAAAAAAATATTTATTTATGTAACTAAATGCAATGTAAAACTATTTGAGCGAGAAAAAAAATATTCTACCAAAACGGTCAATCGGGATAATAATTGGGGCGGGACGATAATATTTGGATGACAGATCGAGGAAATCAGTAAATCAGGTAATGATAAACATGGAATTATTAAATATTGTTATGACGGGGTCGTGGTCGAGTAAAAAATTAACGATCCATGCAAAAAAACGAAGATAGTGAGAACGGTAGATCAGGGTTCCACTAAAAAAACGCGAAACGAAATGCGAGGCAAAACTATTTATGAAAAATATTCAACGAATAAGGTCAATCGGGATAATAATCGTGACGGGACTAAAATATTTAAACGGTAGATCGAGGAAAACGGTAAATCGGGGAACGATTAATGCGGGATTCTTTTACATTGTTCTTATGTGTGTTTGGCTGGGACTATGAAAAATAAACGATCCATGCGGAAAAACGAACAATGCGAGAACGGTAGATTGGGGTTAAACTGTAACTGCATAGGAGTATTAAAAAATTCAGTCCTTCCCCAGAACACCGAGAATTACTTTGAAATTAAGCGAGACACTTGTTAAGGTATTGGCAGCCCACCGCCGATTAAGATGCTGAAATTGTGCGATAGCAAGATGAAAGTCAGTTGCTAAACTTCTGTTCGAAAAAGCTCTCAACGAAAATTCGAATAAAAAAATCAACGTTAACTAAAAAAAAAAATTCATTGGGTTGTGAGAATAGATTGCCGAATCGTCTCGAGTCGTGACACATTATCCCTAATTCTGAAGCAGTAATTTTGACACAGAAATTCTGATGTCGTTAAAATTTCCTTTTGAAATGAGTTTACGTCTTGAGAAATGGCCAAAGGCATGCTGAGGAAGCGCTATCAAATTCCAGAAGGTGCTCGTTAGTATTATTTTCGTTACGACTATTTTGAATGCGGCCACGTGTCCCTGGAATCTAAATAAGTCCAGAGATTTCATGCCGGTCGTCACTTTTCACGTGAATACACGTGCACCACCGCGCGCCTGTTTTATACAATATACCTGCTGCTGGTCGATTCGCCGCTCGCGACAGGATTTGTTTCACACCCCCAATCAAATCACGGGTCACCCGGCAGGTGGACGATTCCACTGGACATCACAAATTTCGGTGTTGGTTTAGTTTGGCTGTTAAAGTGCGCACGAATACTTGTACACAAAATGGTAACAAGGAAATAGACACACATTATCAAGATTTTATATCAAGACCGGTTTCGCTGAGCGATTGAGATTTTTCAAATGATTACAAAAATATTATACAATTTGAATATTCTCACTAGCGGGGAAAGATATTTTATCTTCCTGATAATATTTTACCACTATTGTGGAATTAGGAATATATATGTTGAAATAAAACTTGTCCATCGCGTAGGACCTATGAGTCGCCAGTTCCAAGGGTCGTTCGACTGATCAACTCTTTGCCTAGAGAATTGGACATTTTTAGTGACAGTATTTGTGAACTGTTTTCCAATTTTCTATTTTATTTCTTGATTTTGTATGTTGATTTTGATGTATTATGTAATGTTTTTTTTCTCATTATATTTGTCAAGTGCATGGCGAATTGGCGTCAGCTGTAATGTCATGTACTGAACTTTAAATTTTTATACAATAAATAAATATGTATGTATATAATAATGTATGCCGGGTCTTATGGCGCAGCGGTTAGCTAGTGTTCAATATCGTTGGCTTCCGTGACAGATCTGACGGGTTCGAATCCCAGTACGAACAAATTTTTTTCAATTGATTTCTGAAGGTATCGATGTTTGTGATATCTAAAAACTCCTTCTCATCCTTTCAATCCTAAAATAATGTGGCGCAGCGAGAGAACTTATGATAGATTACCACTTACCCTTTTCTAACCATACTCTCTAAAGGAGGGAAGTTTAGCAACTGAGTAACAAACAGTTCTCGTATAAATAAAATCGTTTGAGATTCCTCAATAAGTAGGCCATAAGCTCTACATCGGGAGCGTACATGGATTAAAAAAATGTTTATTCATATTATCAGCATAATTATTAATATATAATTTTGATTTGAGCCCTCGGCACCACAACCGTTGACTACGACTAGGAATTGAAATACCGGTATATCATGTTGAATACCGGTTTTGTAAATATCAATACCGGTATTCCAAAAAAATAATAATAAATACGATCGCAATACCGTGTGAGTACATCAAAATCGTATCACTCTTATTATGATTGAAATATGTGAAGTTTCCTTAGATTCACAATTTAATTTTGGTCCATTTTCAACATTATGCATACCGTAATCCCGGTTTCATTAATACCGGTACTCCAAACCCTAACTATGACGTTGACTGTTTGGATTCAGGCCATGCCTTTGCGGTTATTCGAATACGTGGCAGATATTGGAATATTTATACATTCGGGAGAAGCGCGGGTCTATTGTCTGTATGGAATCCACTCTACTCGACTAATGACCGTTCACAGAACTCTGCAATACCAACGCAAGTTCCTACTTATGACCTGGAGTGACATGAACAACGTTGCATCGCGTGGGAGTGACAAGCACTTGATGTCTTCCGCCTGCATCATCCTTCATTCGCTGGATTTACCTGCACCTTCAACACTTGCACACTTAACCCTTCGTCACTTAGCAGCGTGCGACCTTTGCGACCTAACCAAATGAACTGACAAAAAACCGGCCGTTGATGAGTAAAATTATTTTAAGAGACACTCGTATTTCAACGTCAAACATTTCCAAGTTGTTTTTT
This sequence comes from Himalopsyche anomala, assembly GCA_031772345.1. NCBI lineage: Eukaryota > Metazoa > Arthropoda > Insecta > Trichoptera > Rhyacophilidae > Himalopsyche > Himalopsyche anomala. The sequence continues at coordinate 13,208,399 of CM062837.1, read as the reverse complement.
TCGGCGGATTTAACCCTGTAAAAACTTCTCGCAATTAGGGCTTCCACAAAAACCGACATTTGAAAAAACCGGTTTAAATTTAGATACTAATTCGGCATTTGCAGTTTGCATCCTTTTGATAGAACGTGTATTAAGTTTGATATATTGTGACTATCGAAAAAAAACCTGTTTTGAGAAAACTGTGGGTTACGTCCTTTTCCCTTTCCACAGTCGATTTATATTATATTTTCTACGACAGCTTCAATAGACACAGTAGAACATTGTTAGTCATTTACAATAGTAAGTTTACGCTAAATTGCATATTTTTACATATTATAAATGTATTAAGTAGCAATTGATTGCTTGTTTAAGTATTGCATATGATTGCATAAGAGTGATAAATAAATTCTCTCCTTCGCCAGAAAAAACGACAATTTCTTTGAGATTAAGCGAGCCCCTTGTTAACGTATTGGCAGCCCACCGCTGTATGCGCCCCAAGAAGTGGTGGATACATCATTGACCGCGTGCGAAAAAGGGATTCGGTTTGATTTCACGTTTTGTCTCAACTTAAAAAATATGTTCCACATTGTTAGCGCTCGTAATCAAGAAGAGTTAATAATATGTTCTTGATGGTGATTTGTGAGTGACACGTTTCGCATTAGGACCGAGATGATAGATTTAGGTGATGATGCAAATCCGTCGGATGTGTTGGGCATTAGGAAGATGTGGTGTAGGCGGCGCCCCACAGCCGAAACTATTTATTAAATTATTATGACAACTAAAAAATTACCGGCTGTCGAACATGCGTGTTGAAGCTATGTTAAATATCCGCCCATTTTGATCGTATTGCAAGTCAGCGTCGACAGATAGGGTTGGCAGAGACACAAAACAAATTTAATTAACCCAGTGTAATCGTAGAGATGAGTCCCTTTAAGAGCGTAGAACAAAAGGAACGGTATAAATTAAGGGTCAAAAAACTATTTGATAAACGGGCCGGATTAAATTGTTTAAATACTTATGGGCAGGGGTGGGCTGGAGGGGGCTCGGGGGGGCTCGCGCGAGCCCCTTGTTAAATTTCGGCGCGGCCGGCGAGCCCTTTGTTAAGATAAGAAAATCATTTTTACGATCTTTTCGATTTTTTTTTCGAAGGCATGGGTGTTTGTGATGTCTAAAAATTCCTTCCCACTCTTCCAATCCTTCAATTCAACTGGGCGTTACGTGAGCAATTAGTTAATCATTATTCCTGCCTTAGCCTTATCATTCTATAACTACTACTCTCTTTGGTTGAACGACTAAGTGACAAACAGTTCTCGTAAAAAAACACTTTTGCCGTGATACCTTCATTAGGAGGCCATAGGCCATATCGACATTGGGAGCGGACATGGATACAAAAATATATAAGATTTACCGAGCCCCTTGTTAAGATATTGGCAGCCCGCCGCAGCTTATGGGGACGGACGACAAATGAATTCTTATTGGAACCCAATAAGAATATTTTTTATATTATGATGTAAAAATTGTAAACAAATGTAGTTTATACGAATATTCCTTTGTAATTTATTTCCACTTTATTCAAGAAGGTCAGGACTGGTTTTGTTCTGGCGAACATTGTTAATTGATAAGAAACATAATTTAACAGTGCTATTTACACAAAAATAAATTGAAATGAAAAAGTGTAAACAACAATTGACATCGAAAAGACTACAATTGTTGTTTACACCTTTTCATTTCTTTTTTTTTTTGTATAAATAGCACTGTTAAATTATATTTCTTATCAGTTGACTCTTCATTGTTGTTTTCGGTACTAAATGAATATTGTTATTTGACATAAATGGCTTCATAATGACCATTAGACCACGGCTGACATTCCAGTGTCTATCCATTTCTCTCAAAATGTCTCTTATTTTTCGCGCTGATTTTGTGAGATGACCAACACCACCAAATCGCATATACTTACAAGCAACTTTCCCTCTAAGCTGTGCGCGGTCGCGCAGCAGTTGGGAACCCCCCGCGCACTCATTCCGGGTCGGCGCGCACTATAAGACAGTTGCTCAAATAATATTTGATCGGTCCGCGCAGCCAACCCTTCGGCTTAGAGGGAACGTTGCTTACAAGTAATTTAGGTAGAAAAACTGAGGACGATTGTACAATTTTGATCTGATAACCCTGTCGAAAGGTCCGGCTTTCGAAAGGCTGATTATTGTGGGCGACGAGCGCCACTAGGGCAAGTAGGCGGAATCTGAAAACTCCGTCAAAGCCAAGTCGCTTGCACTATGGAATGATGAAAATATGAAGGCACCTCATCGAATCTCGATAACATGCGCTGCATCAACTGTGATGACTGATGCCTCCATCTGATGACGATGAAGAAATATGCCTAAAGCGTTGAGTAGGTGGACATCTTACACGTTTAACCCCTCAAGGACGGATACGCTTTTAAGTTTTTTTTTACAGCCAATGATTTAAAGAATAAATCGTGGGAACAATGATTCACATATTTTAATAGCATAAATATGTTAGTAACCGGACAAAACCGAACATCAGCGAAGTAACAGAACACGGGGAAAATAAAATGCATCGTATATTTGTCATATCTATTTATTAATTAAATATTTATATAAACAAAAAATATTAAAATAACTATAAATATATAATATGAGACTCTCAGAGGTGAAGTGAACCAAGTGGTACTTTAGGAAAATATGAATTGGATGCGTTATAATATTCTACAAGTCTTAAAGTAATATAAAAGTGGAGTGAACTGAGAAAAAACACATTACAATAGTGTAATATCCCTAAAATAAAAAATATGCAATCCGTTAAGTACAGACGTTAATTGTAATAAAAAGTACAATAGAAAAGTTTTACCACTTTTCTACTTAGCTTACTTCACCCCAATAGGGTTCATATGTATTATAATCTATTGTCAGGTCCGTGGCGCAACGGTCAACGTCTTCCGTGACTGATCTCACGTACCCGAGACCCAGTAAAAACAGGTGTTTGTGATAGCCAAAAAAATCCCTTCCACAGTTACAATCAGGGGTGGGCTGGAGGGGGCTCGCGCGAGCCCCTTGTTACATATTACTCAGGCTGGCGAGCCCCTTGTTAAATTAAGAAAAACGATATTCTCAAATCTTTGCGTTATATAATCCATAAATATGCAATATAATTTAATTAAATAAGTAATAATGTATAGCATGTAATAATGTATAACAATCGATAGCTTTAATGATTATTGCGTATAATTTAATATGAGTGATAAAAAATTAACACTTTCTCCAGAATCTCAGAGAAGATTAAGCGAGCCCCTTGTTACTGTATTGGCAGCCCAACGCTGGTTACAATCCTTAAATAGCGAAGCGTATCGAGTGCGATTAGTTAACCACTAGTCCTCTTCTATCACAGGCTAAATACTCTACATTGGGACAATACCGGTATTTAATACGAAATACCGAAAAACCGGTATTAATATATTCTTCCTGTATTGCAATCCCTAGTGCTGATTGTGTTATAAGGACTTGAAGGGTTAAGTTTGTCTACGACTTCAATTCGATATCTTAAATATCACAATCATGTTTTAAAATCAGATGCAGTGCAATCGATTATTTATAAACAGTGCGTAGGCAGTGATTTTAATAGCATTCCAATCATCAGTAAAACTAAACCAATATTTTTCTCCGTCAGACATAGTTAGGATATAAGTTATTTGGATTTATTAACATTTTAAGTTTCTTTTTATCGGTGATTAAGGTATATAATAGTTTTACTGTTATTTCCAGGGCTGTGGAGTCGTGTAAAAAAAGACGACTACGAGGAATTTTTGCAATAATTTCATTTTAACTTATATATATCGACTGTGGAAAGGAAAAAGGACGTAGCAAATTTTACAGGAGGCATTTTTTGATGATTTTGGTCTATATGCAAATTATGAAATATACACAATCTTGAAGTGCGCGGAGACTTCTTAACTGGTGTTTAATTGGCATTATCTAATATTAATTAAAGAAATTGTCTACGGAAAACCTTTATTCAGTCCTTTTTCTTGGTTTCAATTTTTACAATGTCATTTTTTTTCAAACTTAAAAGCTAAATTTAGATACTAATTCGGCATTTGCAGCTTACATCCTTTTGATAGAAAGTGTATCAAGTTTGATGCATTGTGATTATCGAAAAAAAGCTGTTTTGAAAAAACTGTGGGTTACGTCCCTTTTCCTTTACACAGTCGATATGTATTTCATCAGATCACATTTAGTCAGCCAAGCGTGCAATGTCAACACTTTGTTTGAATACACATCATTAAATATATTTTTCAAAATTTTTTCAAGCCGCTATTTTTTCACAACTTCGACTCCGCAGCCCTTTTTTTTCAAATATGTGTCTTGTCAATTTTTGGTGGAAAGGCTATATATTTATCAGGGCTGTGGAGTCGTGAAAAACGAGCAACTCAGGCACATAAATGAAACCTTCAGTGATCATTTTTTTTTTTGATTTGACTGCGTATATGACTTTAAGATAGCAGCTCTTCAAAGAAACGCCGAGCACACGGCATAGTTTCACCTGAATTGGGCAGGTGTCGAAAGAGTTGAGAGAAGTAACAATCAGGCACGCATATATTATACATTGAACCTCACTAGCGCAAGGAGATTATAACCCATTGTGTGTTGACAATGAAATTTTAGACATTACCGCGAAGCACGTAATCAAATATGCATTAACACTGTAATGGTGTCACAGACCACACATGGCTATTCTTCTAATACACCTATTACGCCGACACCGCTGTAAAAATTCGCCACATATGAAATCAACTATTATTTAAAATTAAGCATGTAAGATGGGTCGGGGTCGCACATGTCCTCAGGCCCCTACCCGGCCCGGCCCGGGTTCAGGCGGGTAAGCGCAATTGAGATTCGGGCTCGGACCGGGCCCGGGTCAGAAATTTATTTCTTCAGAAAAATATTTCAGCCATGTTCGTGTCATAAGTCAGCCATGATGATTTTAATTATTACCAGTTCTATAGAGAATCGTAAATTAGCTGTACAATTGTAAAAAACGGGTTTTTTTCGGGCTAACGTGTATAAATCTGGGCTTCGGGTCGGGTTTAGTGTGGTATTAGACTCGGGCCCGGGTCGGGTCTAATGGTCTAAGGGTCTAATGTATGTGTAGGCAGGTCTATAATTGAAGCAAGGCCATCCATTCCCGGAATCAGAGATCCCGACCAATTGGGCGATCCCTTAATCATTTTAGTACCAATTCCAGGATTTCGGGATTCACTAAAATTCCTAAATAGAGTTAAAAAAAGCTCAACAAGCTGACGAAATTTTTTGAAACTTTAAAATATTGAAATGTACGAAGTATTCTGTGTGCGGAAGGTTCTCTGTTCGGAAGAATCGGTGTACGGAGTATTCCTGTTCGGAGAATTCGTGTTCGGAAGAATCCGTTAACCGTGATATATGCATTACATATTTACATAATTTTGGTAATTATTTGTAGAACTTCTCTGTATACTGTTAAAATAGCAATCTATTTAGTTCTACATTAATTATGTCATAAAGTTGATAGCTGTTTCGGCCTCACACCATCAGGCGACGACGCTATAATTCTTGTTGACGCAATAAAGTCCTATTTAAAAACAATCTCAATGTACTTTTAATGCTTTCATCGCAAGACAGGTGTTAGTTTAAAAATACCGTAACATGCCAAAAGATCCAGCGGTGTCATTGAAAACAAGAACATGTTTTTAATTATTTGACGATGGGCGGACCACCTAGTGAGCGCTGTGGTCTAGTGGGGAAATCAAAGATGTTGTCGGAAGTAGAACTACTAGAGAGGTGATCGTGTCCTGTTTCGTGATTGTGTGATTCGATTCTTTTGTGTCGAATCAAGTGTCAAATATCGACGCTCGCACGGCGGTGTTGCATTGTTCGCCACCTACTACACGCATCATAGTTAAAGTCACGTGTCTTGTGTCAATTTCAATTAGGGGGCAGATTTTTCGATAGCCGTTTAGTTGACAACATATTTTTAATGAGAAAATGAGAACCAACTTTTCCAATCTATTTTGTCCACACTATCAATTTTTTTACAATTCAAAAAACATGATATCTTTTAACTTTAGCACAGTTAAAAAATGTGTACAACCATGGTACTTGAAATCACGTCGAAAAATAACTGAACGAAATAAAAAGATTTTTTTTTTTTTGATATAAGAAAAAATATATGGGCAAAACTTATTTTGATGTAGTTGCTAACATTGTACATTATTTCATAGAAAATATATGATTTGTCATATATTAAACCCTATGCATATCATTTATCGACAAAATTAATACAAATCCTTGTCAAACTAAATTTTGTACTCATGTGGACAAAATATGACTCGATGACTCGCTCCTCAATAGTTGCAAAATACCGCCATTACCGGTGATAAAAAAAGTATTTTTTTTGTGTATATACAATATGACATAAAAATATTTTCCATAAATTATACTCTTATTTGTTTATTACTATATTTAAATTAAATAGGTACAATAATTTTTCTAGACTTAACATCAATAAGTTCCGCAAAAACTTACATATATCGTACTGGTGAAATTATCCATTTGGAGTCCTACCCTGGGACCGGATATAGTAAAATAAAAGGAAACAAATTAAATGGTCAGAATTTAAATCAATTTTCGGTCAGAATAAAAATATTAAACGGTCAGAATATTTAATAACAATTTTGGTTAGTAGGTTAGGTTAGGTTAGGTTTTTTTTTAATTTCATTTAAATTATGACTATTTATTCTTACCATTTAATAAAAATTCTGACCAGTGTTATTTAAATTCTGACCAGAAAAATACGAGCCAAAATAAAATAACATTATTTCAAATGTTTTGACCGAGTGCCAATTTTCTACAACATATATTCAAAACATCGGTACTATATATTTACTATGAAATAATATTTAAAAAATCACTTATAATACCATAACTTTACACAGTATGCCAAACTAGAAACTGAGCGCATAAAAATATTATACATGATATAGTGATGTATCGATGTTCGATACTCTGCCATAATGTATCTAGGACTCATCCAATTTTATAACTGCGACAGTTCATACCCGGAATCAGATACATAATAGATAAGTCACAAATAGACACTGAACATGTAACACATAGAAAATGTTTGTTTTCATTTTTCTTGTAGCTGAACGCACGACGGTTTTGTATCTTTGTTCTTTTCAGTTTTCACTGTTATACAATGGTTTTTAACCAATTTCTGTCCAAGATGCATTGGCCTCTGTGATGTTTTCATTCCATTAGTCTCAATCTTAGAAAATCGACTAGCTAATTACAAGGAATATTAACCATCGATCTATAGAATTATTTTGTATTGTTGACTGCTCATTTAAAGAGATTTACCAACCAAATAACTTTTCCTTTTAATATTCTTTATTGATCGATTATGGAAACTCGATTGAGCGTATTAAGTGAACAGCAATACATACCTAATGTATAATGTTGCTTGGTGGTATTTAATTTGATTACCGAGTACCAGCTATCGGGTAATCTCGCTATAAGCGGTCATCACTAGCAATATAAATGACAAGTTTGTCAATAACAATTGCATCCATCGATGCGGAACAAAAATAATTGGATTGTTGGGCCGTAAATAATTACCTCTTAAAATTGTTATCTTTCGTTACATGACGGTCTTCTAAGAGCTCTGGTTATTATCCCGGTTGGATATTACCAAATCCTACCATAGACATTTAATATTTATTACAAGTCATACACGACGTATAAAGCGTTAATTCATTTTAATTTCCGTTTGGGAAGGTTTGGCTAGACTTGCAAAATAACGTAAACTACTACAGTTTGTAGAATGTTCTCGAAAAAGCGAATCTCGTTTCACAATATTTGTTTAAATTATTACAAAATACATACAGTCGAACTTGGTTATTACGAGGAAAATGGGACTGACTGAATTTGCTCGTTATAAGCATTACTCGTTATATCAGAGAATAGGTATTTTTTAATTCTTACAAACATACCCATCACATGAAGACAGTGTCTGGAGCGGTCACACAACACAAAAATACACAATTATAATTTATTTACACACCCGTTACACACATATTACAATGTTCTGTAAATCCACTTTTCTTCTATATTATTTTCAACCATATGTGTGGATACTTTTTCGATGTTGACGGCGAAAAACAACCTCTAAAAAACACCATAAAAATACTCGATAGTGTATCGGATTTAATGCACATCTCCTTGCTCGCAAAAGTACGTTATATCGAGGTTTTGCTGAAATACTGATATACTATTCCAATACTATTTATTGTGGAACCCTGTAGGTATGTAGTTAAAGGTATCAGCAGGTTTATTGGCATCGCGACCGAGGATTTCTGCCAGAAAGCTCGCTTGGCGCCACTCGACGATGCAGGCCCGCCTCGAGTATTTTATTCGCCCACACTCGAATCAACCTCTTCGCTCCGCCGCAACAGGTCATCCATCCATCTATCCCCTCGAGGCAGCGTTGCTCAAAATCATTATACACCTACTGCCTGCATACCTTTCGACACTTTTCCGAAAGCAACGAGAATGATCTAGTCGTAAGATTGTTTACCGCTCTTTTGAAATCATTTATGATGAAATTTTATTTTATATATACATGCACTCATTTATTTTTTTACACGGTTTTTTTACTTATAACGTTTAAAATATAAATCAAAGCGACGATGTTCCTGGGTTAGACATGTGTTGCGAATGCCCCAAGAGAGTCTGAACCCTGACTGTCTCTTCTACCAATCGGATGGATCCCAACGTCCAGTGATAACCATCCATAGGATATGTACTCGGCGGTGTATAGAGAATCTTGGAGATCCATGTCATGGCCATATACTCCAGGACTGTGGACACGTAAAAAAGACTACTCCGACTCCAGCTTTAAAATAAAAAACGACTCCGACTCTGAAGAAATTGTTCAATAATTTCATTTAAAATTATATATACGTATTCCATCAGATCATCTTTAGTCAGCCTAGGATACATTGTCAACACTATGGACCATTGTGGCTTGAATTCACACAATTATTATTATTATTTTAAATTTTCAAGCCGCCTTCACAAGACTCACAACCCTGATATACTTCTAATAATGAGCGGATATGGAATAAAAAAGCATCAGTAACTGAATAATATTCATTTGGCAAGAACTAGGTGGAAATTTTCATCAGATATGAATTTCAATCGCTCACCACTCTCCTAAAGTTACTGTCAAATTAATGATATACCAGGTTTAAAAAAATCGTTGGAAAATGCGAGTATTTTGAGAATCGTTGAATGAAAAAGGCAATCGGAGAAACAAGCCAACGCACGCGATTGTCCATTGCCTTTTAAGGATTGTAAACAGCGCTCGGCCGAGGCTCCCGCTACTCTATAGCAGAGCTACTAGCTACCTTTTCCTCTAGCTCGCTCGCAATAATAATAATAAACACTCAGTCCATAACAACAACAAAAAAAAAACAAACCACGAGAACCTCCTTAACAGGTTGTCCCAGTCAAGATTGTCGCAATCGACTTACGAAGTAGTTACAAGTAGCAGGTATTCCAGGTGACACTGCCATTGGAACAGGGTTGCCAGACGGTTGGAACTCGACAGATTCGGCATAGTAAATCCTGACGGCAAAATATATTTAAAAAGGCGCACTTTTTTAAAAGATTATCCCGATTTCTTTTCTATAGATAAAAGAGAAATCGAGTTAAGCTTTTTATACACTTATTTATATCCCTCGATTTGCATGGTTCCTCAAAACTGTACATATTCATATAATTTAAGATTTCGACTGAAGGTGCTTGGTGGAATTCCATTATTAAATTTGAATCGTTCAAATTATGTACATTCACACAAGTTTTGTCACTAACGACCCGGTTTTTGCCTTTCGGCATCTTCGGGCGTTCAAGTGCACGGATGAACTTGAACTGACGCTTGGCCAATCTTGCTGTACTAGCAATATTGATATAATTTAAGATTTCGACTGAAGGTGCTTGGTAGAATTTCAATATTAAATATGAATCGTTCTATAGTAAATTAGTGTTAAAATTTCATGTTGTTAGTCAAAATTTGTGGTTTAATTTAAACACGACATTTACTAAGCGTCAGTTCAAGTTCATCCGTGCACTTGAACGCCCGAAGATGCCGAAAGGCGAAACCCGGATCGTCAGTGACAAAACTTGTGTGAATGTACATAATTTAATTTACATGTACATAATTTACATTTTTAGTAATAGTATTTGTGAACTGTTGGTTAAATTTTACTATTTTATTTCTTGCTTTTTTGTGTTGATTTTTATGTATTATGTAGTTTTGTATGTATTATGTAGTTTTATTTTATATTTTGTTAGTAAAAAAAAAAAACAATATTCCTTTGTACTTCATTCCACTTTATTTAACATGTCAGGACCGGTTTCGCTCATTACGAGCATCGTCAACTGATAAGAAATATAATTTAACAATGCTATTTATACAAAAATGAACAGTTATAAACAACAATTGGCATTGAAAAGAAAATACCAATTACATTAAAAGTGATTCTAAAATAGCACAAAATTAAAATGTTTAACACATCTAATATATAATTAAAAAGTCATCTCAGATTAATAAATTTAGAATGGGGATTAAAAGTAATTACAAACATAATTAAAATTTGGGAATCTTTGATAAAGTGATACAATGAAAATAATGAAAATAATAATGAATTATATTTTGTCTCTTCATATTTGTTAAGTACATGGCAAATTGGCGTCAGCTGTTATGTCATGTACTATAATTTTAATTTTAAACAATAAATAAATAAATAATTTGAACGATTCAAACTGTACGTATTCTTGACAAAATGCTGCTCTATGTCTCCACGAAAATTTACTAAATCCCGCAAAGAACAATGCAATTTTCTGGAAAGCTGCGGAAAAGACCAAACGTTGTAATCATGTTATGTTGACTTTGAATCATTTCCAATAAAGACTAAGTATAAATCATTTAAAAACCGAATCTCTTTACCTGTTTGTATTATACATCGAGACTGTGTTTACATATTTTAATTTCGGTTTTGGTCCAACCGTATCCCTGATTTATCTCAAACGTTTGAAATCCCGTTCCACCCCGGGCTATCTTGCATTTAAACTGATTTTGAGTAATACAAAAACATAAACGAGAATATAAAATAACAATTTCTTACTAAAGCGTCGATTCAATGTCTATGTGTATTGTAAAAAAGTCTTAAATATGTTATTTAAGACCAAGTCTTCGTTCAAATAAAATTAGATTGTGGAATGCCAAGTGGCCCAGATAACTAATTAATTACAACGATTAAACACTAAACGATCAACTAGTTTTTTTGTGTAAAGATATTTTTTATTGCAACATTTGTACCTAATCAGTATACGGAAATAGAGAAATAGACAGGTACCCAGTGGTATTTTGATAAAAACAACTGGAAAGTAACATACAACAAAGTATGTTAGCGAAATTTCAGTGAGATAATTTCAGTCAATGTTTTTCTGTCGATGGAAATTTAGCCTCTTTGTGTGTATTTAGCGCAACCATTTGAACTATAATAAATAGGCAACATTAAAAAAAAAATATATATATATTTAACATTACAGCTTTTAAGCCAATGTGCGAAATATTTTGAATGTGAAAGAAAGGTCATACGAGGTAAACTCTGTGAGATTTTTTGTAAGTCACTCGACATCAACTCGAGGAGAATCGACATCACATACACCCAGTGCCGTTGCGAGGTTATTTGGCGCCCTAGGCAACGGTGATCGGCGCGCCCCCTTTTCAACAGATCGTCCCATTTTTTTTTAAATAATGAAAAAAAAATCGGGATCAGTTTTTAAAAATATATATCCATGTCCGCTCCCAATGTGAAGCATATGGCCCCTTAATGGAGGTATCTCATCAGAAGTCGCTCAATCTCTCTTTCGAATCATATAGAATACGATACATAATTATAACGAACAAATAAAAACATCAAAATTAAATATTATGTACTATTATTCTAAGTATATAAAAATAGTTTTAATACTCCATGCGCCCCCTGATGGTTTGCGCTTTAGGCGGTTGCCTATTTCGCCTGTATGGTTACGCCGGCCCTGCATACACCCATGCCTTAGATATAAATTGAAAAATTTTGATATTGATCATATCGCGAATTGAACCCAGACTTACCTGGTTGATGGAGTCAATCTCTTAACTAACAACTAGATCAAAGTGGACGACGATATACAAATAATGATTTTGTATTAGTTTCGCTAGGCAATTGTTCCCGATCCATCTGAATGATAGCTAATCTGAGCCAATTATCGCTAGACCTCTGTAGGCCAACAAAACAACATAGGACTGTGGCCACGGCGTGCCTGCACGCGAAATCGGGCTAACCACCAGCGCCACCGCGTGCAGGCACGCAAACGTCACTACGAGTTTATTTATGAATAAATATCGTATTATTTAATGAAATCGTATGCAGAGACATCTTTTCAACGTAATGTCACGTATTTTACGTATTTCAACGTAGCGTCCCTAAAACGTTTTTCGCTATTATAAGAAAAAAAGCTTGCAATAGGAAAATAAAAATCATAAGTTAAATTTTTAATTATTATAGATAGAATATTTTTTGCTTGTGGTAGCCCTGGGAACATTTTTGAAATCTTATTTTTTTCACTTTTCTGTGAAAACCAATAACAAATTGTGTTATTAGATATAATGATTTTTCGGGTGTGTAACATGGCATTTTCATGGAGAAATCGATGGTTGAAAATGGTGGCGTGTGACGAAAATCCTTGGAATTGGCTTGGCGTTTAAAGGGTTAACGCAGGTTTTTGTTGTTGTTATTTTTTCCCTTGTATGGGCCCTCGTTTTTCATCGTGCGCTACTGGGATCGCGTATTCTAAAACGTACCACAGTATAAACAAAATTGACGAAGAGAAAAAAAATGTATGCGTATTTATTTATCGAAAGTGAAATGAAATAATTTGAGGTGGTTATAATAAAGTCCGACTTGTTTAGACAGACTGTCACTTTTGCCGAAAAGAGGAATGACTAGTAAAACATACGATTTAGCTCTGCGGATTTGTAGAACAAATTCAATTAAATTTGTTTGGATAGCGGAAAGAGTGCAGATTCGCGAAGAAGCAAAAGAAAACATTCGAGAGTAATTTATTTGTGTTCAACACCCACTTCTTGATGAGTGATTTGGCGGGAAATAAATTCCTCATTTACTCTACACTTTTTTTCCCTCGCTTTAGTAAAACACGAAAGACGCCAGCAAGGGGCTTTCGTGAACAACCTTTGTGTATGCGATACCAGCGGTGGGCTGCCAATACGGTAACAAGGGACTCGCTAAATATTATAGCTATTCGTGATATTCTGGGGAAGGTGTGAATTTATTTATCACTCATATGCAATTAATTATACACAATAATTATTAAAGCTATCGAATGTTACTTTATACACTCATATTTTGTAACAATACGCGGTATATCGTAATTTAATCAATATCAATAACTGAAAAATGCACATCAGATATCCCAAATGTACATCACAACTGTTTTAATATTGCATATTTATAGATTATATAACGCAAAAATCTGAGAATAATGTTTTTCTAAATTTAACCAGGGGTTCGCCGGCTTGAGTAATATTTAACAAGGGGCTCGCGCGAGCCCTCTCCAGCCCACCCCTGTGTGATACGGTAGATACGTTCCACAAAAAACGGTAGTAAAATAATGATAGAATTCATAGAAAGGTTGAAGATAGGTTCCTTGTATTTGAAAAATAATATTGTGTTACTGAAAAACAATAATTAGATTTAAGCCAGTTTTTTAAACATTCCATCTAGATTAGGTAAAGGAAGAAGGATTAAATTAAAAGAGCTAGTGGTATGCCGCCTGTGTGGTCGAGTGGTCGAGTGGTCAACATAGATGTATGTGATGTCTTGAATTCCCCCTCCCACCCATCCAATCCTATGAACGAGGCGTATCGAGAGCGATTAGCTAACCACTAGTCATGTTCCAGCCCTTTCCTTCTATTCCTACTCTCTTTGGAAAAAGAGAGGTTGAGCAACTGAGTAACAAGCAGTTCTCGTAGAAACATTTCTGTTGAGATAAACTCCATTAGAAGTCCATATGCTCCATACCGGGAGCGGACATGGTAAAACAAAAAATAGTATGCAAATCACCATGTGTTTCGAATATACACAAAAACTCTTTTCACACGGTTCCATAAAAAACCGTGTAAAATAGTGATCGAACTCATATAAAAAAATGAAGATTTGTTTTTCTGGATTTTAAAAAATAATATTATTGTGTTGTAAAAAGAGATAACAATGAAGAAACGATAAGTAAATTATACAGAATTTTATTATCATAATATGTATTTTAATTAAGAAAAAAATACCATTCATCGCTACTTGATTATTTATACACGAGGACTTTTTTGAGGGACTGGAAATTAATTGTTTCCATCGCCAGAAATGTCTAACACGTCTAATGTATTAGGATATTATGAAGTCTTTTGTTGATTTTTTGTTATCTAGGAATCGTGTAAAAAAATATTATTTGTTCTTTTTAGTGTACTGTGTTATTTCAAAATCGTATAAAAAATAATTGATTGTATGTGCAATCCCATAGCAGTCTTAAGGACTATAGGGGGCTTTGACAATCGTGATATGTTTGGTGAATGAGATATAGTTGTAAGACGGCTGTTTAACCTCTCATTGGAGAGGTAACGAAAGAAGAATCGTCTTAGGAAAACGTAAATGGTTTGCCTAATAATTTCTCAATTAAAGTAAAGTAAATAAGTTCTTCAATAAGTTGAAGTCACTTTCGCATTATTGAATGCTTATCCGAAGTAAAACCTTACTTTAAAAAATACATGATTATTGTTGATATATTCAATACATTTTTTAAGAGTGTCAATTTTACACTGATTTTATTGCAGAAAGAATATGATACACTGACGCAAGTGGTTTTAGCAATAACCCGTTAGGATTTTAATAGTAATATAATGTTAATCATAATATCGACATGGTTAATAAAGTCATATTTTATAATTCGTACTATGTACATGTAATTTTTTTTCTATTTTTGACAAAAAAATTAATTCCATGTGTTTTTTTTTTTTAAGGACCGAAAAAAGTTTTGACATCACTATTTCTTAAATGATTCACATCGAGAATGTTGTATTTTTTAAGTTCTCCGGTGTGTTGTCCGACGGTGTTTAGAGAGGGGTTTAGAGGGAAAGGGGGGCGCTTAGCAAGACAATTTATTATTTCCGAGTGGCATTAACAAAAACGTGTCCAAGGAATCTAACCGCCTATTAATAGAAAACAAATAACTCTAGGGGTGTCAAACCAGCACAAAGCTTGTAAGAATATTTATTATAGTCGTAAGAAATAACGACTAAAGCAAATTAATGCTTTTTGAAACAGAATAAACTAAAAGATAGTAATGTTTGAATTGACATTTACTTGGTAGACACCGTTGTAATAAGACGAAAAATATCAAAGTATTTTCCTTCTACAATCATATTATTTTATATACATTTGGTCGATGGCTATTTCGGCTTATGCCCTCATCAGAATTAGATTTAAACTTTTATTAATTTAACTATAAATACTGGCTTATATCAATATACCACCGTTGCTAAAACCCTTGCAAAATACTTGTGTAATTTATTATAATTAATCAATTCAAATTAAACTAATTTGCTTTGAATAATCCCATGTTTGTTATCGTGCCGAGAAACACTAAAGGTTCGTATTTTTCTGGCCAGAATTTAAATGCCACTGGTCAGAATAAATTGTCATAATTTAAATGAAATTTAAAAACAAACCTAACCTAACCTACTAACCAAAGTTTTTATTAAATATTTTGACCGTTTAATATTTTTATTCTGACCAAAAATTGATTTAAATTCTGACCATTTAATTTGTTTCCAACACTAAAGTCAATGTATTAAATTATATTTAGAGTGAAGGATATATAGTGTATCTCTTCTTAGTCAGTATATATAGTTAAGTTGATAAGTTTAAACGTAGTTCTGATGAGAGCATACGCTGAAATAGCCATCAGCCATAAAGGTGTTAAATAAAATTTGTAGAACTAAAATACTTTGATGTTTTTTTTCACCGTATTAAAAGTTAGTAGATAGTATGACTATTGTGTAGAATGATAAATTTTCGATGGATCTTTCTATTTAAAATTAAATTGATACAATTGCATATCGACATTTTACACCTTCGTAATAATTATTACTTTTTTGTCGCTTATACTTCGACTCGTTAAAACAATAAAACATTAGGGAAAACAGTAAAAAAAAAACATTTTGGTTTAAAAAGATTGAATGATTAAAGATGAGTGTATAATTTCTTCGAGTCATAAAAGCCTTGACGTTTACATATTGTATTATAACAATAATTATTGATTTTCTGCATACCGAAATGGAAGAGGTCGTGAAGAAATAAGACGACTCCAACTCCGTCCGACCTGTGCTTAAAAGACGACTTTAATTATTCTCTAAGCTTAGTGGCATGCAGTGGTGCCACGTTTAACCCTAGCAATTCGAATACGCAATTTTTAAAAGTATTTAAAGTTACTAGTTTTTTTCGAGCACGACTTCGACTCTACAGCCCAGCCCTACTGTATATGTGTTCGCTGTCAATACTTAGTGGAAAGAATTAAAACTTCAGTTGAAAATGATCCTAATGAAAGAAATCGGTCCCGATCACTTTAAATAAATGTGGAATTTGTTCAAAAGATTGTATCATTTTTTGAATGAAACATTTTAACCAAATATAATATTTACAGTACATTTTTTTTTACCATGTCCGCTCCCAATGTGGAGCATATGGACTCCTAATGAAGTTTATCTCAACCGAAGTGTTTCCACGAGAACTGCTTGTTATTCAGTTGCTCAACCTCTCTTTTTCCAAAGAGAGTAGGAATAGAAGGAAGGGGCTAGGACATGACTAGTGGTTAGCTAATCGCTCTCGATACGCCTCATTCATAGGATAGGGTGGGTGGGAGGGGGGAATTCAAGACATCACATACATCCATGCCTTTGAACAGAAATTCATAAATCGATTGAAAAATCAATTTATAAAACTGCTCGTACTGGGACTCGAACCCGTGACCTCCGTAGCGATAGCCAACGACGTTGACCACTCGACCACACAGGCGGCATATCGTCGATGCACATCAAATATGGTATATGACATAGATAGGTACACATAGTCACATATACCATAATTGATGTGCATCGACGATATACTATATAGTACATACTTACTTAAAATTCTATTTTTATTTGCTTACTATTTTATGCTCAGGAATATAAAACCGTGTAATCAAACATACTAAAAATAATGCAATAATATATCAGTATATATTTGAAATGAAAAAGATTTTTATATTTCACGGTTTCATATTAAAAATATAAATAACGTTTGACATATTGATAGATTAATTAAAATATTATCTGTATATATTTTAATATTAAATCAGATGCTGCAAGTCGGAATGTAAAATTGGCGCTCAATTCTGAAAACTTAATACAACTACATTCCGGATTGAATCGTTTCCGCCATTTAAAAATAATTATGAAGTGTTTGTTAACAAGTTTTTTTTTCTGTTCGCGATTCGGTTGTCTTAAAAAGCTCCCAGAAATTGTTTCGCGCTGCGTCATGTGTCTCAAATAAAGAAACTCTTAATAATTATTTAAATATTTATCCGATTTAGACAAGTTTCATGGTCACCTGTCTTGGAATGTCAGATTTTTATTTTACATATCCTAATTTTGTATAAATATATCTCCTTATTTGGACACTCATATCCTGGTCGCATTATTTTTTTTTTCGAATAATAGGTGGATTATGAACGGATCTTGTATATCATTTATCGATGCTTAGTTGAATGTATGCTATATTTGACTACGAAGGTTATTGTTTGATAATATTATTAGGGTTGTGGAGTCGTGAAAAAAAACCACGGCTGCCACTACGATTTAGAAAACATGTAAAAAAATTATAATTCCACATTTTTATTGATAATAAAACTCTACATACTAAAATGTTTGTATTTTGTATTCATTTAACCTTTTAAGTACCGCGATGTTTTAAGCTTACAAACACTACCGCATGTTTTATATTATAAAAATAGGACTGAATTTATGAATATTAAAAGTTTACTTATAAAATGATATGTATAGTTTAATATTTTCAAGTTACATTCGTGGTCTTCAGTGGCCTTACGGTATTCACGCCGTTCGTATGTAGCGACCACCATTGGCCTTACGGTACTGAAGCGGTTAAAAAAAGAAGTCGGAGTCTCGCTTTTTACAACTCCTACTCCACCAACACCGGGAAGAAAAACATAGATTAGGAGGGTAAAATTGTCCATATTTCTGTGTTACAGAACTCTTTCGATTCAGTGTAGTATTTTTTTCATCGATGGTTGAAATTACGATTTATTTATGATATGAATTGAACCTCTTACAGTCTTTTTAATTATGACGAGTTTGTAGTAATATATTTCCTATAATTAATTGTTGCACCAAAACCTACATGGTATTTATAAAATCTATGGGGAGTGTTAGATAATAAAATTGTGTTTGTTTACAGTCCCTGAAGAAAACGTATATACTGATATTATTGTTGTTGTTAGTGATATATAATATTTTAAAAAATATGTAATTTGTTACTATGGTTTTATATAGGGCACTCGCATGGCGAGGCAGACATCGAGCTAGGGATTGTTTTACCGGAAAAAATTATAACTACCGGTATTCAGGAACGTGCTCGAGTAGTGAACGTCGTTGGTTTTAGTTGTGGAGCTCGCGGGTTCAAATCCCATTACGGACAGTTTCCTACATTGATTTTTCGATCAATTTATGGATTTCTGTGATGTCTAAATTCCGCCCCACCCACGAAATACTCAAATCGGGGGAAGCGAGGGATTAGCTAATCACTAGTTCTGCCCTAATCATATTATTCCGGCCCTCTTTGAAAAAGAGAAGCTGAAGAATTTATTGAAGAAACACTGGATATGGTTTAAAAAATATATGTTAAAATTTAGTACAGCAAATTTGGATCGCAAAGACGAATGCACAATAATCACTTTTGGTATTACATATATCATATTAAAATACGTAAAAAGGCTAATTTCGTAAATATATATTTAATTTTTAATGAATATGTCAATCGTGATCGAATAGTCTTAGAAAATAAATCCTACTCCAGAAAAACCCCTCTCAGATTCAACGCTTGTTGGATGAACAATTTTTGCTTAATAGCAATATTGAAATTCCGGTATTGAAAAAACCGGGATCCCACTTTCGTTAAAACCGGTTTTGCAATCCCTTATTGGAGCGTCGTGATTCGTGACTGTCGTGTTGTCACTGTTCCACTAACTTGTTAGCAAATTGCCTTCAATAATTGAACAAGTCAATTTAGTAACGACCATCAAACTTTATAAACAAATATTAATAATTCTCGCATTCTCTTCTTATTATGTTAATGTGATAAGGAATGTCCTCGAAATGGTTTTGGAGTCTTCTTTCTTCTCGCCCTTGTCACATCGCTTGTTGGGTGATTTCTCGACCCATACTTTTTATGGCAGTTTTGAAGCAACTTCCTAGTGTCTTCATTGTATAATAATAGTACAGTCAATCCTCTTTTTATGCGATACATGCGTTCCACTTGGCTCCCATAGAAAAAGTGGGGATACGTTCCATGAATTTAACATCCGCATACCTTTGAAACAGCGTTAACAAGTTTAGGAGAAATAGAAGAATTAACATATTAAAATATTTTTTTTTCCATGTCCGCTCCCAATATGGAGCATATGGACTCCTAATGGAGTTTATCTCAACAGAAATTTTTCTACGAGAACTGCTTGTTACTCAGTTGCTCAACCTCTCTTTTTCCAAAGAGAGTAGGAATAGATGGAAAGGGCAAGACTAGTGGTTAGCTAATCGCTCTCTATACTCCCCGTTCATAGGATAGCTTAGGATGTGTGGGAGGGGGGAATTCAAGACATCACATACATCCATGCCTTTGAACAGAAATTCATAAATCGATTGAAAAATCAATTTATAAAACTGCCCGTACCGGGATTCGAACCCGTGCCCTCCGTAGCGGTAGCCAACGATGTTGACCACTCGACCACACAGGCGGCATTAAAAATATTTTTTATTAAAAAATAAAATTGTTGTTTCATTTCAGTAACATTTTAGGTAAAACTATCGTGACTGACTCTAGGACAATGGCTAGATGCGTCTTGCATGTGATTCGAGATCACTTTCTTCCTCGGAAGAAAAAGTATGCGCATCAATTTCAAAAAACGATGGTTCTTTACGCATGGGAATTAGTGTCAATCACACTATCGTTCTGTGTATCGATGATTAATTGTTTATTCAGTTATATACAGTCATACAGACACACACATGTATTTTCTATTTTATTGTACAGACAAGATGAAGATATTACATGAATAACATGTTTTTTTATTATTTTTTACAGCTGCTTAGTGTGATGGGCTGAGAGATGGCTTCAGTGGCCGCCCCCCGCCTGCGTCATTCGTCCCTCGCCCACATCTGCACCCCTTCAGCGCTGCGCAGCCGACTCGGCTTGAATGTCTTGCACCTCACTTTCTTTGCTCTTTTGGGTCTGCTGCCATTCGCTGCCAGAGCAGGTAAATATCAGTACATATATGTATTTCATTTGATGTCGCATGATAGTTACTTGGTTTAGCCCTGTATTAATGTATATTTTTATCAGTTGAAAATGATTGTGATTGCAAAATTGGTCCTGATCATACAAATTAAATATGGATTAGTGCAAAGAAGTTTTTTTTTTTTTTAATATAATGCCTTCCCACAAAATATTTATTAGCAGTGAACACCTTAAAAATATAAATGATGGATAAGTGGTTTGTGTATTATATATGTATATGTTCAATTATATTTTTACATTTGGTTTTTTTGACTAATTTGTCTATAATCTAAGTCAAGAGCTATTTGATAATTTATATTCAGTGTTCTCAGTCCATTCAATCGCATTGAACTGACTGAATTTTTCTATTTTCAAGCTTTCTGGAAAGTAAAATAAATGTTTAATTTGTTACATCCTTTCCAATATTTTTTTAAATTTCAAAGCACTCATTAAGTTAAATCAAAATTAAGGTCTCCTATAGCCTGAGGCCCAGGTTAACAGTCCCTCTTGACCCCTCTTCCTCTCTGATATGATCTGGAAGTATGTAATATTTTCATCTACGCTCTATCGGATATGTCCTATCCAATCATATAGATGGAGCATAGTGACAATGACTAGATTGTTACAAATTACTCCCTAACTCGTCCTTAAATTTATTTCATCCGTGACATATTAGCAGATGCATATAAATAACACTTGGAGGTGTTCAGGTGTTCATCTAACCCATTTATCATGCAGCTTTTTGGCAAACACTCAATAAACCATCCATTGTGCTGGTAACGGATTGATAACGGATGATAAACGGGTCACCTTTTCAAATATCAACTAAGCACTGTATAAATAATGTTTTTTTACGCTAATATTTACACTAAATGGCCCCATTATTTGTTTTTTTTCCGGTCTCTTCTATTCCCAAAATATCTTATGATAAGAATAACAGCAAAATCGGTAACTCCATGATAAAACAATCTTCTCTCTCGTTTGCTGATGAAAATATGTTAATAAAATATCTCTGACCAATAATAATCAATAACATTTTTATAAAATAAATTTTTCATATTATGGTAATTCAATATATTTTTTTTCTAGAATTGCTTTTCATTTATTCCTCAGATCTTTGTACTGATTTAAAACTTTGTTGCTGTGGAATATCCGTTTAAATGAAGTTAATATTGTTCCTGTCGTTTCTATTGTTCCTGTCATGTCGCATCTATCAAAATATTAGAATTGTCGCGAATCACTTTCCATCCCGCTCGCTGCTACGTCAATAACAGGTAAACTGAGATAAAAAAAATGACTAATGGAGAATTCATTCAGAGTTTAACCGTGAGTAGTATTTTCCACTGCTTTTTAGCCTTTTGGCTGCCGTAGAAAAAAGTACGTTTGTACCTAGCACGCTGACTATAATTTGCAGTTATTAATTTAATTAGTTATTGGCAAGGTAACTCGTCTCTGGCAGCCATCCAGTTAACAGCAGAAAGGATGAGAAAATAAATGATTCGCACAAAATACGGTTAAAATTTATTTTTATTATGCAGTGATTTCATTTAATAACATGATCATAGGCAATCAATCCTAAAATATGTATCAAGAGAATGTGCATGACATACACATCTACGCACTGGTGCCTAAAGGATTAATAATTATACATAGCAAATATCTTAAATACATCACTTTTTGTTTTTTATAAAAATTTTATCCATAACAACTTGAACTGGAACTATTCGGAGTATATTAGAAAAACTACATATAATTACAATATAATATGTAAGATAATGTAACTTCTGTTTATAGAATTCTACATTCACTACACCAAAAGTCCCGAATCAATAACGGCTCCGTTGGGCGATGAAGTGGCATTCGTCTGCCAGACCAATTCGCTAGCAG
Source organism: Himalopsyche anomala (assembly GCA_031772345.1). NCBI lineage: Eukaryota > Metazoa > Arthropoda > Insecta > Trichoptera > Rhyacophilidae > Himalopsyche > Himalopsyche anomala. The sequence continues at coordinate 13,185,763 of CM062837.1, read as the reverse complement.
AAAAAGTCGTGTGGAGACACCGACCGCCTGGATCACCGCCTGATGGCGGCTGGCGAGACTTGCCCTCCGATCGCTGGACCTTCACCAAACCCACCCTCTCCAAACTCACGGTTCACCTGAAGAATGAGAGCCAAGCCGGGGAGTACAGGGTGAGATTATTATTTTACAGATATTTGAGTTGCCCTAGGAAGTGGTCGGTAAGCTGCAGCTCTTTGGCCCCTTGAGTGTGACTCTTCCACACAATACCACATACAGTGCGATTGAAACTTCGTGTCCTACGCACAGAAGCCTGTTTTCGGTCTTAAAACTTAGAGTTGGAAAAGGCGATCTCAGATAACGTACCTCAATCAGATTGACGACCTTTTAAGCAAAAGCTAGCTTAGGAGTAAATTGGCTCTCAAAAGAAATTTCAATCATTGTATAATTGATATTTGGCTCAGTCGACTAATGAGTTTGCCAACCACTGCCCTAGGACACAAATGGTCAATACGTACATTAATCATTATATATAATATTTTATTTCTTGTTTGAGACAATTGAAGATAGTTAAGGAAAAAACATTGAAACGAGTTCTTATGATTGAATTTGATAGTTTAAAAAATATATACAGTGAAACCTCTCATAACGAGCACCTCTTATAACGAGTAATTTGCATAACGAGTGAAATTTCGCATAACGAGTGACGCAGAGTTTTGTAAAGATCACTTTCACATTGTTGCTTGCCTCAAGATGATTGACAAGGCGTGGAAAGGGTAACCAAGAGAACCATCACTTCAGCTTGGAAGAAGCTATGCCAAGGAGCGTTGTCTAATGTGATTTTGAGTGGTTTAAAACAGTACCTGTGAAGTCTACAGTCAACAAGATTGTACCTTTGGCCAATACCATGAGACTGGGGGTGAATAACAAAATTGATGAGCTTATGAAAGAGTTCAGTCAAGAGCTGACCACCGAAAAGCTTATGAAGTTGCATTGTTTTTTGCATTCCAGGTTGTTGCGCTCCTTAACAATTTATAAGTATGTAATTTTACTTTAATACATGTTAAAAATATAAAAATTGTTTTTTTCCAGCATGGAACGCATTATTGTAATTTACATTGTTTTATATGGAAAAAATTGTTTCGTTTAGCAAGTGTTTCACATAACGAGTAAGATTCTGGAACGAATTAAACTCGTTATGAGAGGTTCCACTGTATATGTAATATAGTGCATGTATCTTGATTATTAGATTAATAAAAAAATGTACCACTCGAGCAGTTATCTAGTGTTTTGTGGGTTGGATGCTGTATGTAAATTAAAAATTAATTATTTTGAGTTTGTATTTTCACTTAAATATTGTACCTATCTTTGCACAAAAAAACTTGGGTCTAGTCATCTCTATTTGAATTTCTTTATAAAAAAAACAATATCTTAATTTATTTTGAAATTACATTATAATAATCATTAGTCCAACCCATATGAAGGAATTCAGCCAATATTAGAATCGTAGTTTTGTCATATTACAACAGTAAAGCAGGGAAATCCAAACCACAAGAACGTTTTGTAAATGTTATTTTTTGTGAATAATTAATATGAGGGTTAGAAAAAACTGCGATAACTTTTCTGGGTGTATATATCTGGTTGGATGTTTGCGTCATATTAAAGTATTTATCATTTGTGAGTCAGTTTAAATGATTTCTCGATACTGGTTCTAAATAGTTTTATCGAATTGAATTCAAACATATTATATTAATGATTTGTCGCAGTGCGTGTCATGGTTCTGGGCGTCAGCTTTGGCGTCGGTGGCGGCGCAGCTGAAGGTCGCACAGCTGGCGGCGGCACCCGTTCTTCCTGACAGAGTGCTGAACGTAGCGCCCGGTGCCAATGTTCTCATCCGATGTCCGCCGCCTACACCATCTGAACCTCCGCCGATTATGCTGTATTATGAGTGAGTGTGACATCTTTGTTCGATTCCCTCACCGATGAATTCTTCTAATTTAACAAAAGTTCCAGCATTCATTCGATTCAGGCTTTGTGAAGTGAAACCGGTTCTTATGTTTTGAATTTCTTCACTATAGGGTGATTCTTTAATCTAATGATTTTCAATGCAATACGTATTGTGAACAAATACAAAATTTTTAAAATTATTTTGTGGGCAATTTTAATGTGCACAATTATCTCTCTTTGCCATGGAATTTAAAAAACGTGCACAGGAGCCTAATAATTCAGTCATATTAATCTAAAATTCACATTATCCTTTATCTGACTGCTCACTTTGGACATTAACGCTTTGTAAGCGGGCGTTTTTTAGTGATTAACGCAAAAATATATTACATTCTTAAAATCAACACAATTTCTAAACCAAACAATATTTTCGGCTGAAATTTTCAAAGAAATCATATGTGACATTTAATCATTAAAAATAAAAAATTTTGAAAACATCATAATTTCACTACTTTTCTAAGCTGAATATAAAAACCTGTTATTAATTTAGTAGATAGCACTCCACTTATTATCAATATGAAATATTCAAAATATTCTGTGTAAAAAATAACATTAATTCATACCATACAATTATATAAAAAATTATAGTATGAAGTCCTCATTCCTACAAATTTACAATCAATGGAAGTGTGAAATCTGATGCCCTAAATATTCGAGAAACATGTGTCGCCTTTTTAAAAAAAATACTATGTGAACGAACATTCAGGGCATATTAAATTATGAGTTTTATTGCTTATTGTCAAAAAAAGTCACTTGCCGCGGCAGTTATTTAGAAGAAACCATTAAATTATGAGTCAATATACACAATATACAAACAAAACTGACTGTATTTTTACGTTTCCCGCCTATAATGTGTTAAAAGTAGTTCACTGCCCGAGTAGTTTTAAGCAAAATTATTTTTGAAATCAGTCTCAGTCAAAAAAATAACTATGTTTTAATTGAAGTTATTACTTACTTAATCTTATATCTATATTTTGTATATTGTTTTTCTAAATCAATCCGCAGGAAGTTTAAAGGTTAAAAGCCGGTCCGGTTAATTAATCACATGCCATGTGAAGATGTAAGGCTAAGCCCGCTCTTTTGTACCACTCGCTCATAGGCAGATGCGACTGCAAGACTTTTTTACCACTTTACTTTTCGTCACTCGTTTATTTCCTCATGAAAATATAAATACTTTTTACGTATAATAAATGCCAACATCTTATTTTACATGCAGCCGTATGTTTGCTTTCCTTATCAGCGTAACAATCGTGAGTATGATTTAAAATTATAGGAATGGGGTTATTCGATTATAACGGTGAGTATTATTATTTATTATCAACAGAAACATTTATTTCTATACTTTGCCTGCGAGTGGCAATCCAGTTTTTTTTAAAATAAAGTAAACAATATAATCTATCAATAAGACGATAGTTTTTTGACTGACACCTCAGACTGAATTGATTTTTGTTCATCTGACGATATACTCAGTAGCTCAGAAGAGATAAAAAATATATGTATGTCACTCTTACTTATTAATATAGAAAGGGAGGCAGTAGTTGCGGAATAACCCTCCAGAGACTAGAGCTTTTTTTCGATATTTTTTTTTTTAAGCCATATTGAAGTCACGGATAACTTTTATTCCTAACAAAAATTTTAAAAAAAAAGCGCAAAGTCGTTGTATAGAAATCCTGCATGACTGTATGACCACATGCTCATCCTTTTATTACCGTTTAATATTGTGTACGGACAGTAGTAAGGACGAGCGTGACCGTATTGGCATGCGAAAATTTGGGGTTGAAATATAGCTAAACGTGAAATTTTTCAAAATATTTACAATAGACCTCTTTAGATCAACATAATTTCAATGCAAATATATTAGCAAAAAAACTGTAAATAATTTGATGTTTTGATAAAAAAATAACTAACAGTTTCAAAAAGTCCATTAAAAAAAAACAGAAATTCAAAAAATCGCATGTGCTTTTGGTGGCTGTTTCTGTCCCGGCGGTTGACCTTGGAGGGTTAAGCACACTTGAGGACCCATGCGCAATCAAATTTGGAGGCCCTATTTTTTGGAAAACATGTTCCAACTGAACACGCAATGATTAATTCTTTTAAATATTTAGGGAAATCTATGAATTTTCAATAGAAAAAAAATATTCCTATATTCCTTGTGGCACTGAAACGGTTAATAACACAACGGCAAATGTGCAGTCTTTAATTTTTTCGAGAGAAAAAACTAATAGCAACGCTGTTATCTACGTGGGGATCACAAAGACGCTTGATGCGAGCCATGAAAGCATTGCAAGCTAACTCGGTGCACATTATACAATTATTGAGATTAAAGTGACTAACAATGAGCTTGTCAGTATTAAATTTAATTTAAATCTGATGAGATGTGGGCACAGATGACATTTCTTTCTAAATTTAATGTAGAAAAGAGATTATTTGAAGAAACAGCCAACACATTTTTAATTATTAGGTGTTATTCACCCTCACACTACTCGAGTATTAAATGAAGCCAACTTCATGACTAAGCAATTTTGGTAGTTCAAGCTTCACCAACACTCGTGATGTGTAAGTTCTAACATTTTTTTACAGATTGAAAGACGGTGAGCCGATTATATCCAACGATGAAGAAGTTGCGGGAGCTCTTGTGGTGCGAGCCGGCCAGGCCGACAGAGCATCAGTTTACACGTGCGCAGCCTCTAACGACTTCACAATGGAAGTGCGAGACTATAAACACCGCATCACCGTCAGACCCAAAGAAGGACCGTCTAGTGCGCCAGAGTTAGTTCATTGATTTATTTGCGACACAAAAGACAAACTGCCCAACCGATGTGCTGTGGCGAAAAGAGTTTAACTTTAATGTACACATATCAACGACTTATGTACTATGAAAGTGCTGCAACTAGAAATTGATAGTTTTGACAAATGCCTGACCAAAGTTTTGACACATCTAAACTGAGTTGTAAACAAGTGTTATTTGTATTTGTCTCATCTTTTAAGTGAATCATTAAGGTCATTTATCTCATTGACAAAGCCATAAAACAATATATTGAGTTTTATTTCTTTATTTCCATATGCAAACATCTACTTGTTTTTTTTTAATCCATGCCCGTTTCCAATGTAAAGTAAATGGTCTCATAATGGAGTACGGTTGAGCAACTGTTGCTCAGTTGCTCAACCTCTAAAATTTCTAAATGATAATATTAGTTCACAGTGACCTATGAAAAGTGAATGTGTCTTAATTAATAAAAAGTCTTCCATTATTTGGATCAAATTGTGTCAATGTCAAAATTTCCTTCCACTCATCCTATCCTCAAAACGAGATGTAGTGAGAATGATTAGTCAATTATTTGTTCTGTCCTAGCCCCCCCTTATTCTTCTATAATATAACCTTGCTTTCAAAAAAAAAAGAAAGTTTATCAACTGAGTAATGAAGAGTTCTTGTAGAATTTAAACATTTCTGTTGGGATTAACTTCATTGGAGACCATATGCTTCAAAACAGGAGCGGAAATGGTTAAAAACATAAATAATAATTTTACGCTCCAGATGATTATTCATATTGCCGAGCACAATTTGTTAAGGTAGCTCTGTAATGTGCACCATCATTCGACACTTATGTTTTCATCATAAACAAAATTCCTGTGGATTGATTGAGCGGATACATTTCCAGATTCACTGAGGACATGCTGCAGTCTGTGGCCGGAGCGGAGGGCACGGCAGTGGTTCTGACTTGCGGCGTGGTTGGCCGACCGGCCCCGAAGGTGTCGTGGAAACGAATCGGTGGACCCCCTATTCCCAATCGTGCTATTGAGCGGCTAAACATGCTGCATATTGTGGACGTCCAAATGCGGGATGAGGTAACATGACAATTCAAATCTTATACTCTTTATCAACTTTTACGAATCTTTTTCTTCGAGTATGTCAAAAGATAGACTTAGCATACGCCGAGATGCAGGCGATGACGCATGAATATGATCGAGAAATTTATTGAATAAGTGCGAACTTTGTTTTTATGATACTACATCAGTGGTTATGGAGAGACGTTGGAACTGGCTGGTTCACGTGCTGCGGATGCCTCCGGAAAGCCTCAATCCTGCCTGTCTTTTCTTTCGACCGGTGGGATTCCGGCGTCCCGGATGTCCGTCGGGTACTATCCATAGGATGTACTCGGCGGAACTGAGGTATGCTGGCATGTCATGGGAGGAAGCAAAGCAATTGGCGGGAGACAGGGAAACATGGAGGTGCCGCGTGAGGGCCATACGCTCCACATAGGGAGCGAACATGGCCAAAGAAGAAGAAAAAAAACTCATGTAGTCTACTCTAAATTAAGGAGATATGGGTCATTCTGTGTCATTCTGTGTCACTTGCGTGATGCAGCAGTCGCATCATAATCTCGTTGCGCATGTCTGCTTTGCCTGCCCGCATCTACCAAATCTGTGCTGCGCCCGCCTTTCACCATACCTGTAGCCTTATGCCTGTTTCTTAAAAAAAATCTTTTGCCTAAGCATAATATGGCTAATGAGTTTATTTGAGTGGTTAAAGACTCTTTCTCTTCACAGTCGATATAATAATGTTTACCGATTCCAGGGTACCTATGTGTGTGTGGCTGAAAACAGTGCAGGGCATGCTGAACGCTCTGTGAGCTTGTCAGTGTGGCGTGCGCCCTCTTTTGATGGGGATATAGCCACAAGTGTCAAGGGGGAAGCCGGGGCTGCCATAACGGCGGGTGAGGGTGGAGAGATAAAATTGCCGTGCGGGAACTCCAAAGGGAAGCCTGAACCCGAATTACACTGGCTGATCAACGGCGAAGAAGTCACCAGGGATGCCAACATCAAAATCTTAGGTTTGAATAATGCTTTGCAATATAGTTTATTTATATTTATGTTTGCATTTTTAGATATCTTATCTAAGTACAGTAGAACCTCGATTATCCGGACTAATTGGGGATAAAGATAATCCGGATAAGGAAAAATCCGGATAATCGAAAAAAATCATTGACAAGTAAAGACATGTACATTCAGTATAAATATTTTCTATTTGTCTAGATTTACATATAGCTTTGTATTAATTTATTTTTTATAAAGAAAATCAATTTCTGAATTTTGCTTAAAGCAGTTCTTTTTGAAGCTGCCAAATTGCGAATACTTTTAATTTACTTAACATATAAGTGGTCATGAGTTACTCTCTTCCTGGCTCTTAAGCCAAACTTCATGGCGACATCTAAGCACAGAAAATAATGAGTAGGACCAATATCTCTCCCTCGCAAATCTTTTCTTTGTCTTCTCGATTTTGTTCCTCTGAGGAAAATATTTCTTTAATTATTTTCTCATAATTCAAAATTTGAAATCCAGAATCGTTTGCATCACAAGTTAACCACTCGGTTACATCTTCTTCATCACATTCAACACGCATTGAAATTTGTGCTATTGCTTGCGCAATGTCTCTTATTACAATATCTAGTGTGTTACTTAAACTTCCTAATGGTCTTTTTAAGATTTTGTTCCATGATTTTCTCAAAGTTGTCACATCTAAAGAGACTCTCTGATGCCATGTGGCGACACTCTTTTGAATTTATTTTATGGACAATCCTTTCAATCTTAAATGTATAAAGTTGTACACCTACTGCATAAAAAAAATTAAGCCACCTGTATTAAAAACTCTTAGTTCATCAGTAAGTCTTGCACTGTAGTAGAAGGCCGGTCCTGACCTTTTAAATAAAGTGGAATAAAGTACAAAGGAATATTGTGTTTTTATTAATATAATGCCTTTCCACCAAGTATTGACAGTGAACACCCTAAAAGTGATAGTAGAAGTGATTGAAAAACAAAATTAGAGAAAATATTGGGAGAGGCAAATTCAAAGATCGCCTCGGGCGGCAGGACCTCTTCCTACACCACTGTATGCATTCCATCACGTACTGTAAACAACAGTGGATGCAATTCCCCTCGTGAAAATTAGTATATTCGTTAAAACATGTTTTGAAAAATCCGGATAATCGAGGTTCTACTGTATCATTGATTATTTTATTATATATTGTATCGTAAGTAATAACTTTCAAAAATAAACGACACTATTAAGGGTCAAGGGGTTGAAAATGTTACCTTAACAGTTTAACGACTGCACGTTTTTTCTATAACACCTGGCGAAATAAAATTGTAATTTTACTAAATTCACTATAATTTGTAAGCAAATTGAGATATCTTTACAAAATTTAATTTTCTTAGCTTCCAGATACTTCGCCTATACGCATATATGTGTCCGCCGGCCAGCAACCTTTGTTTTTCAAAGACGCAAATACGCGTCCACGGTCGTTAAGCTGTTAAACACAAAGCACCATATAATATTTGTGTGCTATATGATATCTTTATAATTGTAATTTTTTTGTTACTACAGGTTCTGAATTGGAAATAAATCCTGTCGAGAAGCGTCATGCTGGCATGGTGCAATGTTTTGCTACAAACGTGCTGGGCACTTCATCCGGTACCATTATGCTGCAGGTTTTTCCAAGACAACTCTCCGCTCAGGTTCTTTTTTTTTTATTGTTCTCTAAATGTCATGTGAGATTTTATTAAAGTGGTAGAACTACTATATAAAATAACAACATATTTGGTTGATTATAAGTCGTATGTTTCTTCCTACTTTGATGTCTCTGAATTCCAGGTGAGTTTTGTCATAGTGGTGTCTTACAATCACTTTAAAAAATGCAGCATTCGTGATGATCTTGGAGAATAGAAATTGTTATTACAACTAATAATTATTAATATACCAAATATTTTGCAATTTCAAATCGCACGAGATAAACTTGGCAAGAATTTGAAAGTCACTAGGATCGAATCGAGGCGAAATGACATAACAAACAACCTATTGAAATGATATTGACCCTACCGAGAATTTAACCCATACCCACCAATTTGTTACGTTTGTTAAATGGTTGATTGATATTTAAAAATAAGGACGTATCTTATGATCGACTAAATGTACAATTATGAAATATACTACCGTCAGATTTACACTACCTTCAGATTTACAAATAAAAGTTTTTCTCACTTACACTCAACGCTTTATTTATGCAGTTTTTTTAACACGATTTTGACATGTCCACTAAAAAGCACGATTACCATATTTTTAATTTTTTCTTAACTTGATGGCTGCCACAGACGAGATATCTCGTAAAATTTTTCGTGCTCAACAGGCCAGAGACGAGTTATCTCGTCAATAACTAATTAAATTAGTAGTTGCAAATTATTGAAGGCGTGCTAAGTAACTACTATTAATTATCTACAGGACCTAAAAGGTTAATACATATTATGAATAATATTTTGTGTAATTTACTTATTGGTGTCTTCATTATTACCTTTTTTTACACGATTTTCTATAACACAATTTTGTTATTATATCACAATAGTTTTTTTGATTTAGATAACCAATCTTAAAATTAAATGAATTCTATCACTTTTTTTAGACTGTTTTTTATGATACGTATCTACCGTGTAAAATAAAAAGAGTTATTATATCATTCTACCCAAGTAGAGGTAATTTAAATGATATTTATTTATGCATAGTAGTTGATGTATTGTGTTTTAAATTTATTCAGGGTGGAGGCATTGAGACTCCAATTGAAGCCGTCGGAGGAAGCAACGGATATAAGCCTGGAGGTAAATCAACAATCAGGCGAAGACCACACAAAAATGGTAAAATTTCTCATTAATCTGACGCATACATTTTTTTTTTATCCATGTCTGCTCTCAATGTGGAACATATGGCTTCCTAGTGGAGGTATCTCAACAGAAGTTTTTCTACGAGAACTGTCTTGTTACTCAGTCGCTCAACCTCACTTTTTTATCAAAGTAAGTGGTAGGGAAAGAAAGACAAGGCTAGAACAGGATTAGTGGTTGACTAATCGCTATTGATACACCCAGTTATAGGACATTATTTACACAATATATATACACAAACACCCAGTCTTCAATCACAACTTTGAATTGAATAATTCTCAAATTCACTGTAATTTTACCGGGAATCGAACCCAGATTGTATATAAACACTTTACCTCTGTACATTGTGTCTTTACATGTAACCATACATGCATGTTTCCTCTCATCTCAGGTTACTATCCAAGTATTATTAATATTCCAATATTTCCGCAGAGATGGTGCCTCCGATTCCACCGAATGTGACTCGACTTTCGGATAACAGCGTGATGGTGAGGTGGGCGGTGAGCCAGAACAACGGCCTGCCCATACGGTTCTTCAAAGTCCAGTACAAAGAGACTCCTCAGGTTGTCACAAAATTTACCCACACCTAGTTGAAAATTATTTCAAACTCCTACATTTATGGTATAATAGCTTAACACTCGATTACCGAAAATAGGATCGAGGAGCGATGGTGGTGCAAAGTGACCCCAGATAAGTTTTTCGTAATATTTGCATTGTATTGATTTAGGTGTCATTGTAGATTACAATAAATATTATTGGTATTTAGCGAATGGGTGAAATAGGAAGAATTTTGAAATGCGAATGCACCCTATAGGACTACCCAAAGGATAATAACTAATGATACTACTTGTCTTCATCCAATGTGGAGCATATGGACTTCTAATGAACTATAACTAGTTGTTGTCACTGAACCTCTCTTTGGAAAGGGTAAAAACTAGTAATAAGCTTATTGCTCCCTCTACGCTCCCTTTTCAGAATTATATTGAGGATGTGTGTGGTGGTATGAAAATACATGTAATAGACCAGGGGACGGCAGAAGAGCCAAGATGTCAAAGAAACATGAGAGCAACGTCTAGGCAAAAAGACATCGGTTTGCTGACCCCCTGTTATAGACCGTTGACCCGTAATAGCGTCCAATCGATGAGTCTGAAATGTTTCTAAAACTCAATAAATGAGTAACTAATTTAATATCCTAATTACTGTACTTGAGTTCAGTGACTTGAAATATAAATAACCTTTCAATGATTTTTTTCATCAGGGCAAAGGCGGAGGGCGATTGCGACCCGGATGGATGACCATGAACCATGAAATTCCTCCGCATGTTAGATCTTATGAAGTGGACGGGTTGCAGCCTGATCACTATTACAAGTAAGCTTTATCCTTCTTTCCTTCAGTTGAGCTATGGTTATATTTACAAATAATTAGAGTTGCATACACTTCTTCAAAATTATAAGTATAATTCAAGATTTCGACTGTAGGTGCTTGGTGGAATATTAATATTAAATTTAGATCATTTAAATTTTGCACACTCCCACACGTTCAAAGGAACAGATGAACTTGAACTGACGCTTGGTAAATAAGTGTATATGTATATATAATATAAGAAAAAAAAATATTACTAAGTTAAAAGCTATTGATGGCGATATGGATTAATTCTACCCATGGTTTGATTTTAATGACGTTCAGTTAGTTTGAGAATTAATCACTAAAAAAGGTTTTTTCAATAAAGTTAACTACTGTATACTCAGGTCATTGCCATATAAAATGTATTTTATGACATTTTTTTATTTATTCTGAGAACATTTGCTGCTCCCTAGGACTTGCCACCCCTAGGCAACTGCCTGCTGGCCTATGCCCACGAGAATTCCATGTTCACCTGTTCATTTAAAAATGTCAAACTATACGTTTATTAATTTAAACATTTGTCAAAATTTGCAGCTTAGAAAAATTAATACTGACCACTTTGTAAATTGTGGAATAAGTTTATACTAACCAAATCTCTATCCTTGAAAAGTTCTTAATATTGTACCCACCAGTCCATTATATCTGGCATGTCATGGTTTAAATTTAGCCTTGAAATTTGCTTTAAAATGTTTGTTACATATATGTATATTGTATTGGCTGGGAGCACAAGATTGATTGATCATTTTACTAGCTATATGAATGCATTTTATAATGAAATTTTTTAATGTTGGCTTTCCTGAAAATGTTCAGGTTCAGAATAGCCGCAGTGTACAGTAACAACGACAACAACTACAGCAGCAACTCAGACAAGTTCCTGCTTCAGAGAGGAAGCGGACTGCCTCGGGCACCGCCTGCACCGCAACTCACCCACGCCGAAGCCGTCTCCTCTACAGACATAAGACTTCATTGGGAGGTAATACTATCTTCAAACTGTAATGACAAAAATAGACACATAACAACTTACAATCATCGTTTGAAGGATGCGAGACTTGACTCTTCTATAAACTCGCGAATCACAATAGCCGCCTGCTGTGATCTTGCCGGTCAGAGCTCGGCTCTACCAATCGAGCGGGTCTGGGATCGATTCCAACTCAACTTAAAATTGTTTTTTTTTAATTTAAAATATTGATGATTGTGATGTTAATTCTCTTCGAGTTGAGTGACTAAAAAACAAGTAAACGGCGTTGGCAGTATAGCCAACTTGAACCCGTTGCAGTGGACAAAACATTTCAATTTAACTCTCGCGGCTCGGAGACTAGAAAAATACTTCTCTGCCGAGGGGGTCGTTTAGGGACCCCAGGGGTTTCCTCATTATTGGCCTTATTCTTATGAATTTAAAAAAAAATAGTCTAAGGGCTTTAAAATATCTCTCTGCATCATTCCTCATACATTTTTTTTATAAAAATTCTTGGTTTTTTAATAAATAATCATAATTCACTTTTATTTTTTTATTTAATTAACCTTTATACGCCCAGCGGGGTCCCAGGTCCCATATGGGATGTTGATTATGGTTCATTTAGCTATCGGATTACACTGATTTATGATAATATTATTCAAGATATGAATATTAGGTTATATAAATAATGTCTTTGAGATACTGATCCATAAATTTATTTTCGGTTTCGATAAATATTTTTGTCATACGAGTAATATAAACATCTGCGTTACAAGGTCCGACCGACTCTTAAGACATAATATGTACATTTTGTAATTTTAGGCAGACTGTAATAAATCAGTTCGGACACAAATAAAGCTTTTGTAAATAATAAACAATCTTTTATTTTGATAATGCTTTTTTTTTACTCAACCAGGATGACTATTTTTTTAACAGATGCGTTTTTCGCGAATATTTCGCGAAAAAATGCTCAGGCAGTGTGGTACTCCTTTTACGCACAGCGCGCGAGCGGATAAAGGTTAACATTGCATAATATTGACAAATTATAAATTTAAGACCTACAATGAAGAAAAAAAAACAAAACAATTTAAAATTATAAGCCGTAGAAAAAAAAAGTTGACAAGGAAGTCAACTGAGTAAGCTCCGACAAACTCTACTTTAATACATAAAAAATAGCATTCTTCTGAACTCACCCATGTCCACGTGAATTATGTCGACATCCGAAGCAATATTTTTAAACATCGTTGAAACTCTCCCCAATGGCATACCCATTGGCAGGCTGGTTCTACACTTTGGGAGAACAAACAATTTATGTCCACGATTTCTCAAAAAATAATCAGGAACATTTAGCTTCACTTCCACCAATGTGGAATTCTCATTTTGGCCTCGCATAAGTCGAAAGAAATATTTTTTTTTATGATACTCATAATATTACAACACATCTAGCTTATTTTATTTTTATAATACTACTTGGCTCACTTCACCTCTAATGGGTTCATATATTAAAAATGAGTTACCATAAAATTACCGCCGATCCATTGAAAATATTAAACTTTACAACTTAGGTTATTGACAACAATTTATGTATTAGTGTATTTTTTTTTAAATTAAATTTCATCATCATTTTGTTTTACCAATTATTGTTTCAGTTGCCGGTGAATATTAGCAAAGAGACAGCCATCGAAGGTTTCTATGTGTACTATCGTCCGGCAACGAGCGCCGGAGAGTACGCCAAAGCCGCGGTGGAAGGAGGCGACGCTCGCTCTCTGCTGGTCGCTCATTTGACGCCCGGAGCACTCTACGAACTGAAACTCCAGAGCTTTGCACCGGCCGCAGCCAGCGACTTCTCAGCCATAATCACACAACATACTATGAGTATGTTACATCCCTTAACCTTTTAGGTGCCGTAGATAATTAATAGTAATTACCTAGTACGCCGGCTATAATTTGCAACTATTAATTCAATTAGTTATTGACGAGATAACTAGTCTCCGGCGTGTTGAGAATGAAAAATTTTAAGCTCGTCTGTGGCAGGCATCGAGTTAAAGTCAACGATATCAAAAGAAACTAACCCATTGAGTCGTATTAACTACATTAAAAATGCATTTATTCTTGAATTATTATTGTAAAAATAGGCAGAGTTCCTAAATTATACTATCAATTCAATTATTTTTTTCTCAATTACAGAAGCGCCGATTGTGGAGAAGGTTCCAGAAGTCAAGTTCGGAGGGGGTCTATCGAAAGATCCAGACGGTGGATCGGGGCCATCGTTCGGAAGCAGCACAAGCGCCGGCGCAGGGTTAGATGGCGGGGCAAACTCCGGCGATGACCGAATTCTCACTATCGCCACGGTGGCCGTCGCGGTGGCCGTCGCGGGAGTTATATTACTGTTGTCAGCAGGCGGTGTTATCTTTTATCTGAAGAGACGAAAAAGTATGCACCCTCAACCGAAACACTATAATGAATAATATGTTCTATTGAAACATTCCTTCCTGATTGAAACATGTTCTTTTAACCCTTTCTTAACCTTTAGAGGAGTGAATAGATTTATACAGACCTTACTTTAATTTACTGCCTTTTCTTAACATGACAATTTTGTGACTTTTTCCCAATGAATATATGTAATTCATACTTAGAGCATATATATGCTTGCAGACAGACACTCCTGTGTTGAGTTTGAACTACTTTTATACTTATTTACTGAAAAATGGCGCCGACGTACATGTACGTCCATACTCCTCTAAAGGTTAACTAAGATGTGTAAATAGTACACATACCTTCTAATCATTTACATTTCTCTGTATATATAATAAACACTCGATCTAAACTTCAGGTATTCTTCCCTTATACATTTACGCATTGAGTAATGCAATAATAGAAATATTGTAGTACCTAGTGTTATATAATTGTCATGATTCACTCCCCTTTGCCTGATGTGTAACGAATACACAGCTCAGGAGCGCGTGCTTTTTTTTGCATAGTAAGGAAAGGGTTAAACAAGTTAATTTTAAGCACAGCTAAATTTGGTGATGAGTTTTGTCTATATTTTTCTTATATCTATTATATCATAGGTTCCCAACCTTTTTAGGGTGGCGACCCCTTTTTATAAAAGCCATGTGACTAGGCAACCCCCCCTGAGAAATTTGAAATCCTCGATTTGCTATACTTTTTCCCCAGATTGTCTCCGAAACTCCTTTTGTTGTTCAAATCCAAAATTGAAAAAAGTTGGCGACCCACCAGAAAACCCTTCGCGACCCCCAGGTTGGGAACCCGTGTAATACAGCCTTAAGATTTCGATAAGAGAATTCAATAAAATGAATAAACCTAAATGTAACCGTCCACCTGACACTGATTATATTTGTCATTGATTATGAAAGTAAAACATGTAGCAATTTTCTGATCCATTATTGTGATTATGAATCGTAGATTGTGCCCCTGGAAAGCAGGACGGTAGTAATGCAGCGGGGGGCGCAGGCAATGCCGGATCAGGGGGAGTGGAGAGGGCGGGAAACGACGAGACGTCGAATGGATTCCTCCCGTCCATGGCCGTCTCCCTTCCGCCCCACGGGCACGGTCACTCGCATCAATTGCTAGCGGCGTCTCCAAGTCCAGCTAAGCCGCCCATCACCATCACCGCCAATCCGCTGCATCCAGAGGTTAGGTCCGTCTCTTTTTATTATGCATATCTAATAACAAAAACTTACAATACAATAAGCGTGCTTTTACTTAACATGTTAAAATATTAAACCTCTAATGTCGAGCGTGACCATATTGTAACAGTAAACACCGTTGTCTATTGATCCCACTATTCATCGTTTTTCTACCTGAATATTGCTTGCTTTTACTCAATCTTAGTTAAAAAGGATACTGACTTCAGTTATTCATCAACCGCGGGAACAGACACAACTACCAAAAGCATGTGCGATTTTTTTAAATTTCCGTTCTTAAAAATGGAATTGTTAGCTTTTATTAAAGATTTAAATTATTTACACTTTGCACTTTTTACTAATATATTTGTGTTGAAATTAAATTATGTCTATATAAAATGGTCAAATTGAAAATATTTTTTCATATTCCACGTTTAGTATATTTTAATCCCAAATGTTTGTGTGACCATATGATCACGCTTGAGGCCTATAAGGACGAGTGTGAATGCACAGTCAGGCGTCTTTTCTATACAACGGCTTTATGATTTTTGCTAGGAATAATAAAAAAAAATTAATATGGCTCAAAATTGATTTTTTTATTGAAAATAAACTCTTGTTGTTGGAGGGTTCTTGTATAATAGCATTGTCAATGGTTTTGACAGCCCTGATGTCATCTGTTGGATTTTCTTTGAATTTATCTCATGAAACTATCAAAATTAAAACTTTATCTTGGTTCTATATTGACTTTGGAAAGGAAAAAGGGCGTAACCCACACATAGCCAATTTTACAGGAGGCACAAAAACTTGTTTTGATGATTTTGGGCCATATGCAAATTATGAAATATACACAACCTGGAATTGCACGGAGACTTCTAAACTGGTGTTTAATTGACATAATCTAGTATTAACAGCGTAACGACCGCACGTTTTTTTTATAGAATTTCACCTGGCGTTTTCAATTGGCACCTTTCAATTTTGCGAAAAATTCGCAATAATTGTAATTTTACTAAATTCACTATAATTTGTAAACCAATTGAGATATCTTTACCAAATTTAATTTTCTTGGCTTCCAGATACTTTGCCTATGCGCATATATGAGTCCGCCGGCCAGCAACCTTTGTTTTTCAAAGACTCAAATACGCATCCAGTGGTCGTTGAGCTGTTGGTTTCAATTTTTACAAGCTCTTCCTTTTTCAAACTTAAAATCTAAATTTAGATACCAATTCGGCATTTGCAGCTTACATTCTTTTGATAGAATGTGTATCATGTTTGATACACTGTGATTATCGAAAAAAAGCTGTTTTGAAAAAACTGGGGATTACGTCCTTTTTCCTTTCCACAGTCGATATAAAATGACATAAAGCGAAAAGTAAATAGGTCATAATAAAAGTAGGTGCTGAAAAAAATGATTTAATGTATACTATATTTTGTTTTAATGTAACAGTTCTCAATTCATAAAAATTGTAACCTGTAACCCATTGCAAGTAATTTTTCAGTAGTCTTCTATTGAATTCCGTTATTGTGTTTCAAACTGCCTCTTCTATTTATATTTGATGATTAAAATAAGGTTTTGATTGTTTGGACAGGATGAGAATGTAGACATGGAGCTGTCTTACCTGTCGGCCCAGAACAACAACTGCTCCTCATCCCCGTCGCGGTCGCCTCGGGCCGAGCCGGTGTCCTGCCGCCAGCAACTGAGGAAACAGAGTCCGCTTCGGCAGAGTCCTCTGCCCAGACACATATCCATCAGAGAGAAATACGTCTAAGCAAAATGACAGCTCTTATTCTTCTACGGAACGAAAAGCGTGACTTCCGTAATGTTGTAATGATTCAACTATTTACAGAGGTGTAAAACGACTGAAAAATGTATGATAAAATATTTGCGACTCGCTTAATCTTCTGTCTGTTATCCACATCTATGGTATTACAGATGAAAGTGATCAGGGAATAGTCATCATATTGTTGCGCATGTACGCTTACTTCCGAAACAAGGGAATGTTCTTTTTTGTTAAGAATATCAATCTGTGCCAGTAAGGTTACGTATGTTGCGTTGTATCTGTGTTTTTAGAAATGAACGGATGTTTAAACAATGTAAATTGATTATGCATAATGCGACATATAATATTTTCAATAACAGTGGAAAAAAAACAATCGTAAAGATCAGTGAGAACTGCATACGGGAAAACAGTATAATACATAATATAATTTATTAAAAATGGCAGCTATCGAGCATAATACGACTGCGCGAAGACTTATTTAGTAAGTTAGTAAAGAGTGCGATAAACTGTTTATTATGTGATAAGGATCAATCAACTGTGAGTTCTGTGAAAACAAAGTGCCTAAATCAATTATCGGCAACAGGTGTGTCTTGTTCTCGCCACGCGGAAACCGTCTCCTATATTTATTTATGAAGTAAACAACAAACATCCGGTGGTGAGAATGGCTGCTGCATCTTGTAGGATAATTTTTAATTATGTAATTAAGTTTTTAAATTTCAATCGACCATCGTTGAAAGTATCAACTCATCGACTGCTTGAACGTTACACAGTTCCACATAGTTTGCCTGAATGGATAGCTGCGTAGCTTTTCTTCGTAACCCAGTGTTTCTTAAACATATATATATTTTATCCATGTCCGCTCCCAATGTGGAGCATGTGGCCTCCTAATGGAGGTATCTCAACAGAAATTTTTGTTTGTTACTCGGTCGCTCAATTTCTCTTTTTTTTCAAAGAGAGTAGTAGGGTTAGGAGGATAAGGCTAGGACAGGACTAGTGGTTTACTAACCGCTCTCACTACGCCCAGATATTGAAGGATCGGAAGGGTGGGAGGGAATTTTTAGACATCACAAACCACACATGCCTTCGAACAGAAATCGAAAAAATACTGTCCGTACTGGCACTCAAACCCGTGAGATCCGGCACGGAAGCCAACAACGTTAACCGCTGCACCATAGGACCAGACAACCGACTCCGTTTTTTTAATTTTTTAATTTACCATGTAAAATTAACTCCTATCAGCTGCATAGTTTCACGTTGTTCATACAATGGATCTTCGTGCTTAAGTCATACAAATTAAACACATTAACCCTTCAAGGAGATGCCCACAGCACTCCAAAAACATGCTCTGTTTTGATAATAGGAAGAATTTCTACAGTTTTATTCAAATAACTTGATTTCATATAAAGATTAGATTAACCGTTTAGGTTATTTATACTTTTTGTTGTATTTTTTTTTTAAATTCAAATGAACTGTTGATTGTTTTTTAGTGTAACCATATATATACCTGTTACAAAGCACCGGCCTGTGAGTTATAACTTTAATTTTTAAAAAAATTTAATCACTGATTTCAAAATTATTTTCACCAGAATATTTTTCATAACATAAAAATATCTATTTATTTGTTCATCTGCCGCTCATTCTGCTATTTGAAATCTATTCTAGGGATGCCTAGAACCGCCTGAAGGGTTAAGCATTATATGTAAAACATATATTGTAATGTAATACCGAACCTGTAACGAAATGGTAAACGTGGTGGTCCTCAATTGCGGTATTCACAAGTTCAAATTCCAATACTGACACTTTTATAAACTAATTTTTGGATTTGTGTTTGATGGCTGTGATAACAGATTTACATAAACGTTATGTATTTATTCCCAGTAATATAAATATTTATTTTATTATAATATTCGATACTGAAGAACTCGATGCACTAATGTAAAGAAATAGGCGCGAGCGTTTTACATGGATTGACAAGAGATAACTGATCGCAGCACGACAATCGCTCACTTGGATTTGTTGTCCCCAACTATTGAGAAAAAGATTAAGAAACACTGGTGTCGATAGAGCATGCAGGACATAGCATGTAAGCTGTATAATAAACTGGGTAGAGTTAAACAAAAGGGAACCAACTGCAAATTTGACGAAAGGAGATATTGAGCTTCAAAGTTTGAACACGTTTTTAGATACTTTATAAAAGTATTGTGAATTGTACACGGCGTAGTTAAAATTCTATCCATACTTACATCTCTTCAATTAAATTGGCTTCTTTTTCGAAACAAAAAACATGACTTTACGTGTTAAGCAAAAACGAAATAATGCATATAAAACAGAAACTAGAC
Organism: Himalopsyche anomala; assembly: GCA_031772345.1. Classification (NCBI taxonomy): domain Eukaryota; kingdom Metazoa; phylum Arthropoda; class Insecta; order Trichoptera; family Rhyacophilidae; genus Himalopsyche; species Himalopsyche anomala. The sequence goes on along the minus strand of CM062837.1, from coordinate 13,165,956 downwards.
CAATTCTCAGTTTGATCAAATTAAAAGTTGGTATATTTTGGATTAGGTCTCATTCTCAAAATACATAAAAATGTCAGTTGGTTCCTTTTTGCTTAACCCAACCCAACTGTGGCAGTCGAATGATGAATCTACTTAAATATTATGTGTAAATAAATAGTATTTTGCCGCATTTAAAAGTGGGTTGATGATTGCCATCTCAGTTCAAAGCATACTCACATGAGTGCTTCTTGAAATTTGACTTTGAAGTCTTGTCTTCAATCTAACATGTGTACGTATTAGAGGTCTGCACGGGCCGGGTAGGTGGTCGTGGGCCCAGGCCCGGGTTCGGGCGGGTAAGCGCAATTAAGATTCCGGCTCGGGCCGGGTCCGGGTAAGGAATTTATTTCAGACTATGTTTGTGTCATAAATCAGCCATAATGATTTTAATTATTACCGGTTCTATAGAGAATCGTAAATTGTTGTAAATTTGTAAAATACGGGTTTTTTCAGGCTGAGGAGTATAAATCTGGGCTTCGGGTCAGGTTCGGGTAATAAGTGTGGTATTAGACTCAGACTTTCGGGCTCGGACCGGGTAATTTTGTAAAATTTCGGCCCGTGCAGACCTCTAGTATGTATGTATGTTATGTTATCTGAAAAGGAAAGTTTTAATCGCTGTGAATCTCGAATAAAGATATATTTCAAGTAATGCACGTTACCTATGTACCTTGGATTGTTTTCTTATTTTCTCCACATATTCTGCTGGTGGGTTTCTCAAAAAATTGGTCACTTTACTATTATGGAGTTCTTATACTTGGTAATGTTCAAACTTTCACTGATGTTATTTTTCAGTTTCTTCTATATATCTTCAGTATACTGCCAGAAAACGTTATGTCGAAGATTTGGCGTTTTGAGTTATGAATGCAGATCGATACTCAGAAAAAACAAGCTCACCCGTATTACACTTATTTCTTTCGATATTTGTAGAAGTAATATGAACTATACTTTGACGATATGATACTTTATTACCCGGCTTCGACTGGGATAGAATCAAACACATTCTTTATGCATTACAAGTAGATACCATACTCACTTTCTACCAAATCACACACATGTAACTCCTTACTGGAATACGGCAGCTTATATGAATAGTATAGATAGTTATATTTCCCAGCTTAGCCATGGTTGTATTGAACACCCAAACGCAGATACTAGAAATACAATTATGGTGCTAGCTTATTTTGAAGGTTGGTTGTTGAAAGTATTACTGTGGATTGTAGAAACACCATCAAAAAGCACACAAAATGTGAAATGGTAGAAACTATAAAGCCTAGGTTAGATACAGAGCGCGCTTGTATATAAGACTAACGAAGGAAAATAACAAATTTACAGTTTCACAGCGATTTTCTTTTCATTGTAGAATCATTTTGTAAAAACAGCGACAAATATAATGATCTATGTTAAATGTATTGATGGAGTTCGAATATTGTTTTCCGTCCTCGTAAGATAACTTTATGATTAAGCACTATGTTCACTTGCATCTAGTTGTATCGATGAATTTTTGACTGATGAATTGACAAACGACTGAAGTGCGCATGAATCAAATTGCCCCCTTAATTAGATACTAAAATTAGGTACTAGTGTGTTGTACGACGTGTATAATTGAGCTTGGTGTACATTTGAGGGTGACATATCAGTTTTAAAGTTTTCAGAGTGACTTGGATTGTACTGTTCTGTAATATATATCTGGATAAATAACAATAATTTAATAAAAAATATGGGAATGGCACCAAATACTTGTATGTACATGTATGACGTTACTAATAAGAGGGTCAAAACATCATAGACATCCATTCCAAATTGATAAAAGGTGTAAAACTTATAACTAACCCTGAAAGAGAAAACACCATGTCGATAATCATGTCAGCCTCCAATGTGAAGCATACGGTCTCCCAATGGAGGTATCTCAACAGAAGTTTTTTCTACAAGAACTGCTTGTTACTCAGTTACTCTCGTTTTTTAAGAGAATATGGTTTGGACAGAACTAGTCTAATTGCTTTTGCTGCACCCTGTTATTTAAGGATTGGTAGTTTGGGAGGGAATTTTAAGACATCACAAACATGTAGACCTTCAAACAGATTGAAAAAATGCCCTTCGTACTGGGATTTTAACCTGTGAGATCCGCAACGGAAGCCAAAAAGAGAATGACTAGCTAACTTTTGATCTGTTCGTAACAGCATTCTTCTTTTTTTTTACAAGCAAATCTCAATGTGGAGTATATATCACTTTTAGGGTGTTCACTGTCAATACTTGGTGGAAAGGCATTATATTAATAAAAACACAATAATCCTTTGTACTTCATTCCACTTTATTTAATATGTCAGGACCGGTTTCGCTCATTACGAGCATCGTCAACTGATGCTCGTAATGAGCGAAACCGGTCCTGACATATTAAATAAAGTGGAATGAAGTACAAAGGATTATTGTGTTTTTATTAATGGAGTATATATGCTTCAAATGGACTTGATGTTAGTCGCTAGCATAGCAGGATAGGGCTAGAACAAGACTAGTGGTTGGCTTATTGCTCTCGTTACATTCTGTTTTTAAGATTGGATGGATTCAGTAATATATCATTTGATGGCCTAAAGTTGAACAACACTACATCAACAAGTGTAACTTAACAGGACAACCAAAAATTGTTTATATTATTTTATAACTTTACAAAGGAGATGTTTATTTGAAACCTAAATTGTTGTGTTTTGCACATTTAAATACATTGTTGAAAAAATATTTAACAAAGGCAACTTTATGTAGTTAACGTTAAACTTTACAGGTGATTAAAAAAAAACTAGGAATGATTCACACAACATTGTTTGACTGACTGTCATGTAGCCGAGAATGAAAAATAAGACTATCGACAAAAAAAAAAACAAAAAACACTTGTACACAGTGGTGTAGTGGGGCCAGGTCGGCGACCTGGCACCTGAAAATGATCAAGGCGCCCTGCCACCTTTTTGACTTGTAACTTAATTTTCAAGTACATACATATATTAAAAATCGTTTTTTATTGATTAAATTGTTAAAACTTGTGGTTTTTTTTTTAACTTCAGACGGATATTAAAAAAAAATAAGGAAGAAATCAATGACCGACCTGGTACCTATTTATTTACCACTTCACCACTGCTTGTACATAATGTTGTTTATTTTTTTAACACTCTGATATCAGTGGAAAGCCATCGATAATTTTACAAACTGGTTGCTCCTAGAAAAAAAAGTAGCCACCCCTGATATATACAATATGACCATGAGGATAAGATCGCATACAAAATTATTAGTTACACACAGTCTGGTGTTTTTTCTGGCCTTCCTCCTGTCACTTGCAATGCATGCCATACAACAAACAAGTACCTAAAATTATTTTATAACCTGTAAATGTACTTAATAATATGTAATAGCTAATAAGAATGGATCTGACGGAAACGCAAATAACACTACGATAAATTAACACTGTCCTATTTATAATAATGTTTACAGATACAGTGTGGCACATTTAATTTGATAATTAAATGATTGATTCCTTAAGTTCTGTTTTTTTTTTAAATTTTCAGATTTCATTTACCATTTCTCAAAACAAACTTATAAAAAAATGTTTAACTCATTCTGTGCTTCTTGCTAGGTATGTCTTGTGCTGTGCATTCATTTCATTATTGCTTCCAAAATAATTGGTAATTCGAGCCAAAAAACGCTTGAAATTAATCGGGCAAGTCCTTTCCTTTCACAACTCTTCCTATTTCTAATTGGAGAATTGAGGATCTCAGTTTCAAAACCTACCTCTAAAGACCCTTATTGGTTTTTTTCAATTTCAAAACCTCTTAAAATACAGAGAAAACGTGTTTAGTCTCAAAACCTACTCAAATCCAAAAAGCCCACAGCAGTTTTTTGCACTTTGACTTTGACAACAATTTTAATATTTGGAGTTAGATAGGTTTTGAAACTAAGGCAGTTTACACATCAAAAATGAAAGATATAGACTAAATTAATACATTTGATAAATGTGAGCATTTTCATTGATGAAGCCAGAATAAATGTGTAGATTAATATAGAATAGGCATACTGATTAAAATTTACAATAATTGAAAAAATACATAATTGATCTGCTCAATTTTAATAACATATCCTTAAATTTACAAAGACAGATGCATTCACTTTTGAATTATAAATACAATGAATATTTCGCAATGAAAACAGTGTTTGTACTTTAAATTTCATTTTTCCTTGCGGATCACTATATCTTATTTATTGTTTATTTTATGAATGAGTGTTAAATTGCATAATATTTTGTATCATAAGAGGTCTTCAAGTTTACTAATATAATCTTAACGGTGAATTGCCAATTATTCAAATTGTTAACATGTATACTTAGACATCTTGAAATAAAATCAATACATAGAGTTAGAAACTAAATGCAATAAATGTACTATTTAAAATATACTGATTAATGTCATGTAGATTTGGCATCAAAAATTAATCCCTTTGAGCGCTAGTTGAGTCAAATTTACGAGATCACAAAATATCGTTTTTTTGTTTAGATTATCAAAAAATACATTCATCGAGTACCTGAAAGTGCATAGTAAATACATGCGCGTTTTTATTTATTTTTTTAAATATAAATAAATTTTACCAAGATATCATTTGAAAAAAATTTTTGAACATTAATTCAGTTCTAGTTGGGTTAGTAAATATGTTTATTTATTCAACTTTTTCTGAAATATTTAGTTTACTAAAACAACAATGCAACAATTGTTTGATTGTCGAGCATATGTCTACGATGTTATAATCAAACAATACAAGCGGTACTTGATATCGGAATCCTGCAGTTACAAAAAAAACTGATTGAATAGACATAACATTGTAATTAATTAATTTTAATTGATTACAATGAACGACTTCTGTCAGTTCCTTAAAATACACATGCTTTGAAATTTTCAGAACAAATTTACTGTAAATTAATTCAACTAATTTAAGACTATGCAATTATAAGCCGAACGACTTGCCAGCTTTTTTTTTAAACTGTTATTTAACGCTTTTACTAAACAGTTTCTCAGTTGTATTATTCAAAACAGTGGACATCGAGAGATGGCAATGTTTGTGATTCGACAGCTACTTCATCCGTTTACCTGGCTTCTTTACGGAAGACCACTCTTGGAAATTTCATTTATTATTAATTAACATTTTTTATTATCATGCTAACATAAATAAAAATCTTTTTATATTCCTACCATACTGCATAATGTCTATCGCATTAAATTATTTTTTTTATACAAATTTTACACATATTAACAAAACTATACAAATTTATTACCTGTATAAAAATATAAATATATATATCGACCTGTGAATTAAAATTTTATGAATGGCAAAGTATAGAGAAATTAATATTACGATGTGTTTAATTAAGAAAAATGTTTAGGCTGTGTTCAGAAATAAAATTATAATTATTATTTAAAAGACTAACTTTTGTAGAAACTTTATTAATGTATTTTATCCTAGAACAAAGCAAGCGATGAAATGTCAATAAAATACGAATTTATAAAAAAAAAACATTGTTTTATTTCTTATCATTTAAGAAAACATTGCGACGATTTAATCCAAATAAACAAAGCATGTAAAACCATGATTCAAATTTTTTGATCTTAATGTGAAATAACTGTAAAAGTCATGATCTTGATAATGTGAGTGGTTTAGTTGGTTAGATCTTTACTCTTGCAATCGGGCAGTTCTGGTAAAGTAAATAAATATTAAATTTAGATCTTTTTGACATGGATGTTTGTGAGGTCTCGTCTCACGTCTCAACGATTTTATCTCATATTGTTTTCAATTTCAAAATATTTGGTGCTTTTGCATTACCTGTGATGCCGAATATTGTTATAAATTGGGTTTATTTAGTTAAACAAAAAGTAACGAAATGACGTTATTAGGTGTTTAAGCTTATGAATAAGAAACTAGTCGAAAATATTCCAAATTTTAATTTGATCAAGAGAATAAACTGAAATTCGGCCTAGTTTCTGTTTTATTTTCATTATTTCGTTTTTGTTAAGTGGGCAAATACTACATCATATTGTTATTCGAATATTCACCTTAACTATAAACAAACTGATTAGTAACGAATTAATGTTTATCAAAGCCAGTGACTTATGACTAATGACAATACAACTTCTCAATTTTGAGACGTCTTCTCTATCTAACAATATCTTTGAAAATACTCACAGAATTTACACACTACATGGGTGTCCAACCGGTAGATCGCTATCGACCGGTCGATCCCAAAACAAAATTTGGTAAAGTATAAAAAAATACTGAAATTTAATTATTTTTTAAGCACATACCTATCTAATAGAGGTCTGCACGGGCCCAGGCCTGGCCCGCGGGCTCTTACCCGACCCGGCACATGGGCTGGGCTCGGACGGGTAAGCGCAATTGAGAGTCTGGCTCAGGCCGGGCCGGGCTTTGGAATTTGGGATATAATCTGGGGAAAATTATAGCAAATCGAGGATTTCAAATTCCTCGGTGAGCTAAAAAAAAAAAAAAGGACTTTCAGGGATAATTTGGGAAAAAGTATAGCAAATCGAGGATTTCAAATTCCTCGGTAAGCTAAAAAAAAAAAAAAGGACTTTCGGAGATAATCTGGGAAAAAGTATAGCAAATCGAGGATTTCAAATTCCTCGGCGAGCTATAAAAAAAAAGGACTTTCGGAGATAATCTGGGAAAAAAAATAGCAAATCGAGGATTTTAAATTCCTCGGTGAGCTAAAATAAGGAGTTTCGGGCTTCGGGTAACAAGTGCGGTATTAGACTCGGGCCCGGGCCGGGTCGGGCGTGAGTTTTTCGGGCTCGGACCGGGTAGTTTTGTAAAAGTTTGGCCCGTGCTCTACTATCTATAGATATGTATTTCGCATTTAAAATAAACATTTCCAAGTTTGAAGAAGGGAAAAAACCCTACCAAACAAAATATTCTTATAAGAATGTTAGAAGTCGATCGCGAGAAAACTTAAGATTGGAAAATCGATCCCAGGACAAAAAAGGTTGGACACCCTTGCACTAACATGAACATCAACGAGACCGCCGCCGTGTCGGAAGCGAGTGTACTGAAATTACAGATTTTAAAAAAAAATCTTTGTGTCAATTTCAATTTGCTTTTTCATTGCACATAATGAAGAACCATATGGCCATTAATTAAGGTAAATAAGTATAATTAACACAGATCAACGAAATAAGAGACGTATGGCCACTGTAAGTATAGGCCACGATCAGTGGTGGATTTAAGTATTAGAAGGCCCCAGGCGCAATAAATATTGTATTCTGTAAATATTGTTTTTTGTATACAAAAAGCGTCGCAAAATTTATTCGCGATTTTCATATTTAATTTTAAAATATCTTTTTTTTAATTTCTTGTAAGCACAAATTTTAATATATCATTATTAATGTCGAAGGCATGAGCTGAAAAACATTGCATCGTTTATTTATTCAACATAACCAATTGTTAACATATTACCATAATTCCATGTGAAATTAAAATGAATATTGAATACTGAATTAAAATGTAAGTTATAAGCAAGGCTCTGGACTGGAGTCGGTCTCGTGGAATCTTGATGCTTTGGATGGATCCGAGGTTATAAAAAACAAGCGAATCTGACTCTTTTCAAAAGTTAAATTAGGTCATTTATGAATTTTAGCAGAATGATATTTTAAAAATACGCAAAGATGTTTTTTGGATTCAAAGTCGGTCCATGTGCACATACCGGAGTCGGACCCGGAGTAATGGGTTTTTTCATCACTCTGCTACCTGGTTGTTATACGTGTGATTTGAGGCCCCAACTGCACGGCTCGTGCCGCCACTGACTACGATTAGTATTATTACCAATTATGACATCTTGAAGTCTTCAAGAAATTGTTACGAGGAAACATTGTATGAAACAAAGTTCAATGAATGCAGTTACAACGACATTTTTAGTTCAATTAACTGTTTTAGCGTTGTCAAGAAATCTTTATTTTACACAATATATTGAAAACGTTCACTAGCTGAACGAAACAGGTCAAGTTAAAATAAATAGTGGAATTTGTACATTACATCTAACATTTTTTATTCTAAAAAATAGTATTCATATTTGTAGGTAAACACTTTTATATTATGAACAGGAGAAATCTCATTTATGATTTTTCAATTCCTGAAAACGTAAAATAAATAAATAACATGGCTTTTTATTTTAATTAATTTGGATTCAGTTTAAAAAAAATGATTTTATAAATTGAGCAATATATTTTAGTTATATTTAACACGAGTTTAAGTCAGTGTTTTTTTTAAAAAAAAGGTGCTGGAACTATTTTTTTTTTCTTTCTAATTCATCCCCGTTCTCAATGTGGAGGATATGCCTTCTTAATGGAGGTATTTCAACAAAGTTTTTTTACGTGAACTGCGTGTTAGTCATTTGCTCAACCTCCCTTGTTTAAAGAGAGTAAAGACATAAAGATAGGGCTAATAAAAGACTAGTAATTAACTAATCGCTCTTGTTTTCCCCTTAATTTTAGTATTGGAAGAGTGGGAGGGATAGATATCACAAATACCAACGTATACGAACAGGAATCGATTCTGTAGATCTAATCTTAGTTTTGATAATGCTTTTTTTACTATTTCGGGAGATTATGATTCAAAAAAATATTTTGAAACGTCTTTCGGCATAAAAAGTCAATTTTTTTCAAAGGAAATGCGAATATTGATTTGAAACATTATAAATGTTCAGGGAAAAAGGTGCCGGAACGCCGTTTCACCGCGTGACATGAAAAAAAGCACTGGTTTTAGTTATATTTAAAATGACGTGTTGTATAATAATTACTCAAAAATTAATCGTTGTTTTATTTAAATCAAATTATTGGAAAACTACTCAGTCCGTTTTTAGTGTATGGCAATAATTTCGTTTTCTAAAAATATCCGATCCCAACGTGTGAAATATAATGCAAGTTATTTTACGAAAACGGCTTTAACCGTTTGAATACCGCGCAAATAAATCATTAATATGTCACAGAGATACTGCGTGTTTTTGAGAAAAATAATTTTGCCTAATATACACTCGAATTCGATATATTAAAAACCTACATTGATTCAGTATAGATAGCACTACACATATTTATCAAAATATTGCTTATATTCTATTAGAATACAAAGAATTTAATTTTTTAAATGTCTTGGACATCCGTGTTCGCTTGCATATGTTCCGGACACCGGTGTCCGCTTGGTATCCAAGTGGTTAAATTCTGTCACGTAACCTTCCTTTATCGCATAAGAAATAGAAATAGTCAATTACTCTCATTGTGCCCATTTTTTGGGATCGGGTGAGAGAGATTATATATTATATAAACATTAAGAACATCGATATCTTAAGATACATATTCATTTATGAGATTGCGAGGGCCGGAACTAAACTCAAACTCGTGGACGCCGTAACCGAATAGAAGAACGCTCAAGAGCACTGACCACTCGGATACAGGACAAATAAGTATCCAGGTAGACGGTAGATCCAGTGTCGTTGGAAGGGGTCCTGCCACCCGGGGCGGTCCTTGAATTTTCCACCCCCACTAATTTTGTTTTTAAATCAACTATACTATTTTTTAACTATGAACTAGGAGTTTTTACTATGGGTTGCTTAATTTGTTTTATGTATAAATATAATTTCTCGGAAAATATTGTATTTATTATTGAAAATGCTGCCCCCAAAAATATGCCAGTCCGGGGCGGTCCGACCCTGCCGCACCCCCCTTGTTATGCTACTGGGTAGATCTCATCGATTGCAGAGTCGTATAGCTGTCAAAATTTTGGAAACTAAACAATAAAGCTACACGTAAATAATAATTATTTTTTAATCATCATTGCGAGACTTTTAATATATAGAGTGTGAGACTGTGTCTCTAGCACCCCCATGCTCGTCCTATTCTCCATTCGGACCAAAATAGCCGACTTTACGCACAGGCGATTCTACGTGCGATCTTGTGGTGTGTATGCTTTAAGACGAGAAACAACTCGTTAACACACCTGCGGTGCTATTCCCGTGTGCATACACTTATTCACTTAATTCTTCTTCTTTTTTGACCATATTCGCTCCCTATGTGAAGTACATCACCGCAAGGCAGCACCTCCATGTTTCCCGGTCTCCCGCCTATTGCTTTGCTTCTTTTTATTACATGCCAGCATCCTTAAATTCTACCGAGTATATCCTATGGATAGTACGCGATGGTTGTCCGGGACGCTGGAATACCACCAGTGGAAAGAAGTGGGAGAAAGGATTAAGGCTTTCCGGAGGCATTTACAGCACGTGCCCCAGCCAGTTCCAACGTCTCTCCACAACCACTGACTAACCACTGCGGTACGTTCTCTAATCTCCGAATTCTACACAAAATCAAACCACCTCACCTCCATTATCCGACGCAAGCATTTGTTCACTTAATTTAGGGGTTGAAATCCGTACTAACGGATTAGAGTTTATCTTAATACCTAGAGTAGAGCTTAGAGTTTATCTTATTAATTTATCTTAAATTAGAGATATATACTTGATATTGAGATGCGTGTCAAACATTTTTCGGCTCGATTTTCTCATTTTGATAATGTATTTAATATGTTCTTTGATTTTTGTTTGTTATATTTTTGAGAATTTTCCGATAAGACCCCCTTCGGTGGCAAGTTTTCTCGCGCCGCCTGTTCGTCAGATGTCAGGTCCGCCGCTGACCGAGTGACCGTGGAGTTCTTTGACGGCCGAAGCGGTTCTATTCCACATTATAAAGTAATTCGCATCTAGTTCGCCGGCCGGCGGGTGACCTGCAATCACCTGTAATGGCAATGGGTCAGGCATGGGCAAAGTTTTTGGCTGACGGGTCGCATTAGAAATCGAAAATTAGCAACGGGCCGCCAAGTGGAGTACTAGTCTATTTGCCTAATATATTTCTATCAAAAATGTACACAGTGAAACAATAAACTAATGATAAATAATTAATCGCACTGAGCCATTGCGACATCAATAATTTTATTGGTGATTGGTGAGTCTACGAAATCTGGCAAAAATCATTATGTTTTTATATCATATCGAGTGCCAGAACATAGCTTAGTGTAGTTTTCAAATTTGAATCTGGGTTACAAATTACAATGCACATCTGTAATCTCGTAAAATGAAACGTCAAAGTAGAGACTGGGCACGGCACGGACGAAATATCGTTGAACGACTCGAGTCTACAAGTATCTTTTAACAATATAGTTCAACCTGTAATATATTAAGATGATATCCATATTATATAAATGGGTGAAATACTCAAACACGAGTAAGCGAGTGTGACTTCTACGAAGAATGCAACCAGATATTTTAACATGTGCCCTTCCATATAATAGTATTATGACCTCATTTTCTTGCTGTTCTATTTTTTTATATTTCTTTTATGGTTCGGGTTGGGCCAGGTACGTCCCGTAGGCATAGGCGAGTAAGCAGTTGCCTAGGGGCGGCAAGTCCTAGGGAGCGGCAAATGATCACAGTTTTTTTTTAAATGATTGAATATTTTTGACACGAATTTGGCTTAGAATGCCCAATGTCTTTGATAAAAAAAAGCCGACATAAAACATTTAATTTAATAATATTATGACCGATGGGTAAACAGTAGTTTAAAAGTTTCTTTATATATGAATATGTTTATGATACCGATCTCAGCACTATAAGTGGCAGATAAGATGATTAAAAAAAAAAATTAAGACAAATAGTAAAAGCGCTCTTTTAGACTTTTTCTAGGGACGACACATAGCCTAGGAACGTCACTGGGCTAGGCTATGTCCTAATACGTGTACAGAAGTGTACTTCAATCTTAGAATTTATGATATTTTTGATAATTTATAGTCTCCGACATTCTCCTCGATGCTAAAATTTCAAAATTGACCCTCAGAACTCAGAAGTGTGCATTGTTCATGAATAAATTCATTGTCATATCTCGCGGGCCGTTGTTTGCCCAGGGCTGCAATAGGTAGTGCACCCACCGTCGATACACTGTCGTCGGAGGGTGGTGGTCGTCGAAGTGGCAATCGACAGAGGAGGAGGCGATGAGACTCGAGCCAGTACACCGTCGCTAGTCAGTGCAGTCGAGTTTGTTGTTCCCCGCGTACCGCGAGTGGTTTCCAAGCCCAAGTCTTCAAAGAGACATTCTTCGCATACAAAATAAACACATCCGCAGAGTCGAGGTAAGGCGCTTTCACTTTCGACGTGAGCCGCGATTCAAATGATATTAACAACGTACATACCGTCTCGGTTCGAGTGACGTATTAAGTTCCGCCTTTTTTGAATGGATAACTCTCATAGGTAATGTAACTTGTACAACTACTTCTACAGGTTTCTGCTTCATCTACTAGTAGGACATTATAAACACGTACGTAATAGCGCAAATAATGTAAACATACCCATTCATTGGGTTATAAGGTTTTAAAATCTATTTGAATATTATCTAGATAGGTAACTTGTTCATAGTAATCACTTGATATTTCGAAACTGTTACAGGTATCAGTATAAAGTAAGACCGGGTGAGGTTTCACTCACCGAAAATGACATTTTCACTTATCAATCAAAACTTTAATTTAAAATATTCCTCGTCGCCTTCCGAGTTGCAGATTTGAATATTATCAGAATGTACTAATCAAATTTTGATTCAAACTTTCACAATGATCTTCATAGATTTATTCGTTGATATTTTAATTGAAACTGTTTTTGTCCTGTCAAGCGTACAGCATTTGTTCGTTCAAATGAATTGGCGCCAGTTTTTCTTTGGTGTTTAACGATAATACGAAATATTTTTATGATTAATTTAACGCTCTTATTCCAATTAATTACTTTGTCATCAGGTGTTAAGTGAATTGTTCTTCTTTTGGGATTTTATTCTCATTATACTGCTGACCGTCATCTTCATTTCACATATCATTCCCTTAACTTTTAATCGATTTATCAAACGATTGTTGCCATTTTTATTGTGAACAAATCATAAATGATCTCTTTTAAGGTGTTTACTGTCTATACTTGGTGGAAAGGCATTATATTAAAAAAATAAGCCACTATTTGTACTAGCATTTAGTTATACGAGTATTTTCAACTGAAACTTTCAACTTCAGTAGAAAATGTTCATGATGAGCGAAACCGATTTATATGCATATTAAATAAATGTGAAAATGGTACAAAAATAGTGTTTTGAAAATAGTCATTAATGGTCTCCACGATGACATCATTTCCTCTGGTTGATACATGTGTAGATGAGCTAGAAATTTCCCATTTCATTCATTCAAAAAAATATATACTTTTCAAAATTATGACGTCGAAATTCTGTGTAAGGCGATATCATTATAAGTATATTTGTTATTCTCTATAATTTTGTTGTTTATATTAATTACTGTCTTCCAAGTATGTATGAATTCTGTTTCTTAGTCTTTAATTTTATTATTGTTAGTTGTGTAATGTATGTTATGTAGCTTTTATTTAAAATTATTATTATTTTCGAAGGTCGAAATACTTATTTTCACAAGAGCAAATAGCGTAAAAAAATGTGTCAGTTTTGTAGCAATGGGTAAAAAAAGGTTAATAATAACCGCTTCCTAGGATCTAGCGTTAGTTATCCAACTTTTGGTCCTCTGTCGACTCCTGCTTGAAATGCGTATAGAGTAGATAGAGTGAAAGAAAGGAATTTCTAATCTTTATTTACTTTTTTTGCTTGATCAATGAAAAAACCTCAAATCAAAATGAGTTTACTTTATTTACTTCACCAACATACAAATATAACAATGATTTTTTAATAATTTTATCAATAAAATCTGAATCAATTTCAATGGGTTCGGCGATAGATTTTGGAAGTTAATTTTTTTATATAAAATTAAAATTGATAACTAATAGAATTCGTAATTCATTACATTCTTGCACTATCATATAAAATTCATGTTCGACTTGCTTTGCAGTCTTGGCTGAGGAAAGCATATCAAGCATTTCTTAATTCTAAGCCTTTGAACTTTGCAAAATGGTGGGTGTTGATGTTAGATGTGCTTTATATCAAAAATTAAAAAAATATGTATACTATTGTTAAAAATAAATGTTATCATTACTTATACATCAATTTGATTCTTTGCTTTTAAGACATGTATTTGTCAATTAAAATGCCGTAAATATGGCCTTCTGCATTAGTTCGATAGTCATTATTTTTTTTCCATTGCAATGAAGCCTAAGCCTATTCGGGCGGGCGTTGTTTACCAATTAAAAAATATCTTGAATACTATTACTCATTATTACGTCAAATAAAAATATAAATATCGCTATAAACTAAAAATATGTACGCCAAAATAAACATGCAAAGTTGCCTGTTAATAAGGAATAATTTCAGTTTTGAAAGATTTGAATGTACGCTCGATATAATCGAGACTGAGATAAATACGCGCGAGCTGTAAATTTAAAGGTCGCCCTTAGACCTTAAAATTGCGAAGAAAAACATTACGAGCTCTTACGCATAGGCTCCCGATCTTTTTCGGGGGAGACCCCTTTTTATAAAAACCATGTGACCCGCGGCCCAGATGCAATTGAAAAAACCTTTTTTTTTTCAATAAAGTAATTTTAGTTGACTGTAGTTTTAGTTTTGTTGTTCAAATCCAAAATCGAAAAAAGTTGGCGACCCATAGGTTGGGAACACGTGGTCTTACGTATGCAGCTGTGCGGGTTGTTTCGCCGGACGTAATTCCGGTCGTCTTGCGTCAAACATATACGATAATATTCTACCATCTACAAGTTAATATAGTTTAAATATATAATTTAAATGTCTCGGGTTTCAGGGTGTGCGGCGCACACCCTGAATATACGCCCCTGGCATGTATATGATCGGTTCGTTGTGTGTGTAAAGTGACGCACTAAGATTCTATTACTATCCACTCATTTAGCTCTAGCTTAGTACATCAGGACTAGTAGTAGGTACTATCTGATATCTGGTATTGGTACTATCTGAATGAATACTTCAAATATTAATATTTTTATCAGCACTATCAGTATTTCATCAGTAAATACATCATATACAAAACGCAAGTATGTCGATTGTCACAATGTTGCATTATTTGTATGTCACACGAGAGAAGTAATCGCGTGTATTTAAATGTATACATTAGTTTCTAAAACACGCACGGCCATATAAGTTGTGTACTATATATATTTTTTTATAATGTATATTTATCGACAAATTGTAGTTTTTGATTACATATTTATGCTGTATTGAGGTTAATCTTTTGAATGTCATTGTTACACTTTCAAACTTTTTTTGTAACTCAATGAATTGAATTTTAAAATAGCCCATAGAACACGGTTTTCAAACTTTTAAGAGCTACGGCTCCTTTTCATAATAACAGAGTATTCACACCTGCCGCCACACTTCTATAAAAATTGATTTTAAAATTATTTCCATTCTGGGATTAGAGCTCTTGACTGTGCAACAGAGTACAGGCGGACCTTCACTTTCGCACACAATTGGTTCCTGAAAAAGTGTGCGAATTTTAAATGTTCCAAAGTGGATGTATGTAAAAAAACACTGAAATTGTCCTTTAAATTTTTATTTTTAAAATTTTTATTTTTATTGATAAAAATGATGCTTTTTTTAATAAAATTGTCAAGAGTTATTTGTATTTATCTTTCCCTTTCAATTTTATAGAATTATATGCTTGATAAACTAACATTAGCATACATTTTAAATCACCAGCTAAATTTACACCAAGAAGCAATGTCAACCGGTTTTTAGAAGGTTTGTGCCCAGGGGAAACTGATTACGATTAAGCATTTTCTTCCAAAATAAACCAGTCTCATCTAAATTGAATATTTGACATAGGATATATTCTTCATCTTCAATAATTTTGGACCATGAGGAAATAAAGTCTTTTCCAGCATCTCTATGTGCATCGGCCGATTCTCCAATGAATTTAATATTATGTAAATAATAATAATACCTCGTTTTAAATTTAGCAAACCAATCGTTACTTGCCGAAACAAAACATTTTTCATTATCGCCAAAAAATTGAAAAATAACGATTTTCTAAAAATGTGCGAAATAGTGAATTGTGCGAAAGTAGAATTTTCGAAAGTAGAGGTCGAACTGAATGTTTTTTGGCTGATTTAAAAGACAACCCAAGAATTTACGGATTTCTCAAAATGAAAAGACGCGAGACATTTTGTTAGCTCTTCCTAGGATTGTCAAAAATGTGGAACCGTTTTTTACCTCTCTTGCAGAGTTCAAACAATTTTTGTCGCTGCCCGATATTAAAAACCTAGGAGTTTATGGATTTGCCCGTATCTCCCAAAAACTGTGCTTTGGTTCCCGTATTTTTTTTCTCTGTGGCCTCCTTGGAAAATTCTGTGGCCCCCGGTTAAGAAACCGTGGTCTATACGACGGTCAATATAATAGTTAGAATGTGGATGATATTTTGTTATTAAATCTAATTTACCCACAATAATAATGAAATTATCAGGAAATTAAGAGAAGAAAAATTGAAAAATAACAATGTCAGTCAGTTAAAATGTTTTTAATATTTTATTTTGTTGTACATACGTTTACCATTTGCTTAATCGTGCTCAATCATGTTCATTTGTATCTGTTTACTTGTTAACTAGGTAAGTACTGTCGGCACGTTCACAAAATAATAAACTAAAAATAAGTCAGCACTTGCAAATGGCAATAAACTGAACAGGTGGCTTTTTTCACCTGCAAATTACATTCACTATCTGATTGTCGTTTCTAGTGAAACAAATAATGTACCCAATAAATGATTTTCGAATTGACATAAAGTCAATGGCGTGATTAGTTGGTTTATATAATGCGGGGGTCTCGAGGGACACTCGACTTAGGTCTAAGCAAGGATTAATTTTCCTGGTATCCCAATAATAACAATTTTAGTATTTTTATATTGTCTCATTTTTCCGTCTTTCCATTTCTACCTTTTGAGAAGAGGTGCACAAAGAATAGTCTGCTGCGGGTCCTGTCCAGCGGTGGGCTGCCAATACGTTAACAAGGGGCTCGCTTAATCTCAAAGTAATTCTCGATGTTCTGGGAAAGGAACTATTTTTGTTAATCACTCTCTAGCAATTATATGCAATACTTAAATAAGCAATCGATTATTACTTTATACACTTATAATATGTAACAATGTACAATTTACCGTAAACTAATCAATGTAAATGGCTAAAAATGTTCTAATGTGTATACTGAAGCTGTCGTAGATAATATAAAAGTCAGAAATTGCAGTTATGAACTAGTTTGATCTGAGAATATTGTTTTATCTTAAATTATCAAGGGGCTCACGCGAGCCTCCTCCAGCCCACCCCTGGTCCTGTCCTATCAGCGATCGTTCTTCTCGGTTAAATATCACCTACCTTTCTGCAACATGCGCTCTTCGACTTTACTTTGAATCGACAGGTGTTTTATTTTTTACGGTAAATCTAACAACAACTAAGTACATACATCTTGATTCGTTATTGTGTCACCAGAGTCGTGCAATAGTGTATTATCAATTACCCAACGACAGTAAGGTAGTTAATTATGTTTGTAGAAATGCAGTGTTTACGCCGTGACACGGAACAACGGCCTTTCGATGCAAAGGTTATTTTTAAATTATGATAATTATTAGAGGTGAGACGAGAAGCTTAAATCATTCACAATGCCAAAGACCCCGTCCCCGATGCCCACTCGCTATGCCGACATTTTTTTAAATAATTTGTTTACGCGTTGATTATAACTTCGTGTTTGTTTTTATCATAGATAGGTATAATATAATATTATGGCACGATAAAACGAGTAATTTTTCTTTTGTTGCAATTTGCAATCACGGACAAACAAATACATTTAAATTTGGAACCAATGGCAGCTTAACCCTCCAAGGACGAGCATGACCATATGGTCACAGTAAACACCGTTATCTATTGATCCCACTATTCATTGGCGGATCCAGAAATTGTCCAAGGAGGGGGCCGTTCAATTCGAAAATAAACATCATAAAAAGATAATACATTAAAAAATAGATGATTTAAAAATAATATATCCATATAAAAGTAGTCAATACATAATTAAGTATGTATTCTATAAAACATCGTAAACTAAACAATTAAAGATCCCATTTCACAATAAAGTTTTAATAAAGTAGAAAAATGAAGAAAAAAATCAGGGGGAGGCCATGGATGCTATGCGTATGGTTATACGCATAGTAAAATTAACTTACAGTTCATTTTGACAACGTATGCTTGCACTTGCGCGAAGGTTATAGTACAATTAACTTACAGTATGTGGTGCGTGTGTCGTACCATAGAAAATATGCAGCAAACGCCAAACAGAGAAAAAGAAAACATACACTTCAATAAACACAATTAAAACACAAACATTTTCTTTCTTTGAGCGGCATTGCAACGCTTGCCGGGAACCGGCTAGTTTTAAATTATTTATTGGAATTATAATACTGACGACTAATATTTTTGTTTTTGGCTTATTGTGGGTACTAGATATAACCTCAAGATTTACTCTTTGATTATGGTTGATGCAATCCATCCAAAAGGCCAAATATTATCAACAACTTATGTTACTTCATCATTGATATGTGAACATTGATGACATATCGAATGCATTGTGAAAATCAATACAATACTCATAATGAACGGGGAACTCTTTTGAGGTCAGCTAAAAAATGAACAAGCACTTAATTTTTTTTATATTTTTTTTCTTTGCAATGGTGTTTTTTTTTGTTTCTTATATATTACGAAATATTGAGTTTCAAAATCGATGCGATATTATAGTCCTGTCTGTCTGTTCTACCTACTGGATGGATCCCGTCGTCGTGAAAGGCCTGAGAGGAAGCAAAGAGACTAGCTGGTGCTAGATAATCATGGAGGAACCGTGCGGTGGCCAAATGATCCGATTAGAGAGCGGATATGATAAAAAATGTGTATAAATACACATTTTTTCATTATAACTTACAATTTAATTTAATGAAGGTTATTTGAGGATTATTATTTCATCGTAATACTTACGAAAATCTGAACCGCTCTGTATATGTAATACAAATATGATATTTACTTTTTAAGATACAAAACAACATTCACAAACGTTTGCACACACAAACAAAAAATGCGAATTGGAATTTTATAACTGCTCAATAAAAGAAAAACAATGATTTATATTATATTATATTGTCTTGATAATATAACTTATTTTTCAAGCTTTCCTTTAAAGTTCCACGCTATACCCTGGGCCGATAAAATGTTATTTTACTCTAAAGTAAAGATCTGATTGACCTATCTAATATTATATATTATAGATGTACAATTTTCCCATATTACGCCCAGCAGTTTTCCGCATGTGAGATATAATAATTATAGCAGTGGGTATATCTTTTCCGGTTCTAAGCTCAAGAAATGCGACCCCAATACCCACATTTTCTTAAATATCTATTTTAATATGGGTGATACAATGTTTATAATTAAGGTATTCTTATATCATAGTTTTTTGGACCTTTTGTAGTTTATATAAATACGATAAGATAAGAGATAAGCGCCCGCTTATCAGCGATCGTTGGTAAGATAACTAGACTGAAGCGCGCCAGTCGCGCATTGACATTGGCATTGGAACGACGTATATTTTACGCGCAACTTAAAATATGATTATTTATTAAAAAACCAAGGATTTTTATAAAAAAAATGTATGCGGAATGATGCAGAGAGATATTTTAAAGCCCGTAGACTATTTATTTTTTTGAAATTCATAAGAATAAGGCCAATAATGAGGAAACCACTGGGGTCAAAAATGACCCCCATCGCCAGAGACGTATTTTTCTAGTCTCCGAGCCGCGAGAGATATCAACAATAACTTTCACTCAACAAAATAATATATTTTTGGTATTTTCTTCGAAATTACTATCAAAACGATCACAGCAAGTAAGCGCGGTTTCGCTAATTAAGATAATTCTCGCGTTTTCACAGTATTCCATTGTATTCGTTACTTTAAAATGGTATTAATTTATCTCGCGATGTCTTGCTCTATTAATTTCCAATAAAAACAGAAATATTTACATTGCATTATGTAGTCGCAGTGAATTAGTCGTTGAATAATCCCAAGCAGATTATCGAACGACCGCTTCTCCATATTTCGAGATGAAGATTCAGTCGAACCGTTTTGAGATAAAATAATCACTTTCACTGTCATTCCGAACGAGTATTTTCACTTTCGGCGTCGGTAGGTGGAAAGTTTTTATCGAAATGATTTTATAGCGTAATATTCTGCATTCTGTTTACCTTCTCGCACGTAGCCTGCGTCTATTACATGAAATTTCTGAATAATCTAAACGCATTTATAACACCTATTACAGTTTATTACTGCACCCGTAATAAGTAGTAATCGGCATTATGTGTGTTGTTTACCACGATCCTTTTATCGTGCGATTAGAAAATGGCGATGTAAATCGTTTAACATAGTTTTCTTTAAGATATCGGAAAATGTGGAAAATTTTATTATACTAAGGCAATGTAACTTTTATGCAAGGCTTAACTCATTCTCCGTTAACACCACCATGCCCATGATGCAATCGTAAATAGTTGAGCCATTAAATCATTCAATATTTCTCTTAATATTGTCAATAAGTATTTATCATTTTAGGTATTCTAGCATACATACATTTTTTTAAATTATTTTTTAGCTTCCAACTTAGGTTTAAATACTGTCAATAAACAGTGAAACTGAGATGCCATCACGGCAGGGAACGTGATTTTTTTAGGATGGCATGTTACGGGTTAATAAAAGATTTACAGCGCCTCATTCGCTTATAGGGTAATCCGCCACTGATTATTGCGTAGAAAATTGTTTTTTGCGATTGTAGAAGTTAACTAAATTAATAACTTCATATAATTATTAAGGCAGCATTTGTCAGTTTAACAAGTGGTATCAATTTAAATAAGGAATATTTTACTTCTAAATTATTTTCAAAATTAGCCTTCGATTAATGTTGCGGTCGAAAATTGTAGTTAGCTGTTTTATGATTTGACTAATAATAAAGGTTGATGCAGAGAAGATGAATCTTTTTATATTGGAAGCAGTGGCGGCCGGTCAATGTGGCATTGGATCAATGCACCCCTTGTACATGAAGGGGGCGGTTATATTTCATTAAATAATATTCAAACATAACATTTATACCATTCACTCATTTAAAAATTTTCATGTATTTATTGTCTATAATAAATTGTGTGTAATGAAATAAATACATAGACAATAAATACATGAAGAAAAATGAGTGAAAATATAACCGCCCCTGCATATACAAGGGGTTGGATTTATAAAATACAATCAAAAGAAAAAAAAACAGTTAAATAGAAGTTTAATTATTTATTATAGAACGATTCAGACCCTAGACTAGACGTGGCTGAACCGCGGCCCGGCGGGTATTTTTCTGTTGCCCGTGAGCTATAAACGTATTTAAAAAAAAAGGTTCCCACAACAACACTGAAAGCAGTTTTAAGAATCTCAATCATAAAACTCACACCTGAATTAAAAACAACATTGAAAGATGTAAAATATCCGTCTAAGTATTTTTTGTTGAAAATTATTTTTCATGATAATAAACAGTGTATATCTAAAAATTGTAGATTATTCGCGGCTAGCAATTTGAATTCCTGAATGTGACCCATTATCCAAAAAGTTTACCCCCACGCCCTGCCCTAGACATTTGTCGAAATAACAAATTACACACTTCAACGATAACGTATTATATTACATACATACATTGTATTACAATAACCACCAAGGTGTTCCAGTTTTTTTAGTGTGGTTAATTATTATTACGTAGTTAAGAATTTTGCCAAAATAATAACTACTTCGAAGGTGCGATTGCTAGAATAAAATTATATTGAACCATAACTTTGTTATTAACTGAGTAACCGTTTTTATTATACCTAATAAATGTTATCAATAAAATAAAATACTTATCTGTCACATACAAATCTCCACATTTTATTGTTGTTCTTTTGTTACAGAAAAACCATAACAAGGCCTAAAAATTATTACGAAATTATTATTTAAATCGCCCAGAGGCACAGTGGCCAAATTCTGCGATAGTAATAATATGAAAATGAACCGAATTAATAATGTTACATTATCCAATACACTACCGCAGGCATGTCAAATACGCGGCACTTAGATACTTAATTGAAAAAATAAATATTTAAAACGATATTTATTCATTATTTTGATATCAAATTAACTTTTCTTTGCAGACAATTTAGTTGCCGTGGTAAAACTGCGCCACTTCTAATCACACGTAGCCGTAATGACAAACTTAAGAAATTTTAACATCAGTCGATTAGTACTGATTGGAAATGGTTAATTAAAAAAAACGATAGCTCAAAATAAGGCTGTATCCCTTAATACATGGGTGTCCAACCGGTAGATCGCGATCGACCGGTCGATCCCAAAGCAAAATTTGGTCGATCACGAAAGCTTCCGTTAATTTCGAAAAAATATATAATTTAAATATAAAATACACAAAAAAACTAAAATTGAATTATTTTGTAAGCACATACCTATCTAATGATATGTATTTCGCATTTAAAATAAACATTTCTAGGTTTGAAGAAGGGAAAAAACTCTAAATAAATAAAATTTCTTATAAGAATCATATTACAAGTCGATCGCAAAAAAACTTAAGATTGAAAAGTCGATCTCACACAGGGGTGGGCTGGAAGGGGCTCGGGGGGCTCGCGCGAGCCCCTTGTTAAATTTAAGCGCAGCCGGCGAGCCCCTTGTTAATATAAGAAAATCATTTGTCTTAGATCAAATCAGCGCCTAACTGAAATTTCTGTAGATGCTTAAATTTTATTATGAAACAAGACTTAGTAGCCCCTTCATTTTTTCATTCAGCGTTGTGGGCTTCATGAGGTTCGAGATAACCACTAGTCCTGTCTTAGTCGTATAATTCTATCCCTACTACTTTTTTTTGAAAAGAGAGGTCGAGCGACTAAGTAACAAACAGTTCTCGTAGAAAAAAAAACATTTTTTTTTTGATACGTTCATTAGGATGCCATATGTTACACATTGGGAGCGAAAATTGATACAAATAAATTATAAGAATTACCGAGCCCCATGTTAATATATTTGCATCCCACCGCTGGTTGGACACCCTTGCCTTCATACACGGGTTCCCAACCTGGGGGTCGCCAACTTTTTTCGATGTTGGATTTGAACAAAATATCGAAAAAGTATAGCAAATCGAATTCAAATTTCAAATTCCTCGGGGGGTCGCCTAGTCACATGGCTTTATAAAAAGGGGTCGCCACCCGAAAAAGGTTGGACACCCTTGCCTTAATATAACATCATTATAATATTCTGTAGCTTAAACATGAAATATTCGATATCAATTCAACCAAAACTAGCATTTTTGACATGTTGTTTTTTCTTCCAGAACGAAGACGCTATTGTTGTGCAAGTTTTCACGGCCATATATTGTTTGAAGTTTTAATGTTTAATGATGACAGCAAATTAAAAGAATTCATTTATTTCACTCCCTCTGTTTTATTTTGCAATCATTTCCACTAAACACCCGTTTGCCATCCGATAAAAATGACGCTGACACAAGTGGTATTGGAATTTTGAAATCGGCATTCAATGAAATTTGCTGTTCTGATGAAATTTACTGAATAAGCAATAAACTTAATCATCTTTGAAAAATAATATCGACACGTCGCCATTTTGATGAATAATTTTACGATAAATAATATTATGTGGGTTTCCATAGTTATAAATAGTGAATATAACAAATGTAATGTATGATGGTTATTAGAATTATTGAGTACACTACATGCACACTACCTAGAACAGGGGTGAGCAACACGCGGCCCCCTGGCTTCATCAATGTGGCACATAAGATTATCACTTAAATTGATATGAGAAAACGATCATTTCAAAACCACAGTAGAAGAGTATTAATATATTAGGCATTTTTAGTTTGGTTAAATACATCTTACTAAACTAAGTGTAATCCATCTTGATGTGTCTTAAGTTAACTTGGATAGGTAAATAATTTATCAAGGTAACACATACGTGCAAACACGTGAAAGGGCGGAATCGAAACTATAAATAGTCGACATATTTTCAGCATCCGTAGAAAAGAGATAAAACATTTTTTTTTTAATATTTACCCAAAAAGAAAAGCGTTAACGTTGTACCTAATGGATAATTAGATACCTATGTACCTAATTATCCATATTTAAATTTTTTTGAGTTGTTGGTGGCGCGGCCTGTACGTAACATAGAATTTTCTGTTTTGGCACACAGCTTAAAAAGGTAGCTCATCACTGAACCAGAATATTAATCTAAGAGGGTCATAAGAACATATCTGACCCAGTGGCGAAGTCAGTTAATTGTAACCGCATACAAATGTGACGACCGCTGATTTATAGTTTATAAAATGTCAATATGGGAAGACCCATATTGATACATTAGAAAGCATTGTTTTATTGTACTTTACCATGTTGGAAATGTTTATAAATGGAAAAGTAGAACTCTATCACAATATAATTTACCGAAAGAGCATTTTATTTTTTGTCCAATGGTACGATATTTTGATTAATAACCCTCCAAGGACGAGCGTAACCATATGGTCACACTAAACACCTTTGTCTATTGATCCCACTATTCATCCCTTTTCTACCTGAATATCGTTGCTCTCACTAATATTTGGTTAAGAAGGGTACGGACTTCAGTTAGTCATCAGCCGCGGGGACAGAAACGGCCACCAAAAGCACATGCGATTTTTTGAATCTCTGTTTTTTTTAGTGGACCTTTTGAAACTGTTTTTTTATCAAATTATTTACAGTCTTTTGCTAATATATTTGTACTGAAATTATGTTGATCTAAAGAGGTCAAATTGTAAATATTTAAAAAAAAACACGTTTAGCTATATTTCAACCCTGAATGTTTGCGTGCCCATGCGGTGACGCTCGTCCTTACTACTGTCTGTATACAATATTACACGGTAATAAAAGGATGAGTATGACCATATAGTCATGCGGGGTTTCTATACAACAACTATCGTTTTTTTTTTAATTGTCTGGAATAAAAGTTATCCGTGATTTCAATATGGTTTAAGAAATATTTTTTTTATCGAAAAAAAGCTCTCGTCTCTGGAGGGTTAAATCAGATGTTTTACGGTATATTATATTATAAGAGTATTTGCTTAACATATTTTAATATATTGGGTCAATATACCACTGAAATTGGACGTCGAAAGATAGACAACATCATTAATTAATTTAAAAAGTTATCAGTATTATACCATTTCAAATATTTATTAACATTATATTTGTATAAATATTGCTTAACGAAGGTGAATTTTATTATGAATTTTTATCCTCGCGAAGCGGTCCAATATATAATATTATTATGTATATTAATTAATTATGTATATTATAATATTATACATTATGAAAGGCAAATAAAGTCAACGGCACAATTTAGTGGCCACCCAATCGAGATCCGCTGACTGCATTCATTTCCATTGAATTCCGATAATTGTTTGCCTATCGTTAAGATAATAAAAGAAAATAATATCAATTGAACGCACACCGGCAGGTAGGTAAATTCTCGTGACACGTTTTCGTGCATTGAAAGTGATATTTTGTAATAAAAGACAGTTAAGTATTCAAATTATTCAAGAAGTAATAATTGTGTAAATATGCATGACAAA
Source organism: Himalopsyche anomala (assembly GCA_031772345.1). Taxonomy (NCBI): domain Eukaryota; kingdom Metazoa; phylum Arthropoda; class Insecta; order Trichoptera; family Rhyacophilidae; genus Himalopsyche; species Himalopsyche anomala. Next base: position 13,140,189 of record CM062837.1, on the reverse strand, counting down.
CTTTCCTCGACTGCACAAATATTGCTTAAGAACTTTTTACACATCGCATATTTTTATGTTACAAACATTGCGTAACTATGATTCGGTACCTACTCATTCGATTGAACAGTTTCCACGTGGATGCCACCCTAAAAACTTCCCGATGGGTCCATTTATTGAAACAAACCGTATCATATCTTTGAAGGCAGAGTTTCCCAAACTATTTCCCGCAAAACACTGGTCTTTGAAGGAATCTGAAGAGATTTTCCGCGAACACCTACATATCTGAAAAGCAACTCTTTTTAAAATATTTTACTAAGGATAATTCTTGGATTAGGAATCCATTTTTACGGACAGCTAAACTAGAAGGCTTTCGCGCAAGTGATTATGAAAATCTTATTCATTTAATCAGTGATTTTTTTTGAACAAAAATGCAATGATCGGTCATTAAATGATTTCTGATGTGTCCTTTCGAGCGGCTTAAGTTAAAGTTTCTTTAAAAGCAATGTTCATCTTTTTTTAAATGCTTAACTAGTTTTAAAAATAATATATTTCTTTGTAGACGAAATAAACTGAAGTTTAGTGAAAAATAATTGGAAGGGATGCCTTAATAAAATGAGATGTTTCCAAATTATACCATCTATGATTTTATGTCAAAAACATTTAATATTTCTTTTCGTTCTATGTATTTCATAATTCATAGCCTTCCTCGTACTTGAATCAAACCGAACCGTGATAAAAGCTACTGAAATAATGTAATTCAAATTGCCGACAAAGTTTCCCATTGAAATCCCACATATTATATGATTGATGGCGTTTTCTCAAGTTGGTCACCGACACGAAAGAATAAGCAGCTAACCGCCGTGATTAGACATGGTTTATTAGTTCCAACAGACTGCATACGAAAAAAAGACATGACTGGCGTCTCTACCTATGATAGATTGTTAGGAGCGAACACCTTTTTATCACTAAACTTGTGCACGGAGCGATTAAAAAAACAATCATTTATCGCACGCAATTACTTCAAATTGCAGATATTGCTTTTAAAACACGCAACATTCACAATATGGTGTTTGACATAAGTTTCCATAATGTGGTTGACCCATTTTCACGCGGGTACCGAGGACGCATTCAGATTTTCCATATTCAGATTTCGGACCAATTAAACGACCTCCATGTAGTTATAACAGTATTATACCATTGGTAGTTTGCTGTGCCTTTTGAAAAGTGTAAACAAAATTTGTATGTGATCTTTTTGTGAATTCCAAGATGACAGATAGTACTCAGGAAAGGTTTAATGATATATCATAGATCTCAAAACTTTTAAGATTTACTTTGTATCGTTCATATTCCACATTTTGTTGTAGTTACAGTATTAATATGTAAAAATCTGACGCTGCATATCTTTTTAAGGCCCAGGACCCAGGGACCCTTCAGGGTAAATCAAGCACTGATCGTTGTCATTGGCGATAGCTTGTACGTTTCATGATCTCTGAGTTCCTCACGAAATCAAACCACCCCATCCCCAATGTCATATATTCTTGAATTTCAGTAAACGGTTTTACGAGTTTCAATCCGGTATCATGATTCGGTACCTAAGAGCAGCACGTGTAGAATTGCAAGCGTTTGGCATGGCATTTGGTTTTAATAGTTAACAGCTGTAAATCCCAGACAGTCTGCATTTTGTTAAATCAAGTAAAAAAGAGTGCGTTCCACACGGTCTGAAGATGCTTTGATGGAGCGAAGACATTGATTTTATGAAGGAACATATTTAAATAGTAAATGAAAGAAGTCGATAAACATATCGAAAATATGTACATGTCGCATCTTGCTTAATTTTTGACCTGTCCGGGTACCGCAAACATAACTACTTAGCCAATTTAATTACTTAACAAACTTTTACCGAATTACTTTCTCATTTTAACTGTGTCTGTTTCAGGATGGCGATTCGCGTGAAGCTTGCTCTTGCGATATTATATTGCTCGTGCCATCTTGCGGCTTGTGCGCCGTCACTGATTTCTGAGAACGCCATCGACACCGGAGGTCCGGCCGACGAGAACCCCGATATCGACGAAACTGTCAGGCGGGTCGAGGACATTCTTAAGGCCAACCCTGATCTTCCAAGACTTTCTAAAGATGATATCTTGCTCCTTCTCAACAATATCACCGCGGAAGACGAGTTGAACGCTGGAGACGGAAACTACAGAGAAGAGGTCCGTAAAGCTGTGCCCGAGACCACGGCCCCAAAAAAAGACGCGAGGGCAATCATGGTGGTTCTCCCTTACAAGCCGGAGGATGGAGACATGGAAGAGCTTTACACCAGACCTCCCATCGTCAAAATGATGACGACAGAGACTTTGCCTCGTTTATACAAAGAAGCCGATGGTAAATATCGAAACCACAAGTATACACAGAAAACTAAAACCGATGCGTTTCACGCAGCATTGACAGAGGCGCCTAACGCTCAGTTCTGGCAAGGCCAAGCTCAGAAGGTTATGAGCGATTTGGATAGTCGGAATCATAGAATTCCTACCTCAGATATACCGATGGAATCTGGAAAATTTAAAAAAATGCCATCTGCCCCATCAGGGTTCCATCATAAATCGGAAATTCCGGAAATCATAAAAGTCAAAGCGACTGCGGTTGATGATTCTCAGCAAAGTGAATCTGGAATCATTGTCCCAACACTACAGGAAAACGGCGTCGTCAAAACGGCACCGACGCCTATTGAAGGATTGGAATATTTAATAAATTCTATGACGCAATATAAAGACGCCCCCGAAAAGATGTACCCAGTATACCAAGGCGGAGTAGCAACATCGGATATGCATGATATAATGGAATCATTTGGGTTATCTGGCACAGTTGATTCCCTGGGATTGAATCCGATTAATGATCAAATTTCATTAGAATCATCCCCGTACGCCGCATTTAAGCCGCTTCCCATCGGCAAAGTGTCGTCCGGTGCAGAGATGGATTCAAAAGACATTAGTGAAATGTTAGCAGAATTCGGCATCTCAGATTCTGACGTGCGAGATTCAAAATTTAATGCCGATGAACCGATAATCCAAGTTCCCGAAAGTACGGACGTGCGGCGGCCAACCGCGTCTGAGCTCATCGACGCAGATATGTTTCCCGCTGGAATGGCGAGCATGCTCACCGACATGGGACTGGCCGCAAAGAGAGGAAGAAAATTGTCGAATCCGAAAGTCGAAACATCCGAAGACATTAAAGCGGAATCTTCACAGCGGACAGACTTTCTGAGCGCAGGACCTGACCCTCTATCCGTCGATGAGGCGGGAGCGATAGACGAACAGACTCACAACGATATATCGAAAAGACAGCAATCGACCAACACAACAATTGAAATAACGAAGGAAACGAGCTCGGTCGCCCCTCCCGAGACCACAACGGCTGTTGAATTGAAAGAAGGACCCAGCATCGCCGACTTGGAGAACTCGTTCGGGGCGAGTCCCGCCGACAACGATCCTTCGGAAGCCGAGCTCCCCCCTCCGAGGAAGAACGGCTTCTACTACATGCTCGATTGGAACTCCTTTTTGGAGGTTGGAGATGGAGCTACGAAAGTCAACATCAGGTTCGATCCCAAATTGGGAGATCCGCAGAGGTTCATTTCAGTATCCGTGCCCTAAGGTGACTTATCCGAGTGTAAACTCTCGATAATTCCTCAGCATAAGTACATTTTTTGTGCGAGTATATTCTGTAATTCACAGGTTTATGCTTATAACCATTCTTTAAAATATAAATATCATCGATAATATTATTATCATCACAGTGATTTTTAAACACGAAGCTTGATTTGTCAAATTATTTTACCGCGAGGCGTAACAATAATTTGAAAGTGAACGAAGCGAGTTTAAACGCAGGACCACAAACTAATTGATATACCTTGGAAAAGAACGCTATTATTTATTTTGATCACGGCTTAAATAAAACTTCATTTGGTAGCACTTTTGAACCTGCAACGGTGCGCTTTCACAACGCTGGACGCAAAAATTCTGCTATGTTTGAAAATGCATTTAAGATGTCGTTAATCATTGGTGCTAATTATAAAATGTTATTTGTCTAAAAATCTCTAAAACTCGATGGGTTTTAACTTATTAAGAATTTTGTTAACTATCGTGCAAATAGTTCTTGCAGTTATTTTCTTCATATAAATTATAATAAATTTCAATTAACTATGCAAATAATTCTGCAACCGCTATTCTTCAATAGTACATATGTCATGTAAAACAAATTTAATTATATACAATTCAATCTGTGTGTATAAAACTATGTTCATTTTCAATATGCTTAATAAAAAATGGTAGGTTTTGGTGAAATATTGGGAAATAAAATCGATAAATTATTATTATTTTAATAATAACGAAAATGAGTGATAGTGAAGTATGCTGATGTAATGTTATGGACTTTAGTAAATATGCAAAGTTTGAGAAGTTCTGATTTATTATAGATAGGCCGTACCTATTTAAGTGCTCATTTTGTATAAACATGTAAATAAAATGCCATTTTTGTCAATATAATGTATTAGTTATAGTATAAGGTTGTCGTGTGAATAAAAATATTAAACTTTATTTACTTATTGTGTTTCTTATTTATCACAATAATTTATGTGCATTAGGTTAAGCAAAAAATATTTATACCTAGTATTAAATTATGTATAATTTATTAGTCACACTAAAATGTTTGAAGCTTTCAGAATACGTCAGGTGAGATTTGATTGTAACATTTGTAACTTTCGGCATACATATTTATAGTTATACTTTATACGTACATTGTTTTGTTTATATTTACGCAACTAAAAATATGCATGAACCAAGCGAGGTTAATTTTTAAAATTTTAAACCACATTCTCTGTTTTCTGCTTATGAAGTAAAATTCAACAAAATATATTAATTACTAAAAATATATCACAGCTAAACGAAAATTTGTGCAGTTTCATAATACAACAAAAAAAATAAGACCTATTGTAAAGTTTTATTTCAACTAGTGATGAGATTTTATCTATAAACTATCGTAATGGATTTGATAAAACAAAAAAAAAACAGTTAATTTCTTTTTCATGACCAGCATTTTGACTTGAAAAGATTGACGGTATTTTCAACTTATAACTAGGTATTAGAGGTCTGCACGGGTCTCTACCCGGCCCAGCCCGCGGGCCGGGTTTGGGCGGGTAAGCGCAATTGAGATTCGGGCTCGGGCCGGGCCCGGGTAAGGAATTTATTTCTTCAGAAAAATATTTCAGACTATTTTTATGTCATCAATCAGCCATGGTGATTTAATTATTAAGTATCAGTTCTATAGAGAATCGTAAATTGTTATAAATTTGTTAAAAACGGATTTTTTTCGGGATGAGGAGTATAAATCTGGGCCTCGGGTCGGGTTCGGGTAACAAATGTAGTATTAGACTCAGGTCCGGGCCGGATCGGATCTGAGTTTTTCGGGTTTGGACCGGGTAATTTTGTAAAATTTTGGCCCGTGCAGACCTCTACTAGGTAAGTATGTACCTGCTATATTTATAATAAAACAAATTTCAATGACAAATATGTCTGCAATCAAGATCAAATGGTACAATGTTCATTAAAAAAAACCTACCGACAACAATTGTTCGCTATTCTAAACACATATATTAGTCAGCTTAAACAAAAGTCGAATACATTTTGCTAATATCATTATCGTTAATTTAGATAGCAAGATAATTTAGTATAAACACTTAAAAATCCTACAAGAAGGGAACATCCTACATCTTTTTTACATTTGTTGTGAACGGCGACTTACCTCATAAGCGCACAAGGCGCACGCATGATATCTCCGAGCATTAGAGACCTCAAAAAAGCTTATAATATGTATTGTATTTACACGGAATCCTGTTATCTGAAAAACAGGACCTAAGAACCGTACTGTGCCTAAGGTTTACCGTTGCTTAATCCGTCACTGTTCCTTGTGGTTCCATTCGCTCCAATTTTTACATATAAATGACCGATAGCGACTTTGAAATCCAGTTCGTCAAATAGGTAAATATACATTGTACAAATTACCTTTAGACTATTTTATCTTAAGAGCTAAATATCCAATGCAGGTTTACAAGCCACGAGAGCGGTGAATTTGGATACACTTTATATATTATATTATACAAATGTGACATTTTCCACAATTAAATAAATTGATAATTAAACTAGACAAACAGTACAAAAAGGCATCCTTATTATAATGCTATCAAAATTTTCATCCATAACTAAAAATTATATATTTTTTTCGATCGATTGAACTAGTGGCATAATAGAGTTTTTTGTTGAAAGTTAACCATTAAGTTATTGTAAGTGTACTCTCATTGAAACATCACTCCTTAACTAGCCTTCAAATAATAAGTATTTTTACTAATTTAGCTAACGTTCAATCTTTGAAATCGACGCTCTTTATTTCATTCTAAACACAAACATAGGTGAATCTCTTAGTATGCGCTTGCTTTTTTTTTATCATATACCCGCCCGCGAGTTTTGATTTTAAAATATATAAAAATATGGCAACCCTAGAGATATTTATGCTTGTTAATAATTATTTCATATTCAGTGGCGTAAATAAAGTGATCCGTTTTTTTCCGTAAATAATTTGAACGATACATATAAAGCAAAAACAAAATGCACCAATTATAATATTGTATTATTTTTTAAGGGAAAATTAATGTTACGATGTGGCAGCTTTTTACCGGCAGAATGACGTTTATGAATTTATCAATATGAAACATTAACCGGGTTGTCAAAACTTGTCTTCGATTTGTCAAATATGTTTTTCTGATAACAGTCTGAACTCGTTGAATGTGAAGAAGCGTTTGTTTAACCGGTGATTATTCGCAAAGCGAAGCGCAATGCTAGCTGACTAGACGACGGGGGGTTTCAGCTCTGCTGTTTTATGTTTACTTTACACGTTTTTATATCGGTTCGACGTGCGATTGCCGGAGTTGATAAGTGGCGAGTATATAACGCAGACCGCGTATCAAGCTACTCACGATTCAATTGAAAATGACGTCTCAAAGCGATGTAACGGCAGAGAGGAAAGTGGCTTTGATAACAGGAATCACCGGTCAGGTATGTTACCCTCTAATGCTTTTTAAACTATGTTGATATTGAAGTCTTCGCATCAAATAAATAAAATAGTACCTCCTTAAATATTTGGGTAGATCCCGAAGGAAGATAAATTAGCGTATGCTTGCATTACCTGTATTTACACCACTCGTGAGAGATCATAACTCCAGAGAAGCTTTTTTTTAAATTCAATAGACATTGCTATTTGCTTTACAAATCGCTACTCATTTTCTACGTGAAAATTAACTAAATTCCGTTAATAAAAATCATTTATGTAGGAAATATAACAGCAAATATGAAAATGTCAAATTATCATACATGGGAATCATCGGGTAATCCAATAATTTACGTGAAGTACGAATCTAATATTAGCAGTGCTTTTTTTTGAAAAAAAAAGGTGCCGGAACGCCGTTCCGCCGCGTTACAGGGTAAAAAAAGCCCTGAATATTAGTATGAAAAAGTCAACATAGCATGTCAAATTGAACTTCTAGAACAAACCATAGAGCATATTTGAAATATTATATTATATTATACACGCATGAATTATTGGTTTCCTTGATTACAAAGATAGGTTTTTGATATTTTCGTGTCCGCAATTGAGCTTGCCATAGAATTACAATGCCATGAGATTATATTTAATATTTATTGAATTCAAACAGAAGTGACTGTGAAGATATGATTCAAAACTTATTCGATAAGTCCATGTAATATAAATTGATGATGATGCATGTTATATTTCCGAAAAAAACTTAATATCCTCATTTTATCCTCGCTGCTTAATATATTTGGAAAAGAGTTATATAGCTTTATCTTACAGGATCAAGTTGATTTCATGCACCTTGCATCTCTCATTCGTGTAAGTCACTCAGTTTTTGGTAGTTTGCTGTCGATTAAAAAATGTAATAAAAACCACATTTCTCTGGGGACCATCAAAATTGTCTCACTGGCCACCACTTTGCCGACCGCTGATCATGATGACATGGTTAGAATAAAACAATAATTCGAATATAAAAAATATTAAAATGTACGGGATATTCTGTAATTGGAGTATTCTATCTATGGAAGTTTCTGTGTACGGATGATTCTTGTTTGGAATAATTTCTGTACAGAGTATTCGTGTTTGGAAGAATCTCGGTCGGAAAAATCACCTGACCCTCTGTAACCTGGATGCTGTCCAAGAGATATAATAGACCTTAAATAGAGACTAGATTACAAATTAAGCTGTATCGGCAGGACGATGTTGTAGAAGTCGTCGGTCGATTAAAATAATAATAAAAAAAATGCTTGCTTTTGTTTGACATGCACGGAATTTCTTCAATGACACCAATGATAGAATATACTGTGATGTTTAATATTATATTATTGTGTCATTATCACAACCATCTGTTTAAATAAGTGCTGTTTAAATGTCAAATGGATGCAACCTTTCTCGAATAGTCGATAACAAGAAAAATTAATGGAAAAAAATGTCTGTGCAATCATTTTTGTTTTTACTATCGATAAATGAACTACTCTATATGAATTTAAGAAAAAGAGCAAAGCTCTTCTTATTCATTATGAAACCAAATATCAAATTTGTTTGCTGTTGGTGAAAAACCACATGAAAATCCACAAAAAAGATTCTGGACATTTTTAGCTATGAATTCGATTGATTTTTTCTGTTTGCGCAATCAGGATGGATCTTATCTGGCAGAGTTGTTGCTTGACAAGGGGTACACGGTGCACGGCGTCATCCGTCGATCGAGCTCCTTTAACACTGGCCGCATCCAGCACCTGTACGAAGACCCTGCCAGCCACAGACAGGGGCGTATGCAACTCCACTACGGAGACATGACTGACGGAGGATGCCTTGTTTCCATAATCGCCAAGGTTTGATGTTTATAATTAGCTTCTTCGTACGCAAAACCATTCTCCTATAATAGTGTATCATAGATTTGTAATTTTTTAATGAATGTATATAACGTCGTAAGGTTTGGGTTAGTGTCTGATACTTTATTTGTATCAATTAAAAATAATAGGGACACAAAACTTCAATGCCATCATTGTGGTGACATGTCAATGAAATGTATTATTTTTTAATCCTTTTGTGTTCAAAGATGCCACTTCTTAATCTTCAACCGTTATCAAAATGGCATTGTTAATTAAACAAAGGCTTCATACATATTTTTGATTCTCAACATTTTAATGGTGAGTATATCAGCTTCTTTTTCACCTTCATTAGGAAAATATTTTAACTCTTGAAACTCAATGAAGTACGCCTTTGGCAGATTTTTGAGTGAGATTAAAGAAGCTAGTTAACATCTTCACTCTAAACGTGTAAGTTTCCTTCATTTATTAGGTAAACTCTTTCAGATGTAACTCATACGTGCTATTAACAAATTTTTAAATTTAAATAAACGTTTGAAATAAGCACTGTCTGTATTTGTTTGTAACTCGGTATAACCGCTTCTTGATTTTCTGCAGGTGCGTCCGACAGAAGTGTACAACTTAGCCGCTCAGAGTCACGTGAAAGTTTCTTTCGAGCTGAGCGAGTATACAGCGCAAGTGGACGCCTTGGGCACCCTGCGGCTGTTGGATGCTCTGCGCGCCACCGGCATGTCACACGCTCGTTTCTATCAAGCTTCCACTTCAGAACTATACGGATCGGCCCCCGCTCCTCAGTCTGAGACTACACCCTTTTATCCTAGATCGCCTTACGGTAATTATCCTAGATTTTCTTTATAACACATTGCAATCGCTATAAATATGTTGTGAATCTTAATTTATCACAGATGACACAAATTGTCCAAAATGACAGTAAAAAATATTGCATCAGGCGATAAGTTGTCCGTTACAAGCTACACTATCGATTACTACATATAGTTACGGGCAGAAATACTTTTTTGTGTTACGGATTGAACTGACTGAATAATTATGTATAACAAAAGAAAAGTTAATTAACCTTTTCTCTGTGCAACAAGTATATTATTTTCGAGTTATTAGTACAACAGGTTATCAGAAAATTTTATTTTCAAATGTGCGGTACTGTTTAAACCACGATTACAGTACAAATGCTAGAGTTTTTAATTATATAATGATGCACTTCTATAGATAAAGTATTATATTAATCATTCTTATCAAACCTGTGAAAAAAATGAAAAATATTAATTAATTAGCCCCAACCTTCTCTCCTTAACGTCAAAAAGAGAAAAATTGAGCAACTGAATAGTAATCATTTGCGGTACTCCATTAGGAGTTGACATTAATGCTTCGCCTCGGAAGCAGGCGTGGTTATTAAAAGGTTTATTAGTTACAATTAATTATTTATAAATGTCTAAAAATATTTCAACAGCCTGCGCAAAGATGTTTAGCTACTGGATCGTGGTAAACTATCGAGAGGCCTACGGTATGTTTGCGTCCAATGGCATTCTCTTCAACCACGAGTCCCCGAGACGGGGTGAAAGTTTCGTCACTCGCAAGATCACCCGGGGCGTCGCCAAGATCAGTCTCGGCCTGCTCGAGTGTCTAGAGCTAGGAAACCTCGACAGCAGACGCGACTGGGGTCACGCCAAAGACTATGTTGAGGTATCGTAATGCTCGCTGTTTTAATGTATTGTAATATTTTATACTGTATTTTGATAAATCCGCTGACCCCCGTATTAATTTTACAGTAATATTTTCAGCCTGCTGCCGCTTAGTAAAAATCTTATTCATTATTTTTTATTAAAGCCAGACATTGAAAATTCATTTTACAAAAAAAAGCGGTCAGTTTGCACATGACACTACGGTTTGAAAAAAAAATGAGCCCTAAATAATATTAAATTAAAATTCATAACATTGATATTCCACTAGTAGACGTTTATGTGTTTTGCTTCTTTGGAATGATTTTGCTGACAAACTCCATTCTCTAAAGTAGATGAAGAAGTTAATGAATTAAAAAAAAGATTAACACGTCATCTTCACCGTTTTCAGGCCATGTGGACAATGCTGCAGCAGGATAAGGCAGGAGACTACGTTGTGGCCACGGGCGAGACCCGCTCAGTGAGAGAGTTTGTGGAGGCAGCCTTCCATCACATCGGTAGGAAAGTCCGCTGGGAAGGAAAAGGGGAGGACGAGGTCGGCCGAGACGCCGCCACCGGACAGCTCCTCGTCAAAGTCAACTCGAAATATTTCAGACCCACAGAAGTGGTCCGTGGTTTATTTTCCATTATGATAAATTAATTCAGTATGCACGGTCGATCGAGTTAGCTGTGATCGGCGTAAAATATGCAATATGTACCGAATATCTTATATCTTATACCGAGAATATTTAACTCTATGGCTGCCACAGACGAGATATCTCATCAAATTTTTCGTGCTCAACACGCCAGAGACGAGTTATCTTGTCAATAACTAATTAAATTAATAATTGCAAATTATAGCCGGCGTGCTAGGTAAAGACATACTTTTTTTCTACGGCAGCTAAAGGGCTGAATTCTTTCTGAAGTCACGTCCGTTCCCAATGTAAAGCATAATATGGAGAGCTTTTTTTAATAGAATTTGTTCTACGGGAACGGTCAGTTACTTAGTATCTATTTTTGGAGAGAGTAACGATAGAAGGATAAGACTAAGATAGATAGGTCTTATCGGTCTGCTAATTACTCTCGCTACTCCAGTTTTTAGGATCAGGTTGGCGCCTTTGACCATAAATCCATATATCGATCGGAATTTAAGAAACTGATCGTAGCGGGATTCGAACCCGTGAGCACTGTAGCGGGATTCGGAGCCTACCGCTTGATTCTAAGGAAGTAGTTATGTTATTTCACAGCTTAATACACAGATCGTTATATTTGGAAGTATTGCAATAGAAATTAAAGTAAGGGACACCTAGCAGAGGCCATGAGTTGACTGACAGCTTAAATCAATGTTTCCAATGTTATCGTAACGTGTTTTTAACAATAGCATGTTGAAAAATGAAAAAAAAAAAAATTAACCAAGTAGATTGTAATCGCTTCATATTTTAACTGGTCACGAGGAAACAAGGTTGTTTTAGGGATGTTCAGGCATCGGCAGAAACTGGATCATGACAATATTTACCTACGTACAGCTTAATTTTCTTTAATTATAATATTCCTGCTGTGCCTAACCTATATGTAAAATCAGGTATTTTTTAATGCATTGTATGTTTATTTTACAGGATCTTCTGCACGGAGACGCCACCAAAGCCAAGAGAGAACTGGGCTGGAGTCCCAAAGTGACTTTCGACGAGCTGGTCAAAGATATGATGGACTCGGACATCGCTCTCATGAAGAAAAATCCGCAGGCGTAGGACGCACGACGTGCAGTACAATCGATTACGTTCCATAACTGTGATTCTTCAATGGCATAACTATCGGTGATCTTTATGAAATAAAACCTGTGTCTGCAGTGTCTTCGAAGCGGCCATACGCCGGCTTCGATTCGTGGAATTGTAGAACCGGTTTTATCATTCACCAAACGACTATTAACAAATAAGTTGATTAATAATGTGTATATTTTTACAAGTGATATAAATAATGATGTGATTTGTCATATTTTGTATTATTAAAATAAATACTATGCAAATTGCTGTTGTCTAAAAAAAAATACAGCAAATCGGTCATCGGCAACACCGTTGGGCTATTATCTTAACTCGTATTCTTCTGTTAATTTGTAGAGTGTTACACTGCTTTCTGTTTTACACCGTATCAGTTTGTCGCTGTCAAAGTGACAGATGGCAAAAGGAATATTGATATAATAACTGTCTTCTTAAAAATACTATTTAGTGATTTGTCAATCTGAAATACGGTGTTTTAACGGACATTCTTCTAACTGTCTGCCACAGAATAACCGATTTGAGATGATGATGGCTTATTCTGGTGTTATAGTCTTCTATGACCGCACGTTACGTTTCTAGAAGTGATTTTCAATCAAATTTCAGACGCAGAGGTTGATAATTGAAAAAATTACTTGGGTCTTTTTAAATTGTTAAAATCTGAGATGTTTAAATTACTTCATCAACCCTACTCCACAACGACCTACGTGACAATTAAAGTAGAAGCTCAATAGAAAATTAACTATTGTATAATTAGGATGATTACGGTCTCCATAAAATAATTCGTGTCATTTGGATATTTAATCTCATAAATGAGAACCGGTTTTATGAATTTAAATGTGGCACAATTTTAATAATTTAAATTTTGTATACATTTAAGTAAGAATAATATATGTATTTAACCGTACGGCTGTCCTTTGTCAGGCATATTTGAATGGGAAAATTAAAATTATTGTGGAATCGTGTAACAAGAAACAATTGTGACAATTATATTTTTGACTGAACGCATTTCTGCATGTTTCAAGTAAATTTGTAAAATCACTTTATATGTGTCACTCGCTTCAAGAACAGGCTGTATTAAATGTTTGACCCAGTTATGGCTTATCTCACTCGTGAAACAAACGGCATATTTATACCTTTTTTTATTATGTCACAATTGACAGGAAGTCGAGGCCTAAAATAAATGGAGCACGTTTTTTTAACTGCTATTATATCATGCTTCTGAATTGTTGAAGACAGAAAGATTCCTGTCACAGTTATTGATTCGTTTCAAATGCTAAAAATTCACTGCGATTTCTGCCATCCTCAGGGATTTGTTGTACGGTTATTGACGAGGGAATTTATATTTTAAAAAAATGCATGGTACATAAATCAATGTTTGTTGTAAATAAAATAATGTACAAATATAAATTATGCCTTTTAATGTTCCAACAACTCGCATACGATGTTTCCTTTAAGTTGTGGGACTTTTGGAGTCCCTGCAATGTAATTTCCACTGCGTCATTTTCTATAAAATTTGGTTCCATTCAGTTAAATTAAACTATTCAAAAAAAATTACAAAAACATTTTTCGGTCAGTCAATCTGGGAAAGGAAAGAAGAACACTTAAAATATGAGGCTCTGATTAGACACGACAGATACCGCAGTTTGAACTGTGCACAAATTGATAGCTGTTCAGAAAGCACAGATACCGTGCAGAAGCCGGAAAATCCCATTTTTTTAAATACAAAACTCATATTGGTTGCACACATGGTAACGTTCTGCTGCCGACCCAACATCTGCTGTCAGCTTCTGCCGAGTGCACGGGCTGCCAACAGCCCATCATGCCCCTCTCTGTTGGTTCCGCACACCGCATTCCATTCTGATTTTTTGTCAAAGGTGGACAACTTGGAAGCCCCCTCTCATGCTTACTTACACGTTTACTGCCAGTCACAGCGACATTAGTGGCTGTAGTCGGCTGCTCTTTTGCTGCTGACAGCGGCAACAAAATGCTGTCTGTGTATTTACACCCTAAATAAGTTTTTAAAAAAATCATAACTTTTTTCATTATTTTAATTGAATTCTATATTATATTGGAATTCAGCAAACCAGTTAACAGATATAGGGAATTGAAGAAATAAAACAAAATCAAACATTAAATTTTTTTTAATAGTAAAATATAAAAATACAATTCCGTGATTGTTGTATTACTTAAAAGCAATACATTTACATAATGAAAGTTCTTTCTTTACCGATGAATATCTCACATGGCATATATTATAAACAATATGAGATCTTCAAAGGCAATGCGCTCGCGGAGGTATTTGAATGATTTCCATGCTGTTACCTTGTCCTGTGCCTTCAACCGTATCTTCAGCGTTGAATGCCCCAGGGAACACTAGTCACAGTTGAAAATTTTCATATAAAGTAAACATTTCCCTCCAACTCTAATTAGTACAGAAAAGGAACACTTTTCACAGTACAGTTAAACCACGTTCATTGCAACCCTAACATGTAACGTCTATTGCGCAACGCAGATTTGATCAATGTTTATTAATTTTTTTCCGGTATTTGTTTGGAATTGACACTAAACACGTGCCAGAGATCATCAAAATGAGTGGAAATTGTATAGGATTATTTATCGTTATTGTCAAAATTTAAGAAGGATGCGAATCAAAGTGAATGTTTTTTTGTATTCTTTTTATGTATGGCATTAAATTTGTTATAAATAAGTTGTTAGTTTCTGGCACCTGTCGGTTGTGATTTTTTTTTATTCCGACCGTATCCAAAACGTTATTCACACAATCAATGTTTTCCGATCCCATGATCAAACTATGAGTTTACCTGTAAAACTCTTTGAGAAGTGAATTATTTTCTGTAGAATTAAATTTTATTTAAAATATAAATTCAGCTATTTATTCATTTAAAATGTTATATTGAGAGACCTAGAATCAGGCTTTTACTTCCAATTCTAGCCTAGAGCTTTATCAAGTTCATCTGCGGGCACATTGACTTCAGGAAGACAATAGAATGTTATTTATAACTATACAGCTATAGATCTTATATCCAATATATTTAGTTATTAAAATAAAATAAAAAATCACTCGTAGATATATGAAGTATCTACATATATATAGAGAAATACTGAAATACTGAAAAACTAATAAAAGTCTAGTGAATGATAACAGATGATTCCACACTCGGGGTACTAAACAATAAACGCTTTGCAGCATGCAGAATTAAACGTGTCATTGAGTTTTATTTCGTTTAAGCATATTTTGTACCGTCTTTAACCCTTTCCGGTCCTATCTCGTGTTCTATTTTTTTAAATTATTAGTATTGAGTTAAAATGCAACCGCAGATTTTTTTTCACTCGTATCTATTACAACGGTATTCTGAGCAGAGGATCAAATGGTTTTTATAAACATTGCAATGTGTAACCGTCTACCTGCAATGGATACAAAAGGGTTGTTTTAGGGGCTGGCTCGGCCCACGAAGCATGGGCGCTAAGTTCTGCATTTTTCTTTCCAACAATTTACATTTCTCTCGTGCACGAATTCTATCCTTGCAAAAATGCCTAAAATTACAAAAAATAGCAAAAAAAAAAAAATACTTAATACATATGTAAAACATGTGAGAGAAGCCATGGCTATGCCTATGAATGCTTACAACCGTTATCATACTAGAAGTTTTTAAAATTAAAATAATAAGGTCATTATTGTATATCTTTCGAAAATAAATTTTATAGTTGCCATAAATCGAGTTAAAAAAAAAATGAAAATATTAGTTTTTCTTGTAAACCTATTGTGGACTTAGTGGATTTTTTTTTGTGGGCCGGAAAGGGTTAAAATTCATTTATTCTCCTCATTTAAGATGTCTGGCTCAAGTAGCCACACTGGGCGATTTCAAATTTCTTTTTTATCTTGAGTGAAGAGATCTTTATATTATGTATATAAAATAGAGTGCATTATGTTATTGCAGTTCTACGCTGAATGTTTAGATCAGTGCTTCATATTGAATAAATCGCCCCCCTTACCGAGTATAAATGAAATTTCACTGTGGAATGACGTTTAAAAAAAGGCTAATTTAAATACAGAAGAAATCGTATACACTGACACAAAGAAATGAGCATGTCTGTCTTACAAGGATTGCCGGAGATGACTGATAGCATCATCGCATCCATACACAAAAAATATAAAATTACCCCTGTTAAGAAACACCAGCATAGATTAAGTGACACTGTTCATTGTGGGCTTTGCCATATAACAGGAAAGATGCATCACTTAGTTATACCGTAAAGTATTTCATTTCATAACTGTATTAAGTGTTGTACAATTACATTTCATAATAACCTATATTTAATTTATTGGCAATGCTTCTTTCTTTGTGTACATGAAAAATTCATTTACACAAACACAACTTGCGCCTCGCCTCCTCTTCCATATTATATTACTTTTAATGCTAATTTAAAACTATTTGCGATTTTAAAATCAAATAAAATGCAATAAAAACAATGCATACGTGAACAGGTACATAGTAATATATTTACATAATATAATATCTTAGTGTAAAATAAACATTAAATGACACTTTAGAAAGAAAACAACTCGTTTCGACGAGTTAATGTTGTACAAAAGGCACACATATATATCATGCAGGGTTTTGAATCCAGCAATACTATCTCAGTGCCATCCATGAGAATGCCAAAAATGCTACATTCCTTTGTTGAACCAGTTGACATTTTTAATTAAACGTTAACACTGAAACCCTCTCCTGTTTGAAATAAAAATTAAATGATTTTAAAAATATTAACAAAATCATTTATTTTTGCCATCTTAGCATGTCAATTCGAAAAAACCTCCCGCGTGCCAAAAAAGTAATTCTTCAGGAGACATTAAAAACTGATTTTTGAGAGTTAAGAATTGTTTTTAAAATATCAAAAATACGCTTTGCAATTCCTCCTCGTTCACCATTTCAACAGTAGGTCTTCGTCTTTTTGTCATTATCTGAATATAACTGCAAACTCAAATTTAAAGTTTGAACAAATAATGATAATTTTTTTATTATGACACGGTCATAATGATAGATGGGAAGAAATATTTAAAATAAAATAACAGTATTTCCTACCATGCGGCAGATTTTACCAAACGGTGAGAACAGTCGAATCTCTGCAATGTCATATTTAACTAATTTTTATAAAATCAATCAAACAGGAGGCACTTTCGCGTTGACGATGATAAACCTCCTTATTTTCGTTGGCACTAAAAGAGTTAATAGAACCGATTATATCAGAGACAAAACCGTTGCATGTTTTTACAAAGATACGGGCATAAATGTTAATTTTTTAATTTACGGTGCGTCTCGAAAAGGTGAAGCACGTGTTACACTTAGTAACATGACTGGTAGAATGATAGTTTTCATTTTATTTTTATTTTAACTCGATGGCTGCCACAGACGAGATATCTCGTAAAAAATTTCGTGCTCAACACGCCAGAGACGAGTTATCTCGTCAATAACTAATTAAATTAATAATTGCAAATAACAACCGGCGTGCTAGGTAATTACTATTAATTAGATACAGCAGCTAAAAGGTTAAGAGTGATTTTCCACAATGTTACGTTATAGGAAACCCGTGAAAAATATTAAAATAATGTTATTTAATATAACTTATATTGTGTTAGTTTAATCGATGTGAACAAAAAATCATATAACCCTTCCTTAACAGCAATTTGTAATAATATTCTGGCGCTGACGTGTAATCTGCTCGGCCAGTTTATAATATTAAGTATTATTTGTTTACGTTGAAACTAACAAAAGATAGTTTCCTTCAGTATTTTTGTTTTTTTTATCACTTATTTTATAACAGTTTCGGTTATGTAGGGTGAAATCGAACTGTGATTATTTTTTAACCATCAGGTGTTATTTATATTTAAGTGGACAACGTATACGGGCTGCAGAAATATTTAAAAAAATTAATCTATTTTGTCGTCTCTCGAGAGAAAGTGACCGAGTGTAAAATAGTAAAATGCCGAAGATAACGGCTTGAACACTAGTAATCAATCTAAAAACTCTTCTCATGCTGCATTCACATTCCTGGTTTAGCTTTATGACAATCACGGCTGCATGTATATGTTTTTTCCCAGTCAGCTTGAATTTTCACGAAATGTCAAATAATCGTTTAGTACATTTTCATGAAAAATGCACTAGATCACTTTCTCTTCTGTGCTAAAAAATATTTTGGTGGTAGACGGTACGCAACTGTGATAGAACAATGCTACACTTTTTAAATTGTTAAAATTCATGTGTAAGGAAAAGATTGAATGATTTGACATTCTTGAAAATTCATCAAGCGGACAAATACGCACAATTTAAACAGTGTCAAGTGCAGTTACCAAGGATGTGGAGTCGCGGAGTTTTGGCCAGAGTCGTGTAAAATGAACGACTTGAAACATTTTTTAAAAAATATATTTAATAATGTGTATTAACTATGGACAATAATTCATAGTGTTGACATTGTATGCTTGGCTGACTGAAGATGATCTTAATAAAAGTACAATATTCCTTTGTACTTCATTCCACTTTATTTAATAGGTCAGGACCGGTTTCGCTCAACTACAATGTTCGCAATGAGCGAAACCGGTCCTGACCTATTAAATAAAGTGGAATGAAGTACAAAGGAATATTGTGTTTTTATTAATATAATGCCTTTCCACCAAGTATTGACAGTGAACACCCTAAAAGTAATGAAGATGATCTGATGGAATACATATACAGTAAAACCCCCATTTATACGATCGTCGGGACCGTATAATTGGGGATAGTATAATTGGGGGTGTGAATCTCATACAAAATTAGGGATTTGGGCTTTTCTGCGGAAAATGCGAAACTAAGATTTCCCTTTATTTTTGCCAAAAAAAAATATTGATGAAATATTTAGTTACTAAGTGATAAAATGCAAAGCGCGCGAGAAATCCCGCACGTAGTCAGACGCTGGCATGTGTTGAATACACAGAAGCTAGCCAACATTTGACTGTATGCGAAGTTTTGCGGTGTGGTCAATCTTTTGCACTTTCAGGTAAATACATATTACTAAAAACTTTTTGCTTTATCTATAACATCAAATTAATTTTAAATCTTTAAAAAACCTTACTGACTGCGCGATTTATTATTATATTAAAATATTTTTTCAGTCATGCAAAAAAAAAAGGAATTAAAAAAAAAACGCATTTCTATCGAAGAAAAATATACCATTTTAGAAAAACTTAGCAGAGGCATAAGAGCTTATGTTATTTGCAAAGAATTTAATAAAAATGAATCTACAATTTGATCGATTAAAAGAAATGAAAGTAAAATAAGACAGTGGGTGTCTATCGGTTCATCTGTATAGATACAGTATAAAACAAGTTTCATATGTTAAAAACATTCGAATAAATAAAAATGGAAAAATGTTTGAAAATATGGATAGAAGATTGTAATAAAAGACATTCCTCTGAGTGTTCAAATTATAAAACACAAAGCATTAAAAATATATGCATATTTGAAACAAGAAGAGACTGATGATTCAAATTTAGCTCTCAAAAATCATTTCGAATTAAAAGCAAGTAATGGCTGGTTTAACCGATTTATCAATCTATTTTCCCTGCGCAGCATTAAAATGAGCGGCGAACGTGCATCTGCCGACGACGAAGGTACAGAAAAATTTACACAGAAATTAAAAAAAAAATATTGATGATGAAGGCTACACACCTGACCAAGTATTCAATGCTGACGAAACAGGCCTTAATTGGAAAAAAATTCCAAAACGCACATTTATTTCCAAAACCGTTAAATCTGCACCTGGATTCAAAGTTGCCAAAGACAGAATAACTGTTCCCATTTGCAGTAATGCATCGGGCAGTTATATAACGAAACCAATGGTTGTCAATCATTTTTTAAACCCACGAGCAATGAAAGAAATCGATAAGTCTAATTTGCCCGTTTACTGGAGGGCAAATAAAAAAGCGTGGATTACGGGAATTTTATTTCGCGATTGGTTTTTTGACTGCTTTGTTCCAGAAATGGAAATATTCACTTTTAGAAAAAATATTGCTTTCAAAATATTATAACTTATTGATAATGCTCCTGGCCATTCTACGGATCTTTAAAATCCATCATTGGAACCGAATATTTTCTGACAGTGAATGATGTATGCTTATTTGTATTTTTTTTTCATTTTAATCCTAAATTAAGTACTCGATATAATTCGATGTATGTACTATTTCAATAAAATTATGGTAGATTATTACATTAAGACAGTGTAAAATATAAAAGAAATAAAACAAGTTAAAAAAACTACATATGTATTTCTTTTCTCGTGGCGCGCATATGTATAAATAAAACCAAAAAAAGTTTTCAAAATCAGTTGCAGTTTTTTACCATAAGTAAATAGTATGCACATGAAATTAAAAAAATTCTCTGATTTAAATTTCCATTAAAAATATAGATTGAGTTGAGCTCCCCTGCTGTAGCCGCCCAGGCGGGACAGCAGCATGAACGTAGCAATGGAATGCGACCGTACAATTGGGGGATTTGCGGCGAATATTTCAAGCCAGCGTATATTTCGGGGTAGTATAATTGGGGGTTCTACTGTATATAAGTTAAAATGAAATTATAGAAAAAATTCTAAAAAAAAGAGTCAGTCATCTTCTTTTTACACGACTCCACAGCCCTGGGAGAAACATAGATTTACGGAAAAAAAATCAAATAGATTGATTAATTATATACATATTAAACGGAAAACAGTTCTCCGATGCCGCGAACATGTTTAGGCATTTTTCGATGCCTAAAAAGATGCAAAATGTTCGTTGACATTCTCACTCGTCTGCGTAATAAAAACTTGAAGCTTCGGAAAAAGGAAGGGGGGGGACAACCGGAAACCCCTTCAACGCTCCAGATAGGAAGTGGAGACTAACGAGAGAGAGTGCGTCAGCGCCACTGTGATGGCAAAGTCGGCGGTGCAAATGGGATGGGGAGCGTGCCGCCACAGTCTGCGATCCCGCTCGCTGCTGATGGTAATCCGGTGGGTCTTGGTAATTCCACAGTCGAAATCCTTTCGATTACCGTCTTTCACTAGCACGGCGGTCCCTTTGAGGGCCTCCAACAGTTCTGTGTGAACATTCAAAGTGTTAACATTACATTTCGCATACAAAAGGTTATCGAAAGCTTAGGTAAGTTTCAGTGACGGTCGACATAAAATAGAGTGGATTTCTAAAAATTTCTGTATTTAAATTTCAGACTTTGACTTAAATTCATTGAATCGTACTATTATGAAGGTTGATTTTTTCAAAAAGAAAATTAAGGTTTGATTATAATTAATAAATTTAAAATAAACTAATTGCTAAGATTGTTATCACTCCTTTAAGTTTTTAAATATGTTCACATACGTTTGATTTCATCAGGGGGTAGTTTAGAGCCAGGAGTGACAAAAATCAGATAGTCTTCAAGAATGGAGCATCCTCCGATGGGGAATCTCTTGCCCGAAAAAGTCTTGTCTCCCAAGGTCTCTCCTATATCCTTGTAAGTATATAGGCCTGTATCTGTAAACAAAATACAACATTCAATGAAAATTTTGTACGCAGACTAACAATGCAACACAATTTAAACAATGAGGCTATTTGACATTCATTTAAAGAGTTTCAGTTTTGTAATCTGTTACGGAAATCACATCACCCATTCGAAACCTCCAAACAGTAGACGTAGCCGACTATGGAGAAGAGACAGGAAGGTTAATAAGAACATATCCGAGACTTTGCGAACAGTATTTTATAACAAAGTGTTGACACTGTATTCATTTTGTTATCGATGATCACGCATGCTTTGTATTTTGTTGTTCATCGATTGGCGTGACCTTTCTGTATTATAGACAAGAACTTACTTTACCATTTTTATTGAAATTTATAGACGATTGTGTTGAAAAACATTAAAAATACAGAGAGTTCAGGTTGGGTTGCTGGTGGAAGTTTATTCCAATGTTTACGTCTCATGTTACTTTGAAACTGAGACAGTGCACAAGCGCAGTGTTTTGCTGTGGCATACAAATAGACAAATAAATCATACAAATGACATATATATACATACATATGTTGTCATAATAGTTGAGAAAAATTAATTATAAAAACACAGAAAACATGTGAACTTATATGTATTGACGAAAATGAGTTATGAATGCCAAATTTTCAGGGAGAAAATTATGAACTAGTATTTTTTGTATACAAGAACTTCAGAGCACGCAATCTCATTGAAAAATCAATTTCAAAATCAGGGTAAGTAACAAAAAAAATATTCCAAGTCAACCGATGGGAAAAGAGAACTTCCAGTGGCATTCTGTCAGTTAATTTCATTATTTTTCTCAGCGAATTCACCACCTCGACTCACATTTGTATAATATAAAATCTGGTGAAATGGAGTGATACGAACCTAGGAATCGTGACGCTCGCCCGCTTTTGAACAGCCAATCAGGAGAGACCACCGGTATCCCTCTAGCGGCAGAGATGAGCAGTTTGAATGTTCTTCGGACACTTTCCGCCACCAGCACCTGGCCGTCGACTGTCACCACTTCTCCGCCTGATGATGTATTAGGTATTAAAGAATTTTCAAAGAGAAATAAAAAAAAAACACTAGTCGTTATTGGAATCTTGTGCCCTATTCCCGTGCTTTATTGTAAGTATGCAACAAATTGGACTTCTCATAAAATGACGATTGTCTACAAATAAAATACAAACCTAATGTTACATTCATTTTAACATCATGTAATCGGGTGTCTATAGCAACAGATTCTAGTGGGGAGCGAGTGTTTTTTAGTGATCAGCGATTTTACGGGTGTGGCAGTCATTTCGAAGAAACCATTAAACTTATGAATCGATCTATGCATCTTGTTAACGATCAATATTTTTACGTGTCATATAATATAGGTGGATGTATTATCTAAAATTATAAATAGCTTCAATTACAATTATGTAAGTAATTGTAAACATAATAAAAATATATCTTAAGAGCAATGGATGAATAGTAACTTACTCACGTAAAGCTGACACTAAAGAAAGGAGTATGTTACAGTTATTGCATTATGTAAACATCTGGTCCTATATATATATATATGTAGCAAATTAGTAGGATTCAAGATAATTAACTACGGCATTAATATTTCGCGCCAACAAAAAAACCTATGATATTACATGTCCCGCAAACAACAGACAATAAGCAAAGATTAAATTTTACGTTTCCTGGCAACAATGTGAATGTGAGTTATCATAAAAGGTTATATAAAAATTATTTCCAATTATAATAAAAAAAAGTTATATATAAATAAAAAAAACAGCGATGCTATTCCTGGTATCAGTTGAAATCAGGGGAATCGGAGGACTCACCCAGTTTGCGGACAACATCAGGCAGACGTTCTCCGTTAACCCCTGTAAACATAATGCGGGTTACAGGAGATGCCCCGGAGCTGCGAGTGCGACCAGTAGACCTCTTTCCAGTTGACTCTCCGCTGGCAGTGGCCACAACGGAGACTTCAATGGATCGACTGTTCTCTCTCTCTTTTGCAGGTTTCTTAACTTGAACTCGAGACGTTTGAGCTTTGAGGGTTACAGGAGGAGACGGGAGAAATTCGTCAACCCGTTTCGTTTTGACATTGACTGGCAGCTGAGTAGCAGTCGGACGCTTCTTCGATTCGTGCGGACAAGGAGATCTGCCGCGGGTCTTTTCATTCTTTTTCCTTTTTTGTTCGGGAGGTTGGGCCGAGGGAGAATACGTTTCGTCAACCGAAACAGCGTCTGCGAGTCTAGCCGGAGCACGGCGAGCCCTCTTGCTGGCCCGGAAAGATGGGGGAGGAGGCGATGGGGACTTCTTCCTCCTAACGGGGGCGGACCGGCGGAATACCAGAGGTTCCGAATTCTCCTCGGCGGAAACATCAATGTCGTGATCGGAAACAGGCGGCACTCGAGGAGGAGAAGCCGGAGCCAGACGACTGATTTCCTGACTGTCAAGTGAAGTCAGACTAGTACATAGTAAGGGAGAAGCGCTGCCGTCAGACTCTTCGTCCATGTCACGCGATCCGGTCAGATTTATGAAGAGGTTTTTAGAGGGCAACGCTGATCTGTTAACGAGGGGTCGGACAGCGTCCTCAGGCATTTTCTGAGACTGCAAATCGGCAAGAATGTCCTGAGTGGCGTCGTAATAATTTTCTCCAGAGTCTGCTTCACTGCTCAAATCCAAGCTCGACACAGAGAAATCAGGTACTAGCGGAATTAGGGTGGTCCTTCGAACGGCTCGTTTCACTCTTTCAAGGGGGGTTGCGAAAACAATTTCGATGCTCTTTTTCGGCGGTGAAGGCTCAGCGAGATCATTCAAAACGTCCTGTGTACAACCGTAGTGAAGATCTCTAGTGGGCACAGGAAATTTCGCCAATTCTGAAGGGTGGTGTCGCTGTGGGGGAGGAGGAGTCAGCTGAGTGGGCATAAAATATGCATCTTCGAAGTCAGTGGGTTGTGTGAGAGCGTCATAAATGTCAGGGTGCGATGGATCCGGCCTTTGTTTTTCATTATGGGAGGTCAGAGGCGGAGCGGTCGAGTTAACTTTTTCATATGAACAATCAGGTTGAGTAGGGGCATCGTAAATGTTGAATGCTGTACCCTTTCCATCTAAATCGTTTTCTTTATTTTCTGCATCCAGCGCTGTTGTGTTCTGATTTCCAGAATCTATATTGGTCTGTATTTTTGCAACTGACAAATTTGGGATGCCCACATTGATATCATATTCAACATCAAGCTGAGTGAGAGCGTCATATACATTCAATGGAGTCCCTTCACCTATGGAATCAATTGTCAACGGAAGCAGACTCTGAGATTCAGTGAATTCCTCTTCGGAATCGCTCATGTCAAAGTTAGGAACTGACACGATTTCCTGCGTTTCAGCTTCAGCCGAGACAAGTGTTGAACAGGTCAGGGACACGGATTGCTGTGTGAGAGCTTCGTGTACGTCAACCTCTTCGTTTTCCACTTTGATGACGTCTTCATTCATGTCAGGCCCCGTGTCTTCCAAGAGAAGCCTTACGATGGAGGGTGGTCTTCCGGAATTCCAGAACACAGAATTGTCTTCCTCCTTGCGAACCGGACAGCTGCTTGGGATATCCAAATCTGTCTGCAAAAAGCGCAAGAGAACCGAATGAGTGAGCAGATGATACAAATTTTTTAGGCTTTTAATTATCACAGATTTTCAGCCAGCACTGGACAAATTGCGTAGCATACCAGCATTAAATGATCCCAGGAGTTACTTAGGCTTAGCAAACACTACGTCTATGCCACGGTCTCGGGTTAAGAGCATGGATGTCCTAAATCCTAAAAGTAGGTTTTAGAGAGAGCGATTATCTCATTGTTAGTTTAGTCTTAGCTTCATCCTTCAGTTTTTTTTTGTTCTGAAAACTTTGATATTGATATTGAAAGAAAAAAATGATAAAATCAATATTTACATCTGAGCTGTCATCAGAAGATTCCAAAATGACAGCGGACTGCGATGGTACCAGAGGGCGTTCTGGTCTGTTGCGTATACGATGACACATAGGAGTGGCGCTGATCTCCTGAAATGAGATGAAATGACGCTATTGGAAGTGTATTACTAAAATCATCACATTAATAGCCGATAAAATAATCACAAATAATCACAAATGTGTCCGTAACATTGTCCACTTCGCCCAATGATAACGCTTTATTTTGAACACCACATTTTTTGACCAATGCTAACATTTTATTTTGAATCGCATATTTCGTTAGTCCAATTGGAATGGACATATTTTTATATTCAAAATTCAAATTTCCTGGCTGAGAACTGAAGCATCGTAATAATATTGAAAGAACTTTATTTGAAAGTTTGCATCGCTACAAAGTTTTTTAAATAATCAAATATACTGATTCGATTTTTTGAAGCTATAATTATAGGGCTGGGAGCTGATTTGACAGGTTTTGTTCAGTGTCATTGATTCGATTATTGGAAGGTATGGTTATATTTTGCATCCGGCCTTGAAAATCTTTTTAATTTCTTACATGCATTAGAATATTCTAATGACGGAATGGATATTTTATAGAACTATATTTCGACTTTTATTTTAACCGGTTAGCCGCAAACGTCAAAGTTTTCAATACGAATGCGACTCACGGGTGAGACGATGGCGTACAAAGGGTTAAAATCTTCTACTACGAAAAATAATTGTTAGCAAACTTAAACATTATTCCAAAAATTAAATAATTTACGAAATTTCTGCTACTACGAAAAATGGTTTTTAGCAAACTTAAACATTATTCCAAAAATTAAATAATTTACGAAATTTCTACTACGAAAAATAGTTGTTAGCAAACTTAAATATTATTCCAAAAATTAAGTAATTTACGAGGTCTATTTCTGCTACTACAAAAAATGGTTAGCAAACTTAAACATTATTCCAAAAATTAAATAATTTACGAAATTTCTGCTACTACGAAAAATGGTTGTTAGCAAACTTGAATATTATTCCAAAAATTAAGTAATTTACGAGGTCTATTTCTGCTACTACGAAAAATAGTTGTTAGCAAACATAAACATTATTCAAAAATTAAGTAATTTACGACGTCTATTTCTGCTACTATGAAAAATAGTAGTAAGCAAACTTAAACATTATTCCAAAAATTAAATAATTTACAATTAGAATACTGAAGGGCTGTCAATATATGTCCCGAGGTATGTTTCTTCTTCTACGAAATATATTTGTTAGCAAACTTAAAAATTTCAATTATTCTAAAAAATATTTTATAAATAATTTAAATACTGCAGGGCAGGGCTGTCGATATATGCCCCGAGATATATTTCTTTTACTTTTAGAATTTCTGGCTTATTCAATATATAGGTTTGTAATTTATTTTTCACGCCAGTAAATTTTCTGACTACTTAAAAATGCAACAAAAATCCCCCCGTTGAGGTCAATGGGCTTACAGCTAGTCAATACCTTAATAGAAGATTTTTAGTCAGCTTGAAGATGCTCTTCGAAAAAGAGAAACATGTCACTCGCAGTAAAATAAAAATTTGCATTTAGATTTGTAAAATAGCAGATACATGTTTTACAATTGAAAATAAACACAAAATGTGTAAGAAATTATATAAGTTTGATAACATTGTTATTCCACTTGTTGTGTTACAAAATGTGACACATGTTTCAGATCTTTGAGAAGCATCAGCTTATTCGTGAACCATGCGATGTTACATCTGATTACTCTTATCAAAGAGACGAAACATGTGTCACATTTTGTAACACAAGTGGAATAACAAAGTCATCAAATTTAATTGCATATTAAAAATGAACTTCCACAAAGTTACCGCCAAATTCACAGAATAAAATATATTAGCCTAGCAGCACACTAGCAAATTTTTTTTAATCTAAAGTTTCTCACAAAAAGTGAACTATGTGTCACTTATATGTGATATATTTAAAATTCATTCAACATTCTATCATTTAAATTTTGTACATTCTCATAAGCTTTGACACTATTGGTCAAGGTTTCGCCTTTTAGCATCTACAGGCATTCAAGTACATTTTCTGATAATGAAAGAAAAAAAAAATGGATCAAACGCATTGTGCGCAGTCCAAAAACAGTGGCCAGCAAGAAAGTTTTTGGTGTTGTTGCAAAAACGTCATTGGAAGCGAGAATACGCAAACCTGTTACAAACACGTAGCAAAATATACCACCCTTTTTATTTATTTTTATAATCGAACAAGTGTTATTACCATCCCATATTAATATAATGTTATATCATAATGATAAATGTTAACCATTTTATAAAAAGAAACATGTTATAGATTTATGACAGTGAGGTCAGAAAGATTGGCAACTTCCGAGTTAGACAATGGATATTTTTTAAAACATTTGTGCTGTAATTAATAACAATTAAAATGAGTCTCACCTCGTCCATGATGAATGTCACTATTACATCTCCGAAAGCGATTTCGTCTTCATTTGTGAGCCTATAATCCGTGGCAAGACGGAGTGGTTTCTGAAATTGAATTAAAAACCAAACTATAAGTTCTACTGCCGATGTTTCTTTGGGTTTATCGATCAGCCGAAATTTAGTGTCAAGAGGCATTATTGTTCTTATTCTAGTCTAGGCCACTACACCGTTCTGTTTCCCATCAATTTCTTTGCATCATGCCAGTGTCTCGTAGCTTCACTGAGTACATCCCGCGGATTTCATATCAACTGTCTTCCAGTATGATAGAATCCATCTGATCGGAACGAGACAAAATATATTCAGGTTCTTTTTGGGCACTCGCAGCACGAGCCCAGGCCAAGTTCATGTCAGCTTTAACAACATATCTTTACTGTTTGTCTAAGGCTCAGTATACGTTTGACGACTTGGAATGAAGCAACAACATCAGAATTTGTGTGTTGAATAAACGAATAAGCAACACTGAGTCCTTTATCACATAATATCATAATTCTGCGAGTGAATTTCAAATTACAATTTTGCATCATTGCCCTATCTTTGTGTGTCATACTTCATGTGAAACGTGGCATATTTTTTACAAATTTGTAATTTTTTTTTGCGGATAACGTTAATATTTTGTACAACATTAAATATTTAGAATAAATCTATTATGTATAATATTTATCTGAAAATATTTGAACAGCTAATATTTTTTTTAAATATGTGATGTACACATTTAAAAAAGAAAGTGGTGCGTAAAAAAAAACCTCTTTTTTTTTTCATTTTTATATAATTTGATAAATCGTTCCAAGCCCGCATAAATAAGTATCAAAAATGTGTGTAAAAGCGTATCGGTGTCATCTATAAGTCGCATAAATTCAAAATCATGCAAAAATAAATTGTGTAAAAAAAGGATTGGGTCAATTCAAGCATTTTTTCTGCAAAATTGAATTGAACATTCAAGTATTTACTGATTTAAAATCACCGAGAGAAAGACATAAATATTGAATAAGCCTTCTTAAGCAGGTGACGTAGCTTTAATGTTTACTTAGAAGTAAGTAATTATCCGTGTCTCGCCAATAACATGCAGGCGATTATTCCGTAATCTGCCTGTATAGTGTAAGAATATTATATAATTAATGTGGTGCGGTGGAATGTACCTGGTTCAGACGAATCTTGCCCAGGGACTCTTTATCGACGACAGTGAACGATGGCTCCGATGCCGAAGTCAAAGTAATGAGGGCACCACTCAACTGGAAATCATGTAAGGAAAAAGAAAATTAGACTAATGAAATATGTGTCGCATTCTGCTGTCCCCGGTTTTATCAATTGCTAGAAATGAAATGATAAATCTAGTACATTTGTATAAGTCAATCCGCATGGTCCACAATTAACCCTTTGAACAGTATCGCCTCACAGTTTCCACGACTATTTGGTGGAGTTTATTATTAATTGCCGGCTCGTCATTTTTATTATATTATTGTTATTTCTTCAAAGAGTAAAAATCCATTTCTATTTGATTTTCATCCTAAAATCAATGTCTATACGGCCCACACGTATACATGAGCTTCACACTTTCCCTACAGTGCTAAAAAATACTTCCGAGAAATGAAAAAACATGTTTTAACACATACCGCCCTTTGATGGACAAATATGATTTAAAAAAAAACATATTTTTCATTTGGTTCCTAAAGGGCCAGCAAAGTATCGGAAGTATTTATTAGAATTTATTAGAAGTTAATAAAGATCTATACACAAATTGAAAGAAAAAGCTCTCAGATAAGACAACACTCAAATAATAATATTTTTTATTTATGCACTTTTTTCTGTGTAACGTTCTGAAACTTCTTAGGATTCTTTATAAGATATTCGAGTCAATAAATTTCATAAAAACCTAATGGCAAAATTTTGAATAACAAGCATTTTAAGTTTTTTTTAAAAAAAATCTAAATTTGATATTGACCTTGCTGTGACTTCAAACCAGAACCATATGATCTTCCACAGAGGCTGACTTGTTGACCAGTGGATGTTAAATTTGATTTTCGGAAAATTCATTTCATCTACCAGTTAGTTACAAATGCAATTATAAAGTACTAAAAAATATATTTTTTTTTTTTTAATCAAATTTATGGAGCTTCAAGTACCAGGACGCGCCAGCGTCAAGGTTTTTCCAGTCTCCTTCATCGATAAAGATTTTGAAAAATTGTAAATTGCATCCCCTTACCATCGTTTGCAGACGGAAGGGCGCGATCACTACAGAGATAAGAAGTTCACGGGAACTCCATGTGCATTATTTTGCAAATCACATTCCATATGCTTCCTCCATACAATATCCGTACATGTACACACACATGCGTATACATACATACACACATACAGTACACAAAAAAAATTTAAGCAAAGAGTCATTTTCGTGATGCTAAGTTCGTTCTAAAATTGACAATTTTAGACGACATAAGATCTATGGAGGGTCGTCGAGCAGAACTGCTCTGGGTCTAAAACGATTCTCAGGCAGTGTCTCGTCATAGTTGTGGAGATTAGAGATCGTTGGGTTAAAAAAATTTCCTACCTCGCTGTGAAACTTTTGAAAAAAATATTACATCCTGCTGCGAGTCAATATTGTAAGGATATTCAAAACAGGCCCAGACATGAAGTTATATGGTAAAAAAATCTGACATCATCTGTCGTAAAAAATATGAATTTTTAATTATATTGTAAGCATTTGCTATCTTTATTTATGCTACTGCAACTAGGTGCCTTTTCCCGTGTATTTAATGGACAGACAAATGTGATTCAATGATAATTTTCTTAACCCTTTTCTTACTATGCAAAAAAAAGCACGCGCTTCTGAGCTGTGTGTCCGTTACACATCAGGCAAACGGGAGTGAATCATGACAATTATATAACACTACTACAATATTTCTATTATTGCATTACTCAATGCGTAAATGTATAAGGGAAGAATACCTTAATTTTAGGGCGAGTATTTATTATATATAGAGGAAATGTAAATAATTAGAAGGTATATCTACTGTTTACACATCTTAGTTAAGAAAGGGTTAATGAAACAAATAACCATGACTGCTGATAACACAACTTACCGTCGTAACAGCTGCTGGGGTGTTGGAAAGATTTTATTTTAAAATGAAATCCTGAATGCTTTCTTAATTTACATAATATATTGGTTATCAACGACGCTTAAGCTTAAATTATCCATAAATATTCTGAGATTTGTTTTTTTTGTCCTCGCGTCTGTGGGTAATAAATTGTTTCACATTTACGTGTTTTATAGAAAAAAAGTTTTATTTCGTATTTGTTTTTCATTTTCTTAACCAGTGTTTCTTAAAGAATGGTCTGTAGTCTACCCGTACATATTTTCTGTACAAAAGAGTGTTTGGGTGAAACATGAGTAGTTAAGCACAATTTGAAAACACTATCTCAAATTGTAATCTAAATTTAGGTTCATTTAAAATGTTACGCGAATTTTCAAGGCCGTGGGGGATTGAAGACCCCTCCCTGTGCGCTATTAATCAAATGCATGAAAACATATTTTCTCGAGTGTAATTTAGTTTTATCAAACCAATTGTATTTTTCTAATTTCAAAATTGTTTTTTGTTTTGTGGGGTTGGTTTTATGTTTTTTTTTTAAATAATATTGTTTCGGACCGGTGTGACGGTTTGTTGTTATATTTTGAATGTTATTGTAGAGTACCGTTCAAAAATGTGAGCTACAATATATAGCGTGGTACTTTTAATATCACCCTGCCGATTGAGATGATAAGAATCGCATGTTAGATGGCAATTTGAAAAGATACAATGATATAATATTATTCCCGTCATGAGTGTTTTGACATTTGTACTGACACTCCTGATTATTTGTTTATATAAAAATGAATAATTCTGACTTAATTTGAAAATGTATGGCCAAAATTTACACCTTAAATCTATTTATGTATTTGCAACATCTACCTTCATGGTTTTATCCGTTTAAATTCGTTTCCTAAATAGTTCTGGCGCGAAGATAACATTTAGTTACTACTTTCAATTACGCAGGGTCATAGACTACTAAGCACTACTAAGCAGAGATAACTACTACTAAGCTAGTAACAGCTAATACAGTAGAAGCATAGCCCCCGATATGGATGGAGGTGGTAATGGTAAAAGACATTCAAATGTTTTTATAGTCTATGCCTAGATAGAGTGGGCATACAACACACTTTCATATAGTAAAATTGACTAGATAGTTATGGTTTTATCATCTCATGTAAGGTTACTTATTTTGTTCTTCTCGCCTGGTAAGCTCAGGCGGCAGGCCCCTTCTGTCGCATCAACTTCAATATGTTTCAAAGTTGATTAATCCGTGATCATAAAAAATTAACCAGCGATGAACTTGTAGCAGCAGCAACATCAGAATCATTATGTTTTATTTTTTTATTTTAAATGGTGCCTAATATTGCTGGCACCTTTTTGTGCTGTACTTAATTCTGTGCGTCATTCTCCACATCTGATGACCGATGGAATAGTGCTTCTTTGATACGTGAAAGTCAAGTAGCATTTTGAATTTTCATAAAAAAATACACTATTTACATTGAAATGTACTATTTTCATTTACTTGTTCAGATTCTACCGTCAGGATTTTGATTTTGCAAGCCTATCTCTCAAACTCTAGCCTTATTTTAATATCTCAAGTCTTGCTCACGAACAAAAATTCAATCTTTAAACAAAAAAAAAAAATTAATCCTTCAAAATTGCACAAAGAAAACTTTAAGCTATTAAAACTACAAAACAAACAAGAATAGCACATTTATTGTATTTTTATATATGTCCACATTCAATGTGGAGCATAAAGTCTCCTAATGGAGGTATCTCAACAAAAGTTTTTTTATGAGAACTGTTTGTTACTCAGTCGCTTAACCTCTCTTATTAAAACGAGAATAGTAACGCATTAACATTTCCAATTAACATTATATAAATACGCAATGACACTTGCATATTTGATTGTTACGATAGAACGTATAGTGTGAACAGGATTTAAACAACTTGCACGTGATGGTGTGCGTAAATTATCGGAAGCAGTCCTTTCAAATTTGACTGCATTTACGATTTCGTGCGCACTCGGCGTACGCCACGTAATCCCACATAACTGCGCCCCGGTGTACAGGCCTCTAATAGGAATTGTATGATGTTGTAACGAGCTATTTTTAGTTTATGATAAAGATTAGCCTATGAATTTAATCAGTAATATCAAATATTTGGAAATGGTCTTGTTTTTACGACACTTGGCAAAACGCACATATGTGTGTGGGCACATAGACGACAAAAAACATAATTAAAGATTTTTTCCTAATATTGTGCGTTTTTTCCAGGGCAGTAGAGTCGTGTGAAAAAATACGACTCCAGCTACGACTCTGAAGAATTTTTTCAATAATTTCATTCGAACATATATATATATGAATTCCATCAGATCATCCTTAGTCAGCCAAACATCAATGTTAACATTATGGACTATTGTAGTTTGAATACACATCATTAAAAATTTGTCGCTCGTTTTCCACGACTCCAACTACGGGCAAAATACCGTGACTACACGACTCTGACTTCACAGCCCTGGTTTTTTTTTCCACAATTTTTAAATTTCCAGTTTTTAGCATCTCTAATTTTTGCTAACAAGACTAAAAATCTTCTTCAGCATATTTTACTTCAAACTGAATATACACATTTTATTATTTTGTCTTGAGAAAAATACTTCTAATCTTGCTATTTCGATTAAAAAGTGATATATTTATGCATGAAAATCTGTGTAAACTATGCCAAACAGTTTTAGAGGAGGTAGCAAGCGCACAGATTGAATTGAAATAGTGTCGGTTCATGTATATTTACAGCGATATATAATGTGACAGCCCAGTTAACATGTACCTTGATTGAAAAATTAAATAGAATTCAGTAAACACATTATACAAGTATACTTACCAAGGTTGCGCTTGTGTTGTGTTATTAAAAGGTTGGTAGTACTGTCAAAATGTCGTCTTACTTGACTATCGTATCTGTCTTTTTCAACTCGATCTATGAGCCCGCCTTGAATGTCGC
>CM062837.1:12793600-13105648 GCA_031772345.1 Himalopsyche anomala | reverse complement strand
GTATGAACAGCGTTTATACATACATACTCACGTATATATGTTGAATATGAACATAGTTGCGTAGTTGGTAGACGAACCTATAGTTTATGGACGAACCCGTTACATTAACTTAGACTTGAATATGATTTACGTAGTCTTGACACACGTATCTAACGTCAGACTATAAACAACAAACTTTTCGAAACTAACATTCAAACAGACGTTCAGTTGTTTGTCAAAGTTGTAAAACCAAAATGAATAAGAAAACTTGCGCTATAGAAGGCTGTGATGGCAAATCTGATAATCGTATGTTATGACTTGTATTATTACAATATGCACAATCGTAATATGTTTCGCATTTTCGACTTTTACATGATGTCAATTCTTTACAGCTGAAGGAATATTTCACCGATTCCCGCAGCCACTGAAGTTTGCCGAAAGATATCGACTATGGGCGCGTGCCAGTGGACCGAGCATCGAAATGCTTGATGCAAATTTCGTTTACCAGTGTCGACGAGTTTGCACCAAGCATTTTGAAGAGAGATTTCGGTTGCGCCACAAAATACTGAATATGTTTGCAGTACCGACACTGTATATGCCAGGTAATGTAGTGAAATAGCTCAGAGCACCGCAATGAATTACATTTCATCATATATATTGTCTCTGTATCTAGCTTAAAACTTTTATATATATCGGTTTGTGCATCACTGATGTATGTGAAAGATAAAACAAGATTTCTAACCTTTTCGGTTAAAAAGTACGACCCTTACGTCGTATCAAAGGTAAAATTTTATGATATAATAACATAGCCTTCAAAATATGGATGTGCTTTTTAACGACTTTGACAGGATTACCAAATTCGACAACTTATTTCAATCAATTCGGATATTATGTAATTTTATTAGTTTTTATAATTCGGTGGTTTAGTAAAATTGATAGTTTTGAGATATGGTTGACCAAAGTTTTGATACATCCAAACTGAGTTGTGAAAACATAAAAAATATTATTGGTCTCATTTTGTTAGTCATTTCGTCATTTACATCAATTTAAATTTATTGGAATGGTGGCAGAACCATACAATTATATTTCGTGTTGTATTTTCAATGAACTGAGAGATTGTATATATTTCTTTATTTCCATTATGCAAACATCTGCCTACTGAGAGAAAACTAGTAATTTTTCTCGGGTACTTCAAAATTTTCTTTTTCTATTTTGTATATAATGAAAGCTGTTCAATCATTTCAGATCGTCCTTGGAACTCTGTAGGACCTTCGTGTGTGTCACGTGTATTGCCTGCACCTCAACTAGGTAAGTTATATTTTATTACCACTTTTTGGATAACTTTATTTATATAGTTATTTATTTTTATTTCAGCAAGAATGCCGTACCTCAACTGCAAACCCTGATTGTTTTTAACAACTACTTCACTTTCATTATACGTTACTTATGTGAGTTCAATTTTTGCCAGTAACAATGGCAGTAATTATTTACTGTATTTAATAGGTGGTGGTTAAAAATATTTCATAAAGACACAGTGTGTTTTGTTATAATGTGGAGTGGATTTTTTTCCAAGATTTCTAAGAATTTTCTTCTTACTCCAGATACCATCACATCTCATTCGCTCTTGAGAGTCCCACCAGCAACCAGTGCTGCGTCGACAAGAATTTCGATCTCCTCCAGTGAGTAACTATTTTATATTTGCGTATTGATCAGAACGTAAATTCTCTGTCTTATAAATCACAAATCAATACCATCAGCTATATTTAACGGTTGATTTTTTTTAATGCAAATTGCTTGACTTCTACGAATTGTCTTTTGATTCCAGATAACCTCGCATCTTGGTCACTCTTGAGACTAACACCAGCGACCAGTGCTGCATCAACAGGAATCCCGATCTCCTCCGGTAAGAAATTACATAAGATTTGCGTGTCGATCAGAACGTGAATTCTCTCTTTTATGAATCTCAATTCAATATCATCTACAATATTTAACGGTTGATTTTTTTAATGCAATTGCATGACTTCTAAAGATTGTCTTCTGATTCCAGATACCCTCGCATCTCGGTCGCCCCTGAGAGTCCCACCAGCAACCAGTCCTGCGTCGACAGGAATCTCAATCTCTTCCAGTGAGTAATTACTTTATATTTGCGTATCGATCAGTATGTAAATTCTCTGTCTCATGAATCGCAATTCAATACCATCAGCTATATTTAACGGTTGATTTTTTTAAATGCAAATTGCTTGACTTCTAAGAATTGTCTTTTGATTCCAGATAACCTCGCATCTCGGTCACTCTTGAGAGTAACACCAGCGACCAGTGCTGCGTCGAAAGGAATCCCGATCTCCTCCGGTAAGTAATAACATTAGATTTGCGTGTCAATCAGAATGTGAATTCTCTCTTTTATGAATCTCAATTCAATATCTACAATATTTAACGGTTGATTTTTTTAATACAATTGCATGAATTCTAAGGATTGTCTTCTGATCCCAGATAACCTCGCATCTCGGTCACTCTTGAGAGTCCCACCAGCAACCAGTTCTGCGTCGACAGGAATCCTGATCTCCTCCAGTGAGTAATTACTTTATATTTGCGTATCGATCAGTACGTAAATTCTCTGTCTCATAAATCACAATTCAATAACATCAACTATATTTGTTGATTTTTTTTAATGCAAATTGCTTGACTTCTAAGAATTGTCTTTTGATTCCAGATAACCTCGCATCTCGGTCACTCTTGAGAGTAACACCAGCGACCAGTGCTGTGTCGAAAGGAATCCCGATCTCCTCCGGTAAGTAATAACATTAGATTTGCGTGTCAATCAGAATGTGAATTCTCTCTTTTATGAATCTCAATTCAATATCATCTACAATATTTAACGGTTGATTTTTTTAATACAATTGCATGAATTCTAAGGATTGTCTTCTGATCCCAGATAACCTCGCATCTCGGTCACTCTTGAGAGTCCCACCAGCAACCAGTTCTGCGTCGACAGGAATCCTGATCTCCTCCAGTGAGTAATTACTTTATATTTGCGTATTGATCAGTATGTAAATTCTCTGTCTCATAAATCACAATTCAATAACATCAACTATATTTGTTGATTTTTTTAAATGCAAATTGCTTGACTTCTAAGAATTGTCTTTTGATTCCAGAAAACCTCGCATCTCGGTCACTCTTGAGAGTAACACCAGCGACCAGTGCTGCATCAACAGGAATACCGATCTCCTCCAGTAAGTAATTTCATAAGATTTGCGTGTCAATCAGAATGTGAATCTCAATTCAATATCATCTACAATATTTAACGGTTGATTTTTTTTAATGCGATTGCACGACTTCTAAGGATTGTCTTCTGATTCCAGATACCCTCGCATCTCGGTCGCCCCTGAGAGTCCCACCAGCAACCAGTCCTGCTTTGACAGGAATCCCAACCTCCTCCAGTAAGTAATTACCTAAGATTTGCGTGTCGATCAGAACGTGAATTCTCTCTTTTATGAATCTCAATTCAATATCGTCTACAATATTTAACGGTTGATTTTTTTAATGCAATTGTATGACTTCTAAGGATTGTCTTCTGATTCCAGATACCCTCGCATCTCGGTCGCCCCTGAGAGTCCCACCAGCAACCAGTCCTGCTTCGACATCTCGAATCCCAACCTCCTCCAGTAAGTAATTACCTAAGATTTGCATGTCGATCAGAACGTGAATTCTCTCTTTTATGAATCTCAATTCAATATCGTCTACAATATTTAACGGTTGTTTTTTTTAATTCAATTGCATGACTTCTAAGGATTGTCTTCTGATTCCAGATACCCTCGCATCTCGGTCGCCCCTGAGAGTCCCACCAGCAACCAGTCCTGCTTCGACATCTCGAATCCCGATCTCCTCCGGTAAGTAATTACATTAGATTTGCGTGTCGATCAAAACGTGAATTCTCACTTTTATGAATCTCAATTCAATATCATTACAATATTTAACGGTTGTTTTTTTTAATGCAATTGCATAACTTCTAAGAATTGTCTTCGGATTCCAGATACCCTCGCATCTCGGTCGCCCCTGAGAGTCCCACCAGCAACCAGTCCTGCTTCGACATCTCGAATCCCAACTTCCTCCAGTAAGTAATTACCTAAGATTTGCGTGTCGATCAGAACGTGAATTCTCTCTTTTATGAATCTCAATTCAATATCGTCTACAATATTTAACGGTTGTTTTTTTTAATTCAATTGCATGACTTCTAAGAATTGTCTTCTGATTCCAGATACCCTCGCATCTCGGTCGCCCCTGAGAGTCCCACCAGCAACCAGTCCTGCTTCGACATCTCGAATCCCGATCTCCTCCGGTAAGTAATTACATTAGATTTGCGTGTCGATCAAAACGTGAATTCTCACTTTTATGAATCTCAATTCAATATCATTACAATATTTAACGGTTGTTTTTTTTAATGCAATTGCATGACTTCTAAGAATTGTCTTCTGATTCCAGATACCCTCGCATCTCGGTCGCCCCTGAGAGTCCCACCAGCAACCAGTCCTGCTTCGACATCTCGAATCCCGATCTCCTCCGGTAAGTAATTACATTAGATTTGCGTGTCGATCAAAACGTGAATTCTCACTTTTATGAATCTCAATTCAATATCATTACAATATTTAACGATTGTTTTTTTTAATGCAATTGCATTACTTCTAAGAATTGTCTTCGGATTCCAGATACCCTCGCATCTCGGTCGCCCCTGAGAGTCCCACCAGCAACCAGTCCTGCTTCGACATCTCGAATCCCAACTTCCTCCAGTAAGTAATTACCTAAGATTTGCGTGTCGATCAGAACGTGAATTCTCTCTTTTATGAATCTCAATTCAATATCGTCTACAATATTTAACGGTTGTTTTTTTTAATTCAATTGCATGACTTCTAAGGATTGTCTTCTGATTCCAGATACCCTCGCATCTCGGTCGCCCTTGAGAGTCCCACCAGCAACCAGTGCTGCGTCGACAGGAATCCTGATCTCCTCTGGTAAGTAATTATATAAGATTTGCGAGTCAATCAGAACGTAAATTTAACAGTTAATACCGCAATAAATACAACAGTTAAAAATAATTAGCTTAGTTTTTATTGAGGCCAAGCTTATAAGGAATTGTATAATATTGTAATTGAGCAAGTACATTAACCCTTTGGTTATGGCACAATTTTACAAGGTATTTACGAAAGAAACGAATGTTTTTTTTTATCATGAGCATTTTTAGAAAAAATGTATATTTTGGCCATCTTTAGCATTGAAAAAAAGTATGTATAAAAATATATTGAACTACACTTTTCTTCAATAAATCCAAGAAAGGTTCCACTGCATATAATTTAAAGGTTCTTATTAATTAGTTGCCTTATTTTAGTTTGGCACTTAAATTTTAACAAAGACCCATCAAACACAAACTTTAGTTAACTGGTTTTTTCATGGATTTTTTCAACTTTGCAAATAGGTAGCTAAAAATAAAACTTATCTATTTTTTTTTTATTTCAGATATTAGAAATGAAGGATTTTTAGCCAGCGTGGGCGTAACACGTGTACATCACCTCACCCCCAAGGCAAGGAAACTCCATGAGACAGCAACAACACTTAAAAGGAATATGTCGAGAGCTTTGAAAAAGTCTAAAAGTTTTCGTGAGAGGCTTCAAGCAGCAAAAGTATTTTCTAAAGACAAAGCCTTTGAAAATGTTACAAAACGTATGACAGCCTCTGCAAAAATTTTCACCGGCCTCCAAATGCAGCAGTCAGGCAAGAAGGCCAGAGGAAGAAGATTTTCTGTTGATGAAAAAATACTTTCGCTGTCGATATATAAGCAGAGCCCGAAAGCTTATAGACTTTTATCAAAACTTTTTGTGTTGCCTGCTGCAAGAACGTTGCTCACTGTTCTTCATGGAGTACCACTGATGACTGGCATTAACGAGCAAATATTTTCCCACCTCAAAAAGGCGGTGGAGACAATGACACCGATTGAACGATATTGTACATTGCTCTTTGATGAAATGAGTCTGAGTCCCCGTTTACATTATGATGAAAGGAAGGACAGAATTGAAGGATTTGAAGACTTTGGCAATAATCGAAGAAGCACTAATATCGCTGATCACGCTCTTGTTTTCATGGTAAGAGGAATACGCCGTAAATTTAAACAACCTGTCTCATACGTATTCTGCTCAGGGCCATGCAAAACAGCAGAGGTCATGTTCCAGTTGAGAAGTATAATAAAAGCTCTCAACTCAACTGGATTGAAAGTTGTTAGCACAATTTGCGATCAGGGTAAGTCGAATGAAAGTGCCATAAAACAACTTATCGAACAAACAAAACGAGCGTATATCATGGCCCATAAAGAATGGAGGAAGAAGAGTATTTCTTTGAGGTTGATGGGAAGAAAATAATCCCATTATTTGATCCTCCTCATTTACTCAAAGGAATACGAAACAATATGATCACGAAAAATATTAGTTATGAAATCAAGGGAAAACGTCTCGTTGCCAAATGGGAACATATTTTGGAGGTATATCAATTTGATACTGAGCGGATACAACTCAGAATGTTACCCAAATTAACCGATAGTCATGTTTACGCAGACAAAATGCCTAAAATGAAGGTTATGCATGCCTGTCAAGTTTTAAGTCATACAGTGGCAGCAATTATGGATTACACAGCCGGTATGTATTTCCTATTAATTGAAAATTAATATCTGTATTTAATTCTTCTATTTATTTAACTACTGATATATATGTGTTTCTGACTCAATAATATAACCTATTTTTTTTATTTTCAGAGAACTACGCTATTTCAAGTGATGCGAAACACACTGCTCCACTTTTATTATTCTTCGATCAGCTGTTCGATTCTGTTAACGGCAGTTCTACTATTGTGGTCAGTGGTAAGAGCTTAAGAGCTCCGCTAACTCAAAACTCTCCTCACTTGAAATTTTGGTCAGATTCTATTTCCATACTGAATTCAATAGAATTTATTGATGGAAACGGCAAGAAGAGCAAACCACCTTCCTTGGGGAACTGGATTAAAACAATCCGTGGGTTCAGAGATATTTGGGAACACCTGAAAGGTTGTGGCTTCAATTCTTTGTTACTTCGTCATTTCAATCAGGATCCCTTGGAGAACTTCTTTGGTTCAATAAGAAGCCAAGGGGTACGGAATGTAATGCCGACGTGCACAGGTTTTGAAGCCGCTTATAAAACTCTGCTCATCAATAATTTGGTCTCATCGCATTCTGTGGGATCAAATTGTGAGGTTGATGACTCGGGGGGATGTCTCAATTCTCTCAAGACATTTGTTTATGATAGAGAAGACATTGCTCCTGGTAAAGATGCATATACAAATTCAGGAAACGATAACTTATTTCCTGAAGGTATATTATTGGAGACTATAACATCTTCCCAACCCCGGAGCTTATATTACGTTGCTGGTTATGTTGTAAACAAGTTACAAAAAACCATTTTTAAAAATTGTGTTATATGCAATGCATTTTCT
Organism: Himalopsyche anomala; assembly: GCA_031772345.1. Lineage (NCBI taxonomy): Eukaryota > Metazoa > Arthropoda > Insecta > Trichoptera > Rhyacophilidae > Himalopsyche > Himalopsyche anomala. The sequence goes on along the minus strand of CM062837.1, from coordinate 13,098,163 downwards.
TTTGGCAAATCTGATGCGGCAGGCATGGATATTATCACTGCCCGCGAGTATGCCAATAAAACATGGCTTAAATATCCATCCGCGAAATTTTCTCTTACTTTTAATTATATAATATATATTATTGATCAACATTTAAAAAAACAAAGCCACGTGGCAGATTTCAAAAAGAAAATCCATTTTGATATAATGCAAAATGTAAATTTTGATTTTTTAAATTGCAGTGTACATAAGACTGATCTCATTAAAAAAATGTGTGATTTAAGTATTAGAATAATTGTACATAGTTGGTGTAAGGATGTATGTAGAATACTAAGTGGTAAAATTAGCCGGGTCACTGGCAATGACCCAGTTAAAATTGCCGCGAGAAGTCGTTACACCAAGTATTACAATTATAGAAATAGAAAATAAGTTTTAACGTAGTTCGCCACTGTTTTTATAAAAGATTTTTGTACTTATTTTAAAGATATGTATTCAAAATTTTCTTTCCATTTGCTGTCAAATTATACCAGAAAACTTATTGAGAAAGATTGAGTAGTCAAAGTGCTCACTTATTAATCTTCTTGTTGCCAGGCTTTTTGGGATTACCATACAAAGAATATCGTAATTATTAGAATAATAATACGTATTTTATTAACAGACTATCATTTATTCAAAGATATATATTTATCACCACGTTAACTAATGATTGCATGGTGCCAATTGGCAGCACGTAAATATATTTTAAATTGTATTATATTTTGACATACAGGACGAATATTTTTATGACATGTGAGAGCAATGTTTCTGGCAATGTTTCAGGTGTACGCGTGCGCACTTCTAAAATGTGGCCGCACACATTTTTCCATCTCCCGCATAGACCTCACGCAGAAATATTGTAAAAAGAAATTTCATTTTTTTTTTTTAATCCTTATCCACTCCCAATATGGAGCATATGGCCTCCTAATGGAAGTATCTCAACAGAAGTTTTTCTACGAGAACTGTTTGTTACTCAGTCGCTCAACCTCACTTTTTTCAAAGTGAGTAGTAGGGAAAGAAGGATAAGGCTAGAACAGGACTAGTGGTTGGCTAATCGCTATTGCTGCACCCAGTTATTAAAGAATCAGAAGGATGGAAGGAGAGGAAATGATCTGAATTGACATCACAAACACCCAGTCTTCGATCACAACTATGAATTGAATAATTCTCAAATTCAATGTGATCTGACCGGGAATCGAACCCAGATCTGGATGATCGGTAGAGCAAGCTCTAACCAACTGGGCCACAGCAGGCGTTTCTTTAACTTATCTAATTAATTTTATTCAATTATAAGTCATCCTTTTTTCCAAGCAAATAAACAATAGGATGAGTGTTGTTTTTTAAAGCAATATGCAAATAATGGGTTGACTGACTGGACTCTAATGAAATAAAGCACCAAATAATCGGGTTAGAATTTTATACAATTGACATAAACTTCATTGATTCCAAGAACTTTTTTTAGCAGCCTGATGTGACGAATTGATTTATCAAACGTCGGTGAGTAGGTCAGTGACTACCTACTTTTACACATTCGCACACTTTTTGTTTTTGCTGAAAATTAACTGCAAAAAGAAGCACACAATAGAAAAATTAGAGGGAACGTTGTGTGAGAATTTTATTTCCAAAAGAAACTTTTTCTACTACAAAAAATTTTTAGCTGTTGCTAAAAAACTATTAGGGGTTATGCGATATATGCCGCATATCTATGTTCGTTTGCAAACCGCTAGCATTATGTAAAAAAAAATTAGTGGATACGTTCAACGCTTCCAGCGTGTAGAGTTTATGAACATCAAAAGCTGTCAATTATTTTTCAACAATAGAGAGCGCAGTGCGTTTTGGAAAGTAGTGAACCAGGTTTGTAGTGTGTACAGATATCTTGTCAGTGTTACAGACTAACAATATAATGTTCACTGCGTTCGAGCAAACAGCTGTGTTTGCAATGCATGTCAAGCTAATTGTGAGTGTTTACAAGTCCGCAATTGTAGATGGATACTGTCATAGCAGTCTTAAGTTCCAAGCAGTGCTGTAGAAAATCAGCAAATTATGAGTGAGCCGTGAAATCCCAGCCTTTACTATATGGCGGTTATACGTAGATCAACTTTAAATTCCAATTTATGAGCTTATTTTTCGTTAAATATAACATGTATGTTAGAATTCGAATCGTTCAAACATGTACATTCTCACAGATTTTGTTACTAACGACCCGGGTTTCGCCTTTCGCCATCTTCAGGCGTTCAAGTGCATGGATGAACTTGAACTGAAAAAATGTATGTTTGAAAGATTTCTTGTATGGATATTCTGTGATTTGTTGGTGTTATTAATTTACAAACGATACATCGGAAGGGCCATATATGCAAAATTAAGTATCAGTTATATAGAATGTTAATTATAAATTACATAAACAACAGTAACAAGCGGAATTCATATTATATTATATAAAATTTTGACGCCTATTGTGATATTATGAAATAAATGCTGCGTCTTTTATCATATAATAATGGCAATATACCAAGTAAATGATGATTTAGTCAATAACAATATTTAAAAAAGAATGAAGTGAAATGTGTTACCCTAGTTTGACTTACTGATTTTTGATTACTGATATGACTTGAGAAATCCTATGGAAAAATTGAGTTTCGAACCAGTGTTCATAAATAAATTTTGAGATTTATATTAATTGATTAAAATCCCAATAATGATGTTGGTTTTTTGAATGAACTATCCAACCTCATTCTTTATTGAAATATTGTAAAAAAATAATTTAAATTAAATGATTTGCCTTCTTTGTTGGCATTTGTTTTCCGAGATTTTTATTTAAAAACCTTATAAAATGTAATTTTTTCTAATTTTGAAAAAGATTTAATTGAAAAGATATATAATTATTATATAAATATGTATTTCCTACAATATAACAGAAATAAATGGTTTGATATTACTTTGAACTTATATAATGAATCCGGACCACTCATCTGAAAAAAGTACCTGTTTTCAACTCTATAGCATGGTTTTCACTATAGGGGGCTTTGATACTGTTCATCAAAGACCTTTTTTGTTTTTCTCTAACAAATTGTATTTTATACTTTGAAAATAGATATCTTCATACCAAAAACTGCGAATGTTATCAAAAGAAAGAATTTTTCTTTTAGAGTAACAAACATACTTGTGTTAATCGAACTTGGAAAAGGTTGTATTTGAAACTAACACGTTTGGAATAAAAAATGTTTTTAAAAACAATTCAGCAATTTTGTAAAAAAAGGCAAGAAAGCATTGCAAATCTGTAATTTACTTATACCAACACTGTTTTTTTATTTTTCCTCTAGATCAGTGCTTCCCAAAAAAAATCATTCCATGGCCCCCTCAATACAAAACATGTTCTGCGGCGGCCCCCAATCTGTACTCTTAGTTTTTTTTATATTCGATGTTTTTTCAAAAAATATTTGTTTAAATTTTGTAATAACACATTCCTCAGCCTCATATATAATGAAGAAAATACATGATAATATGATTTTGGCCAATTTTAAACTCTCAATAATTCCTAATATTGAAATAATAAAATGTTATGCATTTTGTACATCTGTAAATATACTATGCTTAATGTTTAAAAAATAATTCAATTATGTCAGAGTCATCGATTTGCCCTGGCAATTCTCATTATAATGAAAAAAGCCTATGTTTCGGCTGTTTTCAACCAGTTTATTCATAAACTAGTATATTTTACATTGTATTACAATTCCTTAGCATGTTATTATTTCATAATGTTAAAGCTTATGCACTCATTAATAACACTGTATCCTATCGTCAATTGGTCATATTTATTTAAATTGTATTTGTTGTTTATCTTCTACAATAAAATATTTTATGCTCAACAATTTTTTTTATTTACCACCAGTCGACCTTTTTTCGCGCCATTTTTAGAATAATAAAGTAATAAGAATAATAATAATAACTATTTCCTAGCTGGGTCCGACTTACAGGTACCTGTTTTACCAACCTACAAACTCCATGCTACCAACATACCAACTCCATGCTGCCAACCATAAGCCAGTAAAAACTCTGAACAACTTCATGCTCTAAGTAGCCCATCTATAAAGTATATTAGTTTATGAATGTCGCGTTGGTGAGATGGAAAATAATTAATCCTCCGGTTTTCCTGCTTCCCGCAAGAAAGTTTAGATTCCGGCGCGTCTCCTTTGTCATGAATACGAACGCGCCGATCTGACCGCTCGGCGCTAACGTCAAATATTTACGGATTGTAATGTGAAAATTTTTCTAACGTCAAATATTTACAGACTATGTGATGTGAAAATTATTCGCGGCGGGTTTTTTCTGCCACGTTCCCCCCCCGAGGACCGACTGTTTCAACGGCGATCGATCTCTCTGAGAGATTCCTTTCGACGAAATGGACAGCGAAGGCAGTTCGCCGAGCGACGACTCTCAAAGCTCCTCGGAGAGCTCGGACGGAGGGTCTTCCGGGCCGGACGAGGAGCGCTTGGAGCCGGCGACTATCCTGGGTAACGCCTTCGAGCTTCCCCGAGATCTCTGCGAGGACCCGGACATATTCAGGGAGCTCTTCTCCATGAAGACGTGGGAGACGCTGAGTGAGAGCGAAACTGATCATCTAAAGAGATTCCTCCCCGCGTTCTCGGAAAATGACGCCGAAGAGAAAAATCTCACCATTGAGAAGTTGTTCGCGAGGGAGACATTTAATTTCACATCCCCTCTGGTTGAGTTTCATCAAAAGCTACGAGATGGAGCTTTCCGTCCTGACATTGCACGCATGCACAAAGTTCTCCAGAAAGCGCGTCGCCATCACTCGCGTCATCAGGTAATTTTAATTTCACGAACAACAGATCCCTGTCACATTGACAGACAAATTTGTCATGTGAAAATGTCAATATATGACAATTTATTACATGAATCTCTGTTTTTTGATTGCCGGAGTCACTATGTCAACACAGTCGTGACGAGAAGAATTTTGGGTAAATTTGTCATCATCTATGGCAATCATACAATCAATTTAAAACTTATAAAAACAGTGTAATTAATGAACTATATAATAATAATTGCACAAATGATAAACCACCGGGGCACCGCGCCAATGTTTGCAGAAAAGTTTGAGTAGTGAATGGGTTAATTCAGTGGTTTCCAACCTTTATGTTACTGCGCCTCCCTTTGAAGAAAAAAATATCTTCGCGCCTCCCCATCCTTTATTTCATATAGTAAGAAAGACATGTTTTAAAGGGTAAATACAGTGAAAACCCGATTTTACGTTTTCCAAGGGACCGTAATAAATCAACGAATAATGCGGGAAACCGATAATGCGGGAAATCTTCAAATAATACCAAAAAATGTTCAATTTTCAAATAACTTCCAGATAACTTGAATATAACTTGAATATTTTACTCAGTAACCTATTTATAGTTTGGTACTTAAATTTTGAGACACCCTTCCAACTCGCGTTCTTTTCTAGGTTAACTTTTTTTGCTATGTATGTACATATGTCAACTCGTTTTTCTCCTAGATTTTTCAACGTCTTGAATTGTTTTCAGTTTCTCAGTTAAGAATTCTAGTTTTCTTGATTTAGGCATTTTAATTTTGACTTTTGAGTTAGAAAAATTCGCACAACCAGATGCGATATAAGACTATTTATGGACGAATAAGGAAATATATGTAACAAAAACGGTCAATCGAGATAGTAATTGGGACAGGACGATAATATTTAGATAATAGATCGAGGAAATCGGGAAATCTGTGAATGATTAACGTGGAATTATTAAACATTGTTATTACGGGTCTTGGTTGAGTAAAAAATAAACGATCCTAGCAATAAAACGAAGATATCGAGAACGTAAGATCGAGGTTCCACTGAAAAAAACGCGAAACAAGATGCGAGGCAAGACTATTTATGAGAAATATTCAACGAAAACGGTCAATCGAGATAATATTTGTGATGGGACCAAAATATTTAAACGTTAGATCGAGGAAAATGGTAAATCGGGGAACGATTAATGCGGGATTATTTTACATTGTTCTTATGGGTGTTTGGCCGGGACTATGAAAAATAAACGATCCATGCGGGAAAACGAACAATGCGAGAATGGTAGATCGGGGTTCCACTGTATGTGTATTAGCAGTGAAGAGTAGGGCTTGCAACTTACTGTCAAATCTGAATTACTAGTAAACGGTAAATAATTTCTGCCTACCGGTTAACCGGTAAATTAAAAAAAACTTTATGGTATTTGAGAGAACGGTAGATCGAGGTTCCACTGTATATATTTTGGATCGTTCGCGCCTCCCTTTGCAATAGTCTACGCCTCCCAGGTTGGAAATCGCTGGGCTAATTGATAAATTGAAAACAACTTTTTTACAAATTACAATTTTATTCCAGTAAGGAAGTTATGTTTTTCAATTTGAAAATCTATATAACTACATTAACCCTTTGCACTCTTTAATTGAAATATGTTTTCACATTAATTCGTCTTTAATTAATTTATTATCGTATAATTATAATAAAAAACATTTTGAATGTTTCAGTATAGCAAAATTTATCTTGCGCACAATGCATATTGGTAATATTTGGATGAAAAAAAAACTTATATTATTAAAAAAATCAGTAAATTAAAAAACATTGTCAAATCTGTAATGTCGAGTCCAGCTCGACTTAGGACTTCTAAGGGTTAAAAATATGTATATATATTAGGGGGACCGAAAAGAAATCTACTATTTTGACATTATGAGCATTAACTGATTTAATTTGTTATAATATATAATCTACATCGTTTTCTAGGACTGTGCCATCTTTCAGGAAATGTTTTAATTCCCCTTTTGTAAAAACTTCCAGATTTTAAATTTAAATGTATTTTCAAGTAATTTTCAACCTCCTGTACATTTAAATTTTTTTATCTTTCGATATCCTAAACAACACATAGGCAAAATTTCTTACTAAATACAATAAACTGAAATATATGTACAGTAGGTCCTTTACTTACAGACCATATCAACTGTGGAAAGGAAAAAGGACGTAACCCACAGTTTTTTCAAAACAGCTTTTTTTTTTCGATAATTGCAATGCATCCAACTTGATACACGTTCTATCAAAAGAATGCAGGCTGCAAATGCCGAATTAGTATCTAAATTTAGTTTTTAAGTTTGAAAAATATGACTTTGTAAAAAAATTTAACCAAGAAAAAAGACTGAAATAAAGGTTTTTCATCGACTATTTCATTATTCAATATTAGATTATGTCAATTAAACACCAGTTTAGAAGTTTCCGTGCACTCCAAGGTTCTGTATAATTCATAATTTGCATATGGCCCAAAATCATCAAAACACGTTTTTTGCGCCTCCTGTAAAATTTGATATGTGTGGGTTACATCCTTTTTCCTTTCCACAGTCGATATGGTAATAGTAAACACTGATGTCTATTGATTCTACTATTCATCCTGTTTCTACCTGAATATCGTTGCCTTCACTCAATTTTGGTTCAAAGGGATACAGATTTGCACACATTGTTCAACGCTATAACTTTCCATGGTGATTTGCCGTACTCTACTAAACAATTGACAACAAATTTGACAGATGCCATTTTAACACTTCAGAAACGAGGATTTTTTTTTGAAAAAATAAAATTTTAAACCGAAAAATGGCGCCGACATACATGTACGTCCATACTCCTCTAAAAGTTAAATGTCAAAAAATTGACCATCATGATAAAAGCCTGCTGAGATTTTGAGAGAAGTCTTTCGTTACAGTGGCGTGCTGAATGCTACAAAACGATGCAAGAGGTCTTAGTCTGCCGCGAGAGATTGCTGGCTCTGGCGCACTCGGCTGCCCCTGGAAGCAATCTGCCGCATGCCTATGCACGCACTGCCAGCCAAAACTCTCAGGCTCCGACCGCGCCAGCACTACATCTAAGAGCCAAAAGGCGATACTTTCAGGTATGTTATAAATTGTGTGGTAATTTGCGATGTTTAAAAATTGACCGTCTGTTCATATTGTGTGATGCTTCAGGAGCTTGCCGCCATTAGAAGCGAAGTCTGCGGAGGCGACGGTGACGGTCAGCCTTCGGAAGATGAAAACTTTCCTGACGGACCTCCCGCTCAGCACTCTTCTGCCAAACAACACCGCCGGCAGCCATCTCACTCTCAGGTATATGACTATGTTTGAACAAATCATTGCTTAGTTATCTGCAACATATTTCTGTGAGAGTTAAACGAGCATACACTTGATGAACTTTCAGGGTGGCACAGCAACCATGGTCAATGGAAACTTTCCCCCGCTTACAGAGGAATGGCGGAGAAAAGCACTCGCGGCTCACCGTCTTCGCAGAGCTCAACAGCCGGTAATTAAATATTTTTTATTTAAAGAAAAACATGTCATTACAGCTTAAGCTAATTTTTAAATTTCAGTTAACACATTTTGAGCGGGCTTCGCCAATAAGTAACAGGTGGGCGAAAATCAGCGGCAGATGAAAAAAAACATTTTTTACAATAATCTCTATCTCCCAAACTTGTGGTTATTTTTTTATAAAATTTTGAATGGATACGTACCATATGTTGCTGCCTACCTCTGAATTTTTTTTCAACGAATACTTAAAGGTTACATAAGTTTATTACGGTTATCACACATTCACAGAAAGATTTTTATAAAAAATATTCCTTTTACTATAAATATATTATTATCCCACATAAAATTACTCATACTAATATTTGGATAACGTATGATACCTCTGAAAACACTTACCCCTATGTAAAGGGACATCACAAAATTCGATTCACACATGTTGTTTTTTTCGGCGCGCACATGTGCAACGGGGTGAAAAATAATATACATGCATGCGTTTCGAATGCATTTTGATGGCTTACCAGGTCTCGCTTTTTCGCTCACTTTATGGAAGGATATTTAAGTATTAGAAGAGAGCAAGTATATTTTTAGTATCGTCATAAGAAAAAATATTTACATTCCTAAAACAAACGACCAACTTTGTTTTGAAGACTTCATTACGATAGCTAAGATGTCGTCTTTATTACTCACCCACTAAAGGAAATTTAAATACAAGAAGAAGACAGGCATAGTTTAATACCGTCATAGTCTAAAAACCATCACTAATAATCAAAACCCATAAGTGATTCATATACTATGAAGTGTTGGTGCATAAAGGAAACAAATTATTATTTATTTTTTTGTTGATTTATGTGTAGCTGTGACTGTCCTCAAGAGATTGGTATATAATAATTATTTGAAATAATCGGGTAGATATACCTTACCCGCATTTAAAGTGGAGTGACGCAAAAGGTAGAACTACCTTTCCCGCTCAAAATGTGTTAAAATCAACCTGACGATAAAACACATTACAATGCAGTATATAATAAAAATAATAAAAAAAATTTAGTACTTTTTCCACATAAAATTTATTTGATCAGGACCAGTTTCGCTCATCGCGAGCATTATCAACTGATAAGAAAAATATATAAACAGTGCTATTTATATAAGTTAAATTGAAATAAAAAGGTGTATGCAATTACTAAAAATTAAAAGGATTTACAAATTACATTATAATTACACAAAATTAATATGCTTAACACCTATAACATACAATACTAGTACTAAAAATCTTTTATTATTTTTATTATAATGCCATTCCACCAAGTATTGACAGTGAACACCTTAAAAGTAATCCAGTATATCCCGATATTACAAATCCATACCCAAGATCTTAAATTGAAAAAATCTTAATTTGATATATCTTTGCTGGGTCTTCATCCGAGACCTTTCTGCTCGATAGGATAATCTCTTACCACTAGATCACAAAGATCTAAAATTCGCGCCCGTGGTTGGTACGGGTGGTATATTAAAAATATTGTAAAAGATTAAAGTGTTAATTGACATTTCAGGATCATCCTGAATTGAACACTGCAGGGATAACTTTAGGGTGTGTCCGAGGACGCTGCGGAGGCGTGAGTGCAGTGCCAGCCGAAGGTGGCGGAGGCAGAGCGAGGAGGCCGCCTAGACCGCGAGCTCCTCCACCACCCGCCCCTCCTGCGCCACCCATACGCGCTCGCACCCTTTCTCCGCATCCACGATCGCGCCCTCAGCGACGACCTGACTCGCCCTCTGATGAAGAGTCCTCTGTGCCTGCAAGTCCTGCTCCGCCTCCTCCACCACTCCGAGTCGTGGTTGATCCTCTGCCACCGCTTGTTCGTGCTCTACCGACCCCTCAGCCAGCACCTCCGCCTCCGCCACCACCACAAGAGCAGCCCGGTAAGTCTTACAATTCATCTAATTATTAATTCATTAAATGCTTAGAACCTATAAGTACGTAACATTATTAAGTTAAAGTTAAGTTCAAAATTAAAAATTCACTTTATTATTTACAGTGCTTGGTGAAGATCTAGGTGTAGAGCTGGTGCAGGCAACACATGCATGCTTCCTCTCTGTGGTGCGGGACCTGGTGTGCGGTACCCCGCGTCACTGTCTGCCGTTGCCGCAGTTGGCAGCTCGGCTCCGGCGATGGAGACAGAATCCTATTGCCCCGCTTAATCACTGGTATTCAGGTACGTCTTCTGAAGTGGACTATAAAAAAATACTTTTTATTAGTTTTCATGTTTGAAGTAATGTGAAAAATTTGGGAATATTAAATAATTTCAATTAAGTCAATTATTCTAAAACTGTATTTTTCAATATAAGTTATCACTATTTCCTTCAAACGCATTTATTTTTAAGTAGATTTTTTATTTTTTACCAGTCCCAAGAAAAATGCTATAGGTGAATCACAAATAATGTTTTATTTTAACCATTAGAAAGCGGCAACATTTTTCGAAATTTTTCTGTTCGTTGTACCGTAATAAGTAAAGCATTTAAAAATAATTGGTTTGGTTAATATAGAAGCCAAATGCATAATGAATATGCCAACAAACTAAAAAAAAAAACACCATATTTTTGACATTATTATTTTGATCGTCCAAGTACGAGCATGACCATATGATCACAGTAAACACTGTTGTCTATTGATCCCACTATTCATCCTCTTTCTACCTGAATATCGCGTTGCTTTCACTCATATTTGGTAAGAAGGGTACATACTTCAGTTAGTCATCAGCTGTGGGGGCAGAAATGGCCGTGGATTTTTAGCAGGTTATAATGTCAAAAACAGTTACTTTTATTTCAAATGTACAGGCGAAAAAGGCCCCATTATTTACTGGTTCGGTAGGGACTTGCTTCTTGTTCTTATTTTTTTTTTGAAAATTTAAATATAGATATAAATTTGAGGCCCCCTGCGCCTGAGGGCTTACGCTTGTATGGTGGTTACACCACTGTTTATGGATAGATTTGAATTTTTTAATAATAAATAAAACCAGCGGTCAAATATGTCTTTTAGGAAACACATTTATCAGCCGGACAGCCCTGGTAACTGGTGCGATGGATATCTTTCATTAGTATGCTGGTCCTATCCCTGTCCTTTATGTATGTAGCCCTTGGCGAATGAGAGAGTGACACTTATCTTTGAAAAGGTGGTATAAGAGTGTTGAATTCAAATTGCCATTCACTTAATTGAGCAGACCTCATTCAGTTTTGTGTTTTGCAGGAGCGGAAGACTGGGTTAAGGCTCTGCCGTCTGCGGTGGCATTTCTGGCTGGCGAAGGGGAAAGCGCTCCGTCTCCAGACGATTTCGTGCCTTATTTGCAGTACAAGCCCGCCACGCAGGTCTCACTATTATTCTTTCTTTCATTCCAATTCCAACCTTAGTTGGAATTGTCGTTTACTCGGTAGTACTCCATTATAGTACGGTCAAAAATGGCAATGAATTTTAGTTCTGCAATTCTCAATGACCAAACGAATATAAATCCTTCACCATTATTTAAATTATAATCATGGATATGTAAACTAATTTGCTTTGAATATACAATTAAATAATCCCATATTTGCGACAGTTTCTAGAAAAAACAAAGTCAATTTGTTACATTCAAAACTTTATTTTTCAATATAAGTTAGGTGTTAAAGCTTATGAGAGGATGTATTGTGTATCTCTTCTATGACAGTAATTATAGCCTTGGCTTATTTCCATTTAAACATAGTTGTGACCTTATTACTTTTGATAACTTTGTCAGTCCGCTGTTGTCAATGTCATCAAATTCAGTTTTACATTAAGAAAGGAGTGTATGATATTTTGACCCTTTAGGGTAGGGGTTCACAAAGTGTGGCCAAGAAATTATTATATTTGTTTTATGACTGCGCATTCGTGATCTTTCATAAATTTGTCTAACTGACATAATAGTTGTGAAATATTTTACAGGTGTACCAGTGGATAGGCGCCGGTCGAGACTCTGACGCCCTGCTCGCACCCTTATGCACCGCGTGGCTAGCCCGCAGGCAGGCGGCCGAGCCGGCTACTCGCACCCAGCAGCCTACACCTGTCACCGCTCCGGCCGCGCCTCAGCGACCTGTCGCATTAGGTCGCCCTGACCGGTTGGTTCCCTTGCTTAATAACTCAACAGAATCGATGATCGAAAAAGATGAGGTCGTTACTCGTATCCCGCCCCCTCAAACTGATATTGCAGAATATCAGGTGGAGCATGAGGCTCCTTCCTTTCTGTATCTATTATTTTATTTCATATCTTTTTTTGTGCAGGCTACCCTGATATTTTTGAAGCTAAAACTTTTTATCTGCTATATCGTGTTACAATTCAAAGTTTCTTTTAAATGTTTGTATTGCAAATGAAGCATTTATTTGACTAGATGAAATTGTTTGTTGTGGCACAGGTGGCCGAAGGACGAAGGCTCAGAGTTGGAGTCTTTCCGTTCGCAGGAGAGAGCCCGTTTCCAAAGACCACACAGAGCTTTCACTTACTGCCTGCCTGAAGCTGCCGCTGTTGTGGGACCTCTCAAGGTGACGGATCCTTTCTTATTTGTGTATATTTCACTCTACATTTGTCTTCAAATTGAAATGACACATTTTTTAAACGTGCGCTTTCACTCTCGAATATGACTTTCGTCTAATTTGAATGTGACCCTTCAGGGCGTCTATGCGTGTGAAGAAAACGGAGGAGGGCGAGGGGCCAGAGGACACAGCCTTCTGGCCAGCGCTCGGCCACGCCACGTCACATTGCTTGCGCTCGTGCGTGATGCCGTCGCCTGCCTGCCTGACGGAGAAGGCACCCGTGCTCACATCACAGCCCTGCTCAGGTCAGTCTCGATACGCTTTTTCTTCCCTTTTGTTTGTTTAATCTTCCTCACATAATAAGAAACTATTTTGGTGCAGGAGATCGCAGTACCTGGTGAGCGACGCGGGCGAGCAGGCGCTGCAAGCGGCAGTCAGTGGGGCACTCGATCGGATGCACTGTGCCCCCGATCCCTGCGTCAGATACTTGCCTGCTAGAAAGCTGTGGCTGTACTTGCACCGTGACAGGTTTGAGAGCACTTTTTTAAATTTTATTCATTTCTTTACTTTACTAAAGTGAATATTTTGATGAAGTCCAAAGGCCGCATCAAAGTAGCCAAAAGGCCGCGTGTTCCCCTCCACTGCTTTGAGACATCTCTTGATGAAGCTAATAGCAGTTAATAACTTAAATCCAGAGGATGTCGCAAATTTCTTTAAATGATATGTGAGCAGACAAAACAGAATTTCCAATAAGATCACCTCGACTATTTCTGCAGACCCAAAAAAGATAGTCTCTTTCATTTTCATTATTGCACAGAAATTCTTGAAAATTCCACATAATATTTATTTTCAATCGATGTACGCTGTCTTGTTTTCAGAACGGAAGAAGAATTTGAACGATTGCATGCGGAAGTGCAAGGAAAGTCCACCGCCAAAGGAAAAGGGGGACCGTCTGGGGGAGGTGGCGGGGGTACCAGACGCGCCGGTGGAGCGCGTGTCGCTCCTTCTGATGTTGCTATCGCCGCTCCGGCTGCGCCTGCCCGCACGCAGGCAGCCTCACCGCGACGCCGCCCACTTCCGTCTCCATCCCGCTCGGTCAACGTGAACGTTTCCCCGGCTGATGATGAAGACGCCAATGTGGATGTGGAAGGGACTGAGCCGCCTCTCTCGCCCGCACTTTCTGTTTCTCCGCCTCCTCCCTCTCCACCTATCCGCGTCGATGCGGTGAGTCTTAATTTTGTTTATGTTTTAAATGTAATTCATTGAATAGTTGTGTATCAAGTTCTACACGGATGTTTAACTATTCTCGACCAGAGAACTAAAAAGATTACAGGGTTCTAAGTGTAGATTTTTAACAAAACAAAAGTATCAATGAATACCATTAATAATACTTAGAAGACTGCTCCATTGTTATTATCAAAATATAACAAAACACCCTAATTTTGGTTAACATATTTTTCACTCTCCTGCAAAATGACTATAAGTGAGTGCTTTGTTCATTGCTGTACCAATATACGATTTATGCATACATAGAAGATACAGACAATATATGAACTTATTTACTGATTTTTAGTTCACTTTGAATGTGATAATGCTACATCAAGGACAGAAATTTAGCCCTAGTTTCAGCGCCTTAATACATCAACACTCTGGGCTTTATAAAGAGTTAACAGGGCAGTATGAATCCTCAAAACGGTTTTCATTCAACAGACGAGTGCAGCAGTATCGAGCATAGCCGGAATCCCCCTGCAGAGGACCGTGACAGTAGCAGCCCCCGTTGAGAAGATTGCTGCTGTTACCCCGAATGTCAGTGTTGCCGCCGCCGGTTTTCTTAACACCATCGGCACGCCCATCGCTGTATCTATTGGTGTGAGTATGCTGTTGTTTCTGCTATTTATCTAATTTAGGCACTTTTGAAATGTTCACTTTATGAGATAATCGTTATGATTTTTTAAAATTGCTTGTTGAATGTTCCAGGAAACAATTCGTCCCCAGGGAGTACGACAGCCGCCGGGGGCAACCGCACGCAGTGTGGTCCGAGTTCTGAGTCCCGCTGCACCCGGCAAATCACTAATCAGCCCACGGGCACTCCGCCCTTCTACCCCGCCCCCCATTGCTCGAGGTTAGTCTTATAAATTTTATTTTTATGTTATTTTTACTACACTCATTTCCTTTGTTATAATATTTACTCTTTGGTTACGACACTATTTTGCAAGGTATTTGCGAAAATAATGTTTTTATTATTTACATGAATTTTTCTAAAAAAAATATATTTTGACCATCTTTAGTATTATCAAAAATATAATGAACTATATGTTTAAAATTAATCCAAGTAAAAAGGATTTTCAAATTCCTGAAATAAAATCTCTTCAAAAAAAACAATATTGTTATACGTACATTTAAATTTAAAGTTGAATTTCAGTATTAAAAATTGTTTTAAATTAGTTATATATATTTTCCATAGCCCAGGACATTAATCACTTAATAAAAATAAAACATTTTTTTTTTTTAAACATACCTTATGCCTTTCCACCGAGAGCTGATGCTTAACTACCTTAAAATTGGTATTCAACCTGTCATTAATATGTCTATCAATATGTTTCGGCTTTTACTAACATCGGTATCGTAGAAGACCAAAATATTCTGTTGCCGAATGTTGAGCGCCTTTGAAATTTTGTTATTCTCTTTTGCGTTTTAATGAATGCTTTATTTTGATAAATTTGACATTTTATATTTTTGATGGAAGTGGGTGGAAGTTCATTTTTAATATAACTCCACTTGTGTTACTAAGTTGTATTAATTTATAAAAAAAGATTGTTACAATTGACACTTTATGATAAAACATCTTTTAATCTATCAGTAGGTACAGGAATCGGAACCGTGACAACGACACAAGCCAAAGTAGTGGTGCAGCGAGCCGGGGCGCGACCGCACTCCACTGGTGAGTGGCCATTGTTGAATTTCCGTCCCTACTGCAAATTTTTGGATTTTTTTTTCAATCGATGATTTTGTTACACACTTATAATGATTTTTTAAACTGTATCATTTTCATCAATAAATGTGGACTCCTCGCATTAAAGCATACCCCTTAAAATAAATTTAGTTGGATGTTTTTAAAATAAGATATGATTTAGGTGGAGTCTAATATAGTGAGCTGAAACGTGACAATAGGATGGGGGGTCAAAAATAGCTAATATCATGTGGCGTGATATATGGAAATTCTTTTGAGACCTCGATTTTACCCAGAAAAGGCAAAAGATGTTCATACCTGTTTTCAACTGAATATTCAGCAATCGATACTGTGTTCTGTTGAAGCAGAAAAAATCTGAATTGAAAATAGAAGAATACCTAAACACCGCAGTGTTCGGTTACTACCGTGTGATGTGAAATTGTTCAGTCTAGGTTTATCTCATGCTTGTTTGTTTCCAAATCGAAACAGGTGCCCTTCCACTGTCCCACCAAAGGATCCTCCTGGAGTCTCTGATGCAGCACCAGAGAACGCACGGCCAGCCGATGTCCCACGACCAGCTTTTGCACACTATACACTCCACTCAGGTAAATTCCTCTATATGTAGTATTTCATTATTTTTGACTGACTGCCCGGTTCTGTTCCTGTTATCGCTGATCACAGTCGAACTGCGAACTCTCACCTTTGGAACTGGACTTTGAGATCACTGTCAAGTGACTGACGACTGATTTATATAAGGAAAACTATGAGGGGTATAATAAAAGTATGACTGTCCTATTTTCGGAAAAAGGCTGTAAGTGGTACAAATAATTAGTTACTTAAATCGTAAATTTTGTCAACATTTTTGCAGTCATCATTGCGTCAAATTACTGTGTCACCCAAAAGATAGATGAAGAATTATTTATCATCTAAATTTAAAAAAAATCAGAAAATTTACATAACCTTTAAGAGACTTCAAGATACCGTTGAAAACATCGTCACAGTACTTTCAGAATTTAATAAAGGACACAATGAGATTTTTGGATATCAATTCTTTGCCTGGTGCATTTATTAATAATTAATAATTCAGTTGGTGCATTTATTGTACCAGTTTGGCTAAAGCAACATTTTTTAAAATATAATAGCTATTCATGCAGATTTAAAGGCAGTGAAATAATATTGTCCCTAACTGAATTTGTGTCAGATCAACATAAATGCATTTTCATAATTATTGTGATACTATAATTATCTTCGTAACGTAAAATATTGAGGATAGAGGATAATATTTAAAAAAATTCAGTCGCTGTCAACTCAGAACTATCAATATTATGGCTTAAAATTATTATTTTTAATATATTTGTGCATTAAAAAAATATTCATTATTTAAAAATTTATGAAATATTTTCTTTTATGTTCTCCTAAAATGATGTCACTTTCCAAATTGTAGATAAAATTTCATCTGTCAGAAATTAACATCGCATTGTAGAAATATGATTATGATTAACTGTGTCCGCATCTGCAGAAATTGTCATCGTCTCCTCCCATCACTCCCGGAGGCGCCGTTGCGACACCCAGAGCGCAGCAGACGGTCCGCCTCTCCGGGCAGACCGTGCAGCTGGCCTCGGGACAAACCGTACAGCTCACCGGACAGACTGTCCAGCTTACCGGGCAGACGGTGCGTCTCACCGGACAGACTGTCCAACTCGGCGGCCAAACCGTCCGCCTTGCCGACCCGACCCTCCGGCCCCAGCAGAAGCAGTCGGGACCGCTGATGGCGAAGATTCTTACCTCTGCGCAGGTCCGTGTATGTGTATAACGGTCGTTCGTTGATTTTAGATTTTTTTTGTTTTATTATAATTACTAGTAATAGTTCCACCTGTTCACTTAATTGTTCCACTGTTCACTTAATTCACTTAATGATTATTCTCACACACTCTCATCTTGTTATACAGTCCGAGAGAGTAAGTAAAAAATATATAAATTCTTATAAAGCTAATGAAATCCATTACATTACCGGGTTAAATTTCATATACAGTGGAACCCCCAATTACACTACCCCGAATTACGCGCTGGCTTGAAATATTCGCCACAAATCCCCCAATTGCACGATTGTATTCCATTGTCGTTACTACGAGACTGTTGTCTGTGCCGCGCATACAGTCAAATGTTGGCTAGCGTATGATTTCGACACGTGCCAGGTTATAAACGTATAACGGGCGACTCTCTGTGTTGGATTTTGGTGCGCTTTGCATTTTATCACTTACTGTAACTAAACTACATTTGTAACTAAATTTTGTACATATTTTTTGCAGAAAAAACCAAATCCCTAATTTTGTATGAGATTCACAACCCGAATTACACTACCCCGAATTACACTGTCCTGACTAGTGTAAATGGGGGTTTTACTGTATATATTTTTTTCAACTTTGTTCATAATAATTTCATTTTTTTTTTTACTTCATTTGAATATTGTAAAATACTTTTAGGTAAAATTATTGTTTTAATAAAATATTGTGCAGTTATCTGACCTAAAATGGCTTCAATATCTCGTGTTTCAACTATTCCTAACACAGTGGAAAGATATTTTAAATGTGAAAACTATTGTGAAGTGCATATTCCAAAATTGTTATTGAAGCTTTTGAGTATCGGTACAGTTGCTGCCAAGTGATATGTCTTCTATTATTGTTTGTAATTTGTTTAAATAAACAAAAAAATAGTTTAATAGTAAAATACTGAGCCTAAAAATCCATTTCTATTCGATTGTCCTTTTGGAATCAATGTTAAATATAGGTTCCACAGTGGACATGATGTTTAAAACATAAGTGGTAAAAATAAATAAATATTTAATTAAGGTGAATGATGAAAAATATGTGGATGACCATCATTATACTACTAAACATAAATGACTGCGGGAGTCACGATAACAGCGGAGTCATTTGTTTATTTGTCAATTTCAGACGAGCGTGAGTTCGGCAGGCGGACCGAGCATAACGGAAGGCGTCAGTTTGGCCTCTTCTCTCTCCCATCCGCAGCCCCAGCCCCACCACACTCTTCTGCTTAGCAATCTGGGTGAGACCATTATGTTCTGGCATTATTACATTTAGTGTTTCTTAATGGGACCGTTTTACAAACCTGAAGCTTTTTTATATTTCCATCATTTGAGAGGCGTTACTATAATCTGAGCAGCCGGTTGCAATCCTTGTGAGATGGGAGCGCTCGTTTTATTTGTTTAACCCTTAACCTCAGAGCCGTTTTCTAGAAAAAGTAACACTTGTGTTTCAAATTATCATTTTTTATTTTAAAAAAATATACAGATAATAATATAACGTATGTGAGTACATTTAAAAAATACAAATTGACAATGGGTTATTATAACGACCCATTTTTGTTTTACAATCATTCTTTTGCCTTTGTCTTCTACGTCAGCGGTCGGCAAACTGTGGTCCGCTGTGGAAAATTTCGGTGGTCCGCAGAGAAATCTGATATTATTTTATGCATTTTTAGACGCATTTGATCACTTTTATTTCAATATGTAATATTAACCACAAAAGTCCGGTTAGTGGTCCGCTGGATTAAAATTGTGAATTAAGTGGTCCGTGGGCCCAAAAAGTTTTCCGACCGCTGTTCCACGTGATGCATCAAGTATGCGCCGATAGATCGGCACTCTGAGGCTCAAAGGGTTAAGTACACCTGAGTTATTTTGCTTTAATAAATTCATTGCACGAAATACATTATAACAAAAGAATAGTAAAATTTTCGTTTTTACACTCGGTTGAATAATTTTTTGGTTAAGCTGATAACACTGATAAGCACTCTGAACTCTACAACTGAGTTGTGAAATATGTTATAATTTGTAAATTTCAGGCGGACAAGTGGTTCGTGTGGCTAGCGGTGGAGGAACGCTACTCGGTCCTGCGCTGCGCCTGCAAGCAGCTTCGCCCTCCACGCATCTCGCACAGGTACATTATTGCTTTCATATTAATGGAATGGAAAAATTATGGAATTACAGCTGACGCCATGACACCTGACGATGACTAGACAATACTTAACATCAAAACATTAATTAAATTAAAGTATAAAAAGAAAAAAAAATAACCCTTAGAAAGCGGCAACATTTTTCGAAATGTTTCTTTCCATTGTACCGTAATAAATAGAACACTTACAATAATCGGTTTGGCTTATATTGAAGCCAAATGCATAATGAACATGCCAACACTACATTTTTGACTTTATCACATTAATAAATACATCTCATACAAATATGTCAGGACATATGTCATAACGCCACTTTGAAACAATGGTCGTTGTTCCCTATCAAATTGGAACTCTGCTCGGTAACTATCCCAGCATTATACTGTTACTTCAAATTGCATATCATTAATCACTTGCTTTTACATTTAGGAAACACATACATTTTTTAATATCTAGACATTTAAGACCTTTTTTTAACTAAAGACCAACACAAAACCGTCTAGACATTTATCAATAACAGTTGAATGATTGCCGCCAACGTAACTATATTATAGCAAAGGACATTTTTCTGCCGTAAGAATGCACAAAATAGTTTGTTTTTAATTTTAATCTCACTCTAAAATAATACACGTGAAATTATTCAATTTTTACGCGATTAAGCACCACGCACATTCTTGAATGGCGATAAGGTGGGAACTGCGCAGTCGCTAGATTTTCTCACTATCTTTTAAACTGGTTAACTGGTTAATAATAATGCAGCAAACATGACAGAACGAAAGGGTTTGGAAAATCAATGTTTATAATATTTAGACCTAGATTGTTTTCTCTGCCCACCATTTTTAGGATAGAATAAAGAATATTCATCACACATCCATGTGTTTTTCCTTCCAAACAAACACCGATATTACCTTTGTATCAATTCACATTATTTATTAAAAATCAGGAACGGTTTCGTTCATTACAAGCATTAAGTTGATAATGCTCATTGCGTGCGAAATTGGTCCTGACTTTAAATTTTAGATTTATTATTTAGGTATTTATTTTGTTTCCTGCAGGCTCGAGCGGGAGGGGTGACAGGAGCGAGCGTCCTTCTGGGAGGACAAGCCCTCAAACTTCAAGCTGGGCCTGTTCGGCTCCATCATCAGGTGTGTTGAAGCTTTAATGAAATGAATATTCGGTCTGAAAGAATGGTACATTACAAAATGATATATGGCAGTCCCTTGATCTACAGGATGCAATCTAGATTCAACACCGATTCTTATTATAATGATTGGCAGAAAACTAATCAATATCGCTTGAATAAATTGCTAAGCAAAGCCGCAAATTTTTTTTAAACCACAATAGCGAATGTGGTTGGCGGTGATCACACGGTGTTTCAAAACCGTTACATGGTTCATCTTATTTTTAAGATCAAAATTACAATGTGAACACTTGTGTTCAAAAAAGTCTCTCGTTGCCACGCACCAACCCAAAGAATCTCTTGACCGTTGTTGGGTTACGGAAGACAGCCACATGCGCAAGAAATTTGAATAGCCATCACCCGTAGTGAAAGTATTTTTTATAAGATACATTGACCCTTCTTGTGGATGATAATTTTTCTGTTTGCAGGGTTTAAATGCCAACGCTGGCGGGGTGGCGGCCAACTTGGCCGGTAGTCGGGTGGTGTTAGCCGGTGGAGCTCGCCTTCACGGTCTTAAATTGCTGCCCATGCATCACACCATCAGAGGTATAATTTTAATATTTCTCTATTGTCTTTTCATTAAATTATAAATAATTATTAATACATGAATAAAAAACAAAGCTATCAAACTTTTAATTAGTAACGCCCGTAATTGTATTGATCATACCTGCTCGTTTATGTTGTATATAATATTATCGAAGACTGTTTTCACAAACATTATTCTCTACAGTGTTACAACCAACGTTCACTCTAGGCTGCGGCTGTGCAGCAGTTTGAAAGCTCCCGCGCACTCAAATCGAATGTCGAAATATTGCAATATATTTGCAAAGGTTTATTGTTTCTTTTTTGTTCGCAGGTGTGGGGGCAGGACGGCAAGTGTACGCTCGCATCGTAACTCCCGCCTCGTCCCCTCGACCTCTTCCGCCCCAGCCCCCGCCTAGCAATACCTCCATTTCCGCTGATCCTGCACCTCCGGAGACACCTCGGACACAATAAACCGGCTGTACCTTTGGCGATAAAAAAATTATATCTATCAGCTTCATTTGACTGATGGAAACAGCAGTTGAAGAGACAGGATTATTAAGCGCGGTGTAGATATTACCTCTAGTATTATGTTGTCTGTTTTCTTATTGTTTTCCAAGTCGGCTAACATATTCGTGAGTGACAATTCTGGAGTCAGTGAGTTCATTTGGATTTTGAAAACTCTTTACTGGATCGATAACGAAAGATCCTGCAAATATATGTCTCATTACAGTATTTTCGATGGATTCGACTGTAACTTTGTGGAAGTTCATTTTTAATATAAAATTGGATTTGATAACTTTGTTCCTCCACTTGATGTGTTACAAATTGTGATACGTGTTTCACCTCTTTAATGAGCGTAATCTATTTATTCGTAAACCTTGCGATGTTCCGTCTGATGATGCTTCTTAAAGAGATGGGAAACGTGTCACAATTTGTAACAAAACACGTTATCAAACTTTATTTTTTATCTCATTACAACGTTATCGAGCCTCGAGCTTGTCGGAAAGGCCTCACTCGTATCAAATCATTTTGTCTTGTCACATGTTACTTAGTGTCTATGATCAAGTGATTTTTGACGTCGACAATTGAACCTTACGTAGGTTGGTGTTAGGTATACATTTAAACATGATTATTTGAACGATCGGATATGAAGACGTTCATATTTCCTAATGAAAATAATATAAATGGTAAATGAGTACATATCATTACCTTTCTGCCAGAAGTTGGTAACTAACAAAACTGAAAAAAAATAGTTAAGTATTAGAAAGACAATCTTTGACGTAAATTCTTTGTCTGGAATAACTCAGTTGGTGCATTAATTATACCAGTTTGCCAAAAAAAGCATTCATTATTAATGCTGATTTAAAGGCAGGCATTTATTGTCAATGTCTATTGTCAGATTAACGCATCTATGTTTTGATATTATAATTATCTATGTAAGATTAAGTATCGATACTAGAGGCTTTATCATGAAAATTTTTATTTGTTGTTTATTCAGAACTATCAATCTGTTACTTAAAAACTTCTGCCGGTACAGTGATGATATATAAAATATAGAATGTACTACGTCATAGTGCATTCTTTGGATGTTATTGATGCCGCAAGCTGTGGCAGTTGGGCTGTAGTCCTGGATCATATTTTGTTAGCGATGCGCAAAACACAGCGTGTCACCAAAAATATTCTACCTTTTATAAATGTGGTTCAATGTCAGGTTTAAATGTGTCATTCTCATTCGTACACATTGAAAGTATTGGTCGTGAAACCTGCTCAAAACTGTTTGTGATCAGACTTTACATATTCGTTTTCGTCTAACATTTCCTCATGTAAATATTTTGTATATTTAGTTTATCTGATTTAGTTTGTGAAATTATATGTGTCAATTATTATTATTATGACGATGATCATTGTGAGTTAACGAATGAAGATATTGTTATGGAGCCGTTGTTTTATTTCAATCTGCGATTTGACAATTGATTGTTGATTAACCAATTAATTGTTGGGTGCAGATTGTCCAGTACAAAAGTAGCTCCGAATTTCATCCAGTTTAACTGTGATCTATTAGGGCTTGATGAACTTCAGGCGAGAGAAGTATCCGGAGAAAGTAATACAATGAATTATTTGTCGGTTCTTAATAGGAATCTTAGATACCTTTTCTACTATCGGTCGAGAATGACAGAGAATGAAGGCTTTTCCCTTCAGATAATGAACAAATTATTGATCAAATTAACCGACTAAAACTGGAGTCGAGCTATCTGAAATGTGCAACTGGCATATACCAAAAATTTTGCAAACTTTACAAAGGAAATTTATAGCTTTATAAATAAAGTTAATAATAAGGTATTTGATTCAGATTTCCATTATTATCATGAGTTGGCAATCGAAACATAATTTAAGAACAATTTTCATAAATTACTTCATGCATAGAAATATTCACTTAAGACGCTGATCGCCACGGGGGTCACCGGTGACTGGCAAGGAAGACCTAGCTTTGAGTTATTGCAAGCGGACACGCACACTGATTTTTTTTATGAGGTGATGAGAAAAATAATAGTCACGTAAAAATCCATCAAAATCAAATAATAATTAATACTTAAAAACAAAGAATCATTTTACATGAAACTTGCTTGGCAATCAATGTTTTAAAATATTTTTTCATACAAAATACTTTATAATACTACGGGGTCTCAGGATGTGAGAATTTTCCGAGATGTGAAAATTTTTGCCATGGTTCTAGAACCTGAAATAATTCGAGACTTAAGAATCCTTGGTATTTAGCAACATTCATCATAACGCATTCGATCAGTCCATTTGTCCTTTTGAAGACCACATGATGGTGCAATGAGTGAATTAATTTAATTTGGATAATCCACAAATCCTGTTTGGAGAAATCCAGAAAACTTTTCTAAAAATATTTTGATAGTAATAGTAGCAGCGGAAACTAAATAAGTCTAGAAGAAGCTGCGGATGCCTCCAGAAAACCGTAATAAACCTGCCTGCCTCTTACGACTGATGTACTCGGTGGAACTGAGGGATGCTGGCATGTCATGCGAGGAAACAATTGGCGGGACACAGGGAATCATGGAGGTGCCGTGTGGCCGCCATATGCTCTACATCAGTGATGCACAAACGCGGGCCGCATGCGGCCCTTTTTGAATTTTGTGGCGGCCCTTAAATCTCTTTCTCAAACATACTTTTATCACGTAAAACATTTATTAAACAAATTTAAGCAAGCTTTTTCTTCAATGAAGGAGAATAAATCGGTTCATAGAAACAGGCTTACAAATATTATGTCAAATTAAAAAAAATAGTTAAAAATTTACAAAGACCATGAACGCATTAACTTATGAATTGCATATAAATGAAACATAAATATTTCACAATGAAATGATTTTTAATAAGCAAGTCTCATGATCTTTTTTTTGCATGGCTTATTTATTTTCTAAATAACAGTCAGAATAATAAAATGGAACCTATCTAAATTCACTTAATCTTTTTTACACGTTTTTAAGACTGTTTTACATGGAACATACATTATTTTCTGTATAAAATAAAAAAAAGATTGAGCGTACTTTAAATCATTTTTTTCTTTGCGACCCAAACCAACGATAAATTTGTTTTATGCGGCCCGCTAGAAGGTAAAGGTTGTGCATCACTGCTCTACATAGAGAGTGAATATAGTCAAAGAAGAAGAAGATAACAAATTTATAATTCCGATTATCTGCAAGATGTAATGTAATCTACTTTCTGACAAATTCAATTTCTTTCAGTCAATTACGTCACAGAGGCTAATTCAATCCAGCCCATACATACAAAACACTCAAGACACAAGTTGTATTGTATGAAACAAAACACGGTAGTTCACTTTGAAGGAGACAAATTTGAAGTCCAGTTTTTACTATTCTATTATTTCATACTTTCATTAGCTTTAATTTCATTGTAGAATAATATATGCTTTGCAGTAGTGTCGTAGTATTTGTTGATTTGCTTATAGATTAATGTATAATGTGAAGTGGAAACATGCACATTTTCGTATACAATGCTAAACTTTTCTCTAGTCCACCCAAGGTTTTAGGTCACGAACCGCCACTGAATTTCAATATTAAATTTGAATCATTCATGTTTGACAAATATTAAATTTGAAATAAAAAATATTTTAGTGTGGTGAAATTATTGTCAAAATTTGAAAAAGACGACATTCTGAGAGAACCAAAGAATTGTGTTAAAAAATAGACGCAAAGAGAGAAAGGCCACCCTATATTTCGTAGGTACTGAAAGAGGGTATACAGTGGAACCCCGATCTACCGTTCTCGCATTGTTTGTTTTCCCTCATTAATCATTTATTTTTCATAGTCCCGGCCAAACACTCATAAGAACAATGTTAAATAATCCCACATTAATCGTTTCCCGATATACCGTTTTCCTCGATCTATCGTTTAAATATTTTGATCCGATTGACCGTTTTCGTTGAATATTTTCGTTATATATATTTCTCTATATATAATATAATTTCTCTATATATAATTTCGTTATATATATTTCTCATAAATAGTCTTGCCTCGTATTTCGTTTTGCGTTTTTTTCAGTGGAACCCCGATCTTCCGTTCTCGCTATCTTCGATTTTTTGCATGGATCATTTATTTTTTACTTGACTAAGACTTCGTAATAACTGTTTAATCATTCCCCGATTTACCGATTTCCTCCCGAAGTTTTCCAACTCAAAAGTCAAAACTAAAATGCCTAAATAAATAAAACTAGAACTCTAGCTGAGAAACTGAAAACAGTACAAGGTGTTGAAAAATATCATATAGCAAAAAAAGTTAACTCAGAAAAGTACGCGTGTTTGAAGGGTGGGTGGCTGTCAAAATGTAAGTACCCAACTACGAATAGGCAACTTAGTATTTATTAATTAAGCAATTGAAGAATAAGTTTATAATAAATAGTAAAAAAAGTGAAATAAATATATGAGTTGGTTGAAAATTAAACATTTTTTGGTATTATTTGAAAATTTCCCGCATTATTCGTTGATTTTTTCCGGTCCCTTGAAAAACGTAGAATCGGAGTTTCACTATAATATAATAAAATAATAGGTATACTATTAAAATTACAATAGCATTACCAAGTTACTTTTTATATTCAAATGATACAAATTGCAATAACAAATTCAGATTAAAAAAAAATTGCAAATATTTTTCTGTGGTTATATGACAGAAATAAATTACTGTGTGGTTACATATATTCTCAGTGGCGAATACTATTTATTCTGGAACTTTGGAGGTCGAATATTCAGTATCAATGTAATAACAGTGCAGTTTGGCTCTTGATCTCTGTTAATATATCGAGAAATAAGATAGAGTAAGTTAATTTTTTATATAAAATACACTGATATTTATATTATAAGTGAATCCAATTGTTATTGACAATTCAAATTTGTTTATTTGAAGCGAACTGCATAACTGAAAACTGCATAGAAAATGTAACATACACTAAAACAAACTGATAAAAAAAGTCATTTTTGTAGTAAAATTATATTTCGTTGATTAATTGTACGCAATTCAGTTTTATGAAGACAAAGCTCTTTAGAATTATAAATTAAATGGAGGCCAACGATTTCAATTGTTA
Organism: Himalopsyche anomala; assembly: GCA_031772345.1. NCBI lineage: Eukaryota > Metazoa > Arthropoda > Insecta > Trichoptera > Rhyacophilidae > Himalopsyche > Himalopsyche anomala. Next base: position 13,071,028 of record CM062837.1, on the reverse strand, counting down.
CGTTCGAGAGAAAGGATTATTACGACTTATCCGGCTGTTAATCTCTTTTACAACACAAAAATAAAACAGGGATAGAAACAACAGGGCATGACAGGACTAGCGGTTAGCTAATTGATCTTGTGTCGTCCTGTTATTTTAGAATTGGAAGGAAACTTTTAGACATTTTAAATAAATAAAAATAAAAGATTTTTAGTACTTTTTCCACTTAAAATTTATTTGATAAGGACCGGTTTCGCTCCTCACGAGCATTATCAACTGATAAAGAAAATAAATTAAACAGTGCTATTTATACAAGTTAAATTGAAATAAAAAGGTGTAAGCAATTGTTTACTGAAATGAATATTAATATGTTTTCTAATAGTTATAATCCTATCGATTTCAGCCTGGACAATCTGAAGAGAGCTTTTAAATCAAAGGGAAACATTCAAAAGGACATATCGAAGACTTTAAATCGGAATCAGCTTAACAATGTCGAACGGTAATGGGGTACCAACCTTAATTTTAAAACTTGTGCTATTTTAAATAATATCAAGACAAAATGCAAAAACTATGGATCGTAAACTTTCTACAATTTTAAATAAGTAAACAGGACCGATTTTACTTAGCTTAGAAGAATTTTAAATGAAAAATACATAAATAAACAAATAAAAAAAACCCAAACTCCATTTTGTAATTTCATAATTTAAAATTTTAGAATCAATCTTGCTTCATTACTTAAGCAAAATTTGCGATAGTAAGTCTGAAGATGCCTCTGAAAGAGGCGAAACACGTGTCACAGTTAGTAGCACAATACGTGGAATAATCAAAGTAATTTTAAATTTTATATTAAATAAACAACAATAAATACCTTTAGAAGATGCTTATTGTTTCTGAACATTGTTGTGCGGTTTTGTAACCACCAATTAAAAATAACTTATTTTTTGTTGATTCTGTTGAACGCCATATTTTTGAAGAGACTGTTAATGCAACTCGATAAATTTAAGCTCACGCATAATATAAACTAAAAATAATGAAATTAATAACTTAATAAATTAACTTAATAACTTAATGTGCTATTTAAAAACAACCCATTTAACACCACCAGTTTGATAAATAAGCATAAAAGAATGAAAATTTTTAAGTTTAAAAAATTTTACAAGAAAAAATCTTTTCATTTCATAAATTAACATTTTTGTGGATCACTCGCCTGCAATGAATAAGTCTCCACACATTGTTTTGTTATTATTCATACTAACCAAAATAAAATAAAAGATTATTGTATGATAACAGGCGGCACCGATCGATCATATATTTTCCCATGTGATTTTACAAATACAATGGCGATAAATTATCCATCACTCAGTCTGCTGATGTGTTTTGTTCATAAAATTTGACTGCCTATCATGACTTCAAACCGATCAGAAAAAGTGTCGAAAAGATCTGGAAGTGTCCATTTTTCAGAAGAGCAAAAATATATTTTTAACCATGTTAATGTACTCGCTTTAATGTGTAACGGCTTTACAATTTTTGGTTTTAAATTAACGCTAAAATTATTATAATTTTAATTTAACTTCTCATTTTCGAGATCGAAATTGCTGTCTGTTTGCAATTGAAAATAATAATCCTGATGCTGTGAATAAATGAAAAAAAACTGCAGTTTTCTCCGAAGACAGAAAAAACAAGTCGGTCTAACTGCATTCCAAACTCAAAATAGCAATATTCAGACTTCGAATGTGTACTTATGGGAGTGTGACTTATTTATTCGAGCGTAAAGAATATTGACCAAAAAAATTGCGCCGCTCTAATCGATCTCGTCGCTCCACTCAATCTAAGTTCCACTCTATTCGGAACCATCGTCAATGTGCTCATAAGAATTGCAATTATGTGGATTTGTTTTCTACATCGCCTTAAACTCATCGATTGATATGACAACAGGCGATTCAAGTACAGCTCTGGGCATATTACACAACGAGGTTGTATCATTGCAGAAGAAAAAAGTCAAATATAATTATTAATAAAACATATTTTTAATTAAAGTGATATTTATAGTACACATGTGATTATAGTGAGATCCTTTATATAAGATGTTAAATGAGGATAGAAGAATATGTGAAAAGTATTGCTAGCTTCTTTTTCGTTTTCAAGTGTAATGTGAACAATTTTGACAACATTTGATAACAAAACCTGCAACGGCATCGAAACGCCAAATGACTTCCAACTGTTACTTACGGTGTCTCCCAAAAGAAAATCCCAAAAATTAGTCTTGTAATAAAAATAATAAAAGATTTTTAGTACTTTTTCCACATAAAATTTATTTGATCAGGACCAGTTTCGCTCATTGCGAGCATTATCAACTGATAAGAAAAATATATAAACAGTGCTATTTATACAAGTTAAATTGAAAAAAAAGGTGTAAGCAACTACTAACAATGAAAAGGATTTACAAATAACATTATAATTACACAAAATTAAAATGCTTAACACCTATAACATACAATTAAAAAATCATCAATAAATATAAGTGGCAAATGATGTCAATTATGACTGTTTATATATTTTTCTTATCAGTTGATAATGCTCGCGATGAGCGAAACCGGTCCTGATCAAATAAATTGTATGTGGAAAAAGTACTAAAAATCATTTATTATTTTTATTATAATGCCATTCCACCAAGTATTGACAGTGAACACCTTAAAAGTAAATAGTCTTGGTATATTTCATAGAACACGAAAGATTGTAAGTAAATTTTTACCCAAACTAAAGTTTGCTTTACCTTTCAGCATCGTGTACGTATGATGACGTAAAGATTGCAGAATGCTTATCGAACAACATGAGTAAACTGACACCGTATCTTGCTACCGGTATGTAAACTAAAATGTTTGACAAAATCTGGGAACGTAGAATATTTATTAATCATTACCGTTACACACTACTCGAAATTTTTTATGATTAATCACGTCCATCGTCAATGCTTTGAGGATCCTGGCCTCGGTGCTGATTAAACATTCACACAAAAAGTGAATACAATTAGGGCATCCGATCTTTTTCGTGATTCCGGGATTTTGTGATTCAGAATCTTTCAATCCAAAGTTTCCGAGATTGGCTATTTACATTTTTTTAAATATCTCTACACCCCCCCCAAAACATACCTGGCATTACAGTTAACTTTCTTCTTATGTTCTGATACTCACTCACTTATATTGAAACACGGGATCACACATTGTTTTATCAATAAATTTAAGAAATAAATATGCCACAGCTAAATAGTTTTTTGGAGCGTGATCTCCTCAGTTCCCCCTTTTTGTACACTTAACTAATGCTGAATGTATTTTTCCTATTTAACCCTTTGAACTCCAGCTTTTTTTTGGATGACTTGCTAAAACATCCGAGCAATTTTTGAAGTTTTTTTGGGTGTTTTACAAAAACTGTCATAACTTTCTAGTTTTTAAAGTTATATTTCTGTTTGTTTTATAATACTTTAGATAATACAATCTCATAAAAAAATAATTTAATTTACTGGAACAACCTAAAAAATACACAAACATGAAATTAACAAAAAATTGAAAAAAACAAGTTAATATATTGTAAGTTATTTCACATACATTTACTGCAGAATATATCTTCAAACTGTTGTCCATCAGTACAAAAACACAAAAAAAATAAATATTTGATATATATTTTTAAAATCAACTAAATTAAAAAACAACTGTCTACCGTTTTCTGCCGTCGGTTGTTTGCGTGACACGTAATATTACAAGTTTGTTTTTCGGAGTGAAATAAAATGCCGCAACTAATTACCACTAGTCCAACTTCTTTGGTAGAAGATTATTATGATAAAAGTTTAATAAAACATGTGTTAAAACAACTTGAGGAACACTAAGCTTGTATTTAAAATGTCGAAGGCTGGTATAGGGTCACCGCTGGTAAAAATTCTCAACTCATTCATGACAGGCAGATGTTTCAACGTTAAAATGGATGGAATTCGATCCTCATCAAGGTCAACTCGGGCGGGAGTTCCGCAAGGCTCTGTTTTGGGACCCATACTATACAATATATACACCTATGACATTCCTTCCGGCGGAGAAAACGACGCAATTATAGCACAATATGCAGATGATACGGCTATTTTAGCTAAATCTCGAAATCGACAAGGCGCTGTCACGCAGGTTCAATCAGCTGCCGATACAATAGCAGACTGGTGCGACAAATGGCGAATCAAAATTAATACCGAAAAAAGCGCGGCAGTAATGTTTTCAAAGGGTTTTATTAGAAAACCTAATTTTGCTTGCATACGCATGCACAACGCAGAGATCAAGTGGTCCAATTCGGTTAAGTATCTTGGACTCACGCTAGATAGTCGACTTAAATTTAATGAACACGTCGCGATTAAAAAACGTCAAGCTAATGCTACAAAGGCAAGGTTGTACTTTATGCTTAACGCGAGAAGCAAACTTACTCTCAAAAGCAAGCTGCTCCTCTACACAGCAATTACTCGACCAATCTTGGTGTACGCTGCTCCAATATGGACGTATGCTCACCGTAAACATATGAAGACTCTCCAGATTGTCCAAAATAAATCACTGAGACAGATATGTAACGCCCCGTGGTACGTGCGTAACTCGCTGCTTCACAGAGACTTGAAAATACCTACCATCCGCGAGTTCGTTCGTGAAATATCACAAAAGTTTCACAGCGAGGTAGGAAAACATTCTAACCCAACGATCTCTGATCTCCACAACTATGACGAGACACTGCCTGAGAATCGTTTTAGACCCAGAGCAGTCCTGCTCGACGACCCTCCATAGATCTTATGTCGTATAAAATTGTCAATTTTAGAACGAACTTAGCATCACGAAAATGACTCTCTTTGTTTAAAAACAATTTGTATACTGTATGTGTGTATGTATGTATCCGCAGGTGTGTGTACATGTACGGATATAGTATGGAGGAAGCATATGGAATGTGATTTGCAAAATAATGCATATGGAGTTCCCGTGAACTTCTTATCTCTGTAGTGATCGCGCCCTTCCGTCTGCGAACGACGGTAAGGGGATGCAATTTACAATTTTTCAAAATCTTTATCGATGAAGGAGACTGGAAGAACCTTGACGCTGGCGCGTCCTGGTACTTGAAGCTCCATAAATTTGATATCCAAAAAAAAAAAAGAGGGACACTAAAGTGGAACATGGTTTTTCCAGCGCGATCGCGCTGCTTGGATTTAAAAGGGTTAATTAAATTCATTTCAAATACGTTGCAAAAAGTGGATTTTTCACCAAAATGTAAATAACGTGAACGAGGAACAACATAATGTATCAAGTGACCCAAAAATCTTCAGAAGTTTGCAGAAGAATGTTATTATAATATCTGTCCAATCATAATATGTTTTCAGGTATACCTAAGTACGGAGTGCCAAAATTAGAACCATTTTTCATGGAAAGTGTGTTCAATAAAGAACCGATCGATAATGAAAAAGCAGTACTTCTTTCAGTCAGCAATCTAACAGTAAGCGGCTGTACAAATTACACTCTTCATGACATGAAGTAAGAGATCTTGCGTTTAATTCTATGTATTTATGAATAATAAGCTAATGAAAAAAACGAGTAGACAATTCCCCAACTCATTCATAAAGGACGGACACTTGACTGACTTGCAATACATTATTATGATACTAAACTATTGATTCTCATCTGATTTAGAAATTCATAACGGTCCATATTTAGAATGGAGGATTTCAGAACTAAACTTCAGTGTTTTGATATGTCTCGCATTGTTGTTGTCTCATAATTTGAGATTGCGCAAGAGATAGGTCCAAATATTTTTCATCTGCATAAAATCACCATTTTTTACATCGAAACCGTCCTCGTTCATTCTCCAGTCATTTGATCTACTGTGACCGACATGTATGTTATAAACATGATAAACGAAACTTGAAACAGTGAAGGTGTTTTTTTTTACGTAGACATAATATTTTTTTTAACTACCTGGAGACGCAACCATTTACCTGCACACTGTTCACGTCGCTTGTACTATTTTGTTTTATTATTTTGTCACAGAATCAGCATACGGGACAAACTGTTAACGTTTGAGGTGCACTGTCCAAAACTTAGTGCCGATGGGCAGTACAAGATCGAAGGAAATTATGGCGATTTACCGATAACAGGAGAAGGGAAAATACGAGCTAACTATCGTAAGTTCGACATTAGTTACTGACAAAATCTAGAAATATATTCATTTTAATTTCTTCCGTGACAATACCGCCTGGGCGAATTGGTTTCTTTGGTGTAGATTGTTCAATTTGCCGCCAAAAGTTTTTTTTTCTAAAATTAAAATAATGAATATATATATAGAGGTTCTCAGTTTTCACGGGATGGCATATTCATATATTACTAGCTGTAAGCCCGTTGACCTCAACGGGGGGATTTTTGTTGCATTTTTAAGAAGTCAGAAAATTACAAACCTATTTATTGAATAAGCCAGAAATTCTAAAAATAAAATAAATATATCTCGGGCCATATATCGACAGCATGCCCTGTAGTATTTAAATTGTAAGTTATTTAATTTTTGGAATAATGTTGAGTTTGCTAACAATTAGTTTTCCTATTAGCAGAAATATACCTCGTAAATTACCTAATTTTTGGAATAATGTTTAAGTTTGCTGACAATTTTTTTCGTAGTGACAAAAATTTCGTAAAATATTAAATCTTTGGAATAATGTTCAAGTTTGCTAACAATCATTTTTCATAGTAGCATAAATCGACCTCGGCGCATATATCGACAGCCCTGCAGTTTTAAATTGTAAATTACTTAATTTTTGAAATAATGTTTAAGTTTGCTAATAATCATTTTTCACATGCAAAATGGTATAAATTAATTGCACATTTTATCAAAACAAAATTATCAATTTTCCATGTTACAATCAAATGCATATTTATCAAATTAATCAGAATAAATTAACTTCACTAATTCACCAAACGGAGCTTATTTTTAGGAATATATGAGTCTTTAAGGGAACCAAACATAAAAATGGTGAAACTTTTCCATTTGACTTTTAGTGCAATTACGTTTTCAATTAATTTTTGTGGGAACTGTCATCAACTTTTAATTTTATGTGAAAGTTTTTTCAATAAATAAGCATAAAAAAGTAATACAAAATAACTTAGATTATTCCACGTATTGTGCTACAAACTGTGACACGTGTTTCGCCTATTTCAGAGGCATCCTCAGACAGACTTACTTTCAGTAAGTAAAAGTAAGTCTGTCTGAGGATGCCTCTGAAAGAGGCGAAACACGTGTCACAGTTTGTAGCACAATACGTGGAATAATCTAAGTTATTTTTTATTTTATATTCAAATGAACTTCCACAAAGATACCGACGAATCCATCGAAAGCATAAACAATGTATTTTAGAGAAAAAATGATTGAAATTATGCAATAAAAAGGGTGGGTTCAGTTCACTTTTTCCCATCATCCTAACTTGGCTCACTTTGCCGTATTTTAATCTCGTTGACCCCAATCTATCAAACTATTTCGCTTACTTTATTTATATTACTATTTGAGCATAAATTTACCTTGTCCAAAGCATAGACTCGTTTACTCGTTATTTAAAACAAAAGATACAAAACTTTTAAATTATCGGGATAAATTCTAAATACCCTCTGTTAAAAAGTAAAATATTTAATAGCCGTCAGCATATGACACACATGGAATATTTGCATTTAACTGTCGAAACTATATTATGTAAAATATACCACATTCATATTTGACAGACGTCACAATCTTGAATAAAAACAATCGAAGTCAGTTTGTGAATCACAAATATCGTTCCATTTTCAAATGCTTGATTTATATAATGTATTTTTATCGCCTTGATATTTATGACGTTAGCTCAGTTGATAGAGAGCTCGACTGGTAATCCAGAGTTCTGTGTTCGATCCACGGTCGCGGCGTTTTTTTGTATGAAATTTTTTCAGCGATTTGTATCGTCAAATAATAAACAGTGTATTGGGAAAATATGTCTTTAGTATGAATAAAAATATTGCGTCAGCGGAGCTTTGAGAAGGGAGGGGGAAGGGGCAGGGGGAGGGGATATCGCGGACAATCATTCAGACGGACGGACATTATCGAGTATTAATATATAGATATTTACAGTTTATAATGATTAGATGTTATTAAAGTAGTCATGTGTTTAAAACTATATAGACATTACGTAATAAGTGTACTGTGATATTGTCTGTGCAAAAAAAATAATAATTTTGTCAAGATATCTCCATTAGGAAGCCATATGCTCCACATTGGGAGCGGACATAGATAAAAAAATACAATTGGAGCTAAATCGTCTTTTGTATTCGAAACATTATTGTAGAATTTTATTTTATATCACAAAAATGAACATTATTATGATAATGTAATGTGTTTTTTAATAAAATTCGTATCAGAGATTCAAAATGACATTTAAATCACATTTTCTGAACATCGGTAGCTATGAGTTTTGCACTCTGCGCCGAGGTGTATGATACTTATACATTATATCGCTGCTAAAATTACAGAAGCCACATTTCAATGAAGATTTTAGATACATTAATTTGTATGTTTATTATTTTAGTGCGATGTGTTACAAAATTGACAGTCAAATGGGAAATGGTGATCAGGTCTGGTGAGAAATACGTCAATGTGACACATTGCGGAACAAAGATCGCAATCGGTACAGCCACAGATATATTTTTGGAGAACTTTCTTTTCCCGGACCAAGAACTGTGTAAGTTACAAGCTACATAACTGAGGTTGCGGTCTCTCTTACACCGCTAGTAGAGCGTCGGCAGTGGGATGGTTGTTCAAATTAGTTGTCCCTGAGTCTGCGAAACATTGTTTTTTGGTCTGGAGTCTAATTTATGGAGTATCATAAAAAATCCAAATAATGCTATGCAAATATTCGCATTTAAACAGAGCTTCAGATAAATTATATCTTAATACGTATCATTACAAATTTGTCTAAGCGTGTATCCAGATCTCAAATATAAATGGTTTTACCTTTGATAATATTTTGAACAACTAATAATGAACTGATGATAACCCAGGTACTAGAATTAACAAATCATTGTATTCAATAATTTTTGATTAAAATTTGCGAATATTTTTATCAATTGTTAATTATTGATAACTTTTAACCATGGCTGTGGACTCAGGGGTTTGGCCCGGAGTCAGAAAAATCTTGCGATTGAGACCCATTTAAAAAAATAAAATTAATGATGTGTATTCAAACCACAATAGTCCATAGTGTTGCCACTGTATGTTAGGCTGACTGAAAATGATCTAATGGTTTACATATATATATATAAGTTAAAATGAAATGATTGAAAAATTCCTTCGGAGTTGGAGTCGTCTATTTTTAAACGACTCCACTGTCCTGCTTTTAACCTCCAGAAAATATTAAAATGCATTAAAAAAATCCATGTTTTCTTTAAATATTTTTATTTAAATTAATATCACAACAGAACATTTAACACAACATCCAAGAATAGTCATCTCGAATAATTAATCCTATTGAAAAAGCTAATCAATTGCTATCGTTTATACGTATTTTGCGGCCTTTGTTGCTGGTTGCTGTTTTAACAAAATGTTAACAATTCTAGTTGAGGAATGGGCTAAATACATAGTGTTTCAAATGGCTTTCTTTTTACTTTCCTTACAGCCACCATTGTCAACGTGGGAATAAATGAGATGGTGTCCACTAGCGAAGACTTCTGGAATCTCCTCAGCCAAGATTTAATCACAATGGTAGAAGGAAAAATTGAACCCCTGATGAAGAAAGTCTTCAATGACGTGTTCAAATCGATTACTTACAATTGCTTTTTGTGGTATCTTCGGACCATATCCGCCAACGATATGACTGGCACCTGCTTGGAATAAATTGCAGTAAGTCTAAGCTAGAGGAAAACCTGTCTCAATTAAAAAATCTTGTTCTGATAGCAGGTCACTAAGAAATTTTGCGGTGAGGGAAAAAAGCTTAAAGTAAGATTTACCAATAATACAAATATTCAGTTGTTTTCATTAATTGATGTCACTGTCTCAAAAGCTTTGGAAATGATTTTCCACTTAAGGGTTTATACTGTGAATTCCATGATTTATTTGAAAATCAGCTTTTTTGACTTGCATACCACTCCGTAGTACATTACGCTAAGTTCTACCACCCCACAAAAATGATTGTATTTCATGAAATGTTTTATTGCAAGTGTAATTATATAGTATTTGCATGGTAAAAACTGTGAAGACACAACATACGCAATGGATCTGTTTTGTTAATATATTTTGTGAAAAAAAAGTTATATAACAGTCACAATAAATTATAATATGCTCAATATTTAATATTATATTACTAATAAATGGTTTCAATAAAAACATAAAATTATAATGTATATATAATGTATTTTTATTTCTTAACCCTCCAAGGACGAGTGTGAACATATGGTAACAGTAAACACCTGAAGATGCTGAGAGGCAAAACCCAGATCGTGTTCGGCCAAGATTATTATGGAAACGTACATTATGAAAATAATTCTAATTTAAACTTAAATTTCCATCAAGCACCTTCAGTCGAAATTCTAAATTTTATTTTTCATTTACAAATTTCAATTATATGTATATTCCTAAAAAAAATCCATGCGGAGAATTAATCGACTTTAAACCTTCCGGTTTATTCAATAAGTAAACTTGCATTTGATTGTTCACGCCAGTAAATTTCTGATTCTTGATAATGCAACGGGCTTACAGCTAGTAATAATTAGATGTCAGGTAGAAAGACTTATTTATTTCTGCAATCGGATAGTGTGTCCTGGTAACATGTCTATGAGACTTCATAGAATAATTTTAATAGCAGTTTTTTACCTGTTTACGTATGGTGTTTCTATTTTTTTTCACAGCATAAAATTAAAATGTCGAGGGATGAAATAAAAATACTCATTTTTTATTTGAATTTATTTATAATATTGCCATTGTTTCACAAAAAATTACTTATAAATATAAACAGGTCTAATAAACTATTAAACGCGGCGGTGAAGCACTTTTTAACTGAATCAAATTTCTTGTAACTATTGTATATTTTCATAATTCCAACTCGACTTTTTAAACATTGAGAAAATGTGAAGAAAAGAAGATTTTTTTTATTCATAATCTTTGTTTTTTCCTTCCAGTTTATAAAATTTGTGTAAGGTAACCTAAATATAAACATTTGACTAGAAATATTGGAATAATCTTTCGTATGATCTATTTAAATACTGCACTATACCTATACTGTAATAATTAACGGTGCAAATTGAATTTACAAAAAGTAGAACATCAGACGTTTATGTTCACGCGGAGCATCCTTTCAGTGCGATGAATAATTATGAGACATATCTATTTCTGCACTGGAGACGTTAACAGATCAGAGCGAGGGCAGTCGAGGGAGACGGAAACGAGACATCCCTTCGTGAGTATCTTAACCTAAATTAATTTATCACCTTTTAAACGCGTCTAATTGATTAATTCCATCGCATCAGTCATTTTTGTTTTATTCCTTACTTTCCTAATAACATTTTATTGTTTCGACACTACAAACCGCGAGTCGCAATTTTCTCATTGCTTTTTCGTAGGCTAGTTTGAGCTCGAGCGTGTGCGGCGGAACACCGATCTACGCTTGTCGTCCATTTTTTTGTATACAAAAGAAAATTATGCAAGGCTAAGTATCTTCGGGGTTGCTTTCGACGACGACGCACGTCACTCTATTGTAACATAATGAATTCGCCTAGAATAACATGTTTTCCTTGTAATATCTTTCAAACGAAGGATCGGATCAAATGTGATCATAAAAATACATCCTAATTATGATAAAAACTCTACCGTTTCAGCGATTGCAGATATATGTGAATTTTTCGATTTTAGAATTAAAGTGCTATAAAATTTCAAAGTAAGCCCGTAATATTTATTTTCCACTGTGTCCGCTCGCAATGTGGAATATGCAGATTCGTATTAGATCATTAGAACTGGTTATTTATTGAAACAGTCGAACTACTTTTTATTAAAAGAGTAAGGAAAGAAAAACGGGCCTAGAACAGAATTAGAATTGAACTGAACGCTCAGTCCCATTTTTACGATTGGACGGGTGGGAGGAAACACAGGTATCGCGGACAGTCTTTGATAGAAATTTCAGAAGTATTTGTAGCAAGATTCGAGCTGGTGGACAACACAAATGAAAAAAAAATGACATCGACCGATCGGCTACGGCATCAATATACAATGAAAAAAAACATATCTGCTCTGTTGTGCGCATTCGAGAAGTTGCTGCTTGAGTCTCGATTTGAATTATTCGTATTTAATTTTAAAAAGTACTGAGAAAATTGGATCACAGTACAACCCGTCGCCGAGTTAATGGAATAAATATACAATATGTTTACACTATGAAGAATTTGAGCGCATCGGCAGACAGCGTGACGCTCCGCCGGTCTTTGTGCCCGTCACAAAGATAGACGATGCAGATCATTAACAGAACTGAAATCGTCAGAAACGTTATTTACTATATCACAAATATTCATTCTAATGTGTGCGCTGAAGGTAGTCCATATTTTGAAGAGTACAATTTTGTTATTTGCTTTTCTGACAGTATTTTTAATATGCATGACAGCGAACGCACGGATCTATCCTCGGATGAGAAATACTTTCTGTGACAATTATGAATGTGAACAATTATTTACAAATATCAGCGTAATCATTAAAATGCAGCATTCTAGATGACTTTTTGATTTAGAGATTCTGAGAATAATACTATTAATAGGGTATATTATTTATATAGCGCTTAAAGGGACCGAGAATATTGACTTAGTTGATCGCTCTCTAACAACCCCTCCCGATTGAGGATCGTACAAGGTGGGTGGAAAAGGATAAAAATATCACAGAAATTCATGTATTTAGGTACACAATATGATCTGGAAAAAATCAATGAATAAATGTAGGACAAAAGCCTAAGAAAGAGAGTTTACTGCTCGGTTACAGGATGGACCGTTTATGTTATTGCTAATAAATATTTACACTAGACATTCCTGCATAGAACATATAAAAAATTGAAGAATTATATTCACGCAGTCAGAAGAAAATTTGAAACTTGCATTGGTGTTGTTTTTTTTTTAAACGAATCCTCATTCCGGACTGTTGTGGCATTCATCAGGATCGGTTGCGGACATCGAGTTCATTTTTATCTACAACTAAAATATCACATGATTTTCTACAAAATCTAAAAGATCTCATATACTTCTTTTTGGAATATATTCTCTTAGCGTCCGAATCGAGAAAAAATGGATTCAAACCGCCCTGAATATTTCAGAGTATAATACTTAGACTAGAGAAAAGACTAGAAAATGATAAATTAAGCAGCGTCTAGTCAGTCACTGGACGGCGGTGGACCTGTCCACGCAGACACAGATGATAATTATTAGACAGTACTGCGCTTGTAAGAAAAAGGGTGGCAGGTACGGTTTGTTGTACATGTCACAAATATATATGTAAATGTTTCAAAATAAAATCTAGGTGTCATTCGACTTCCCGAGGGAATTCGCAATGGAGGAGTGATTTTTCAAAAGGGCCTATCTCTATTTAATCTAAAAACAGTGGAGTACTTTTTCTGTGCCACAGGGATACGCATTTCGAAATAATAAAAGGTATCCCATCAAAAAATGCTCGAAGGTCGAGTGTGGGAATAGGCCTATTTGAAAAATCATTCGTAAGTCGTTCTCAGACCCGCCCGTTATGGCTTTACACGTATAATACTAGGTGTATTTTGCGATACAGTAGCGTTGAGGATTTTATCTCAGGAGTAATTATTCCAAGACTCTGTTGTCAAAAGAAAAATCTGCTCGCCCATCCCTTTCTTTTCGACACTGCAAATTTACAATTGTAATTTGCTGCGATAGCCAAATTCGATTTCGGGAAATTTATTTATTCCAGAGATTGCGATCGACCTATCACTATCCTGTAGAATACTGGTACATTTACAATCTGTACAATCTGTTCGAGCCGATTCGAGAAATGTGAAAAACGAAACCAGAAATTTACTCAACGCCACTTATTTGATATCCGACATCTGGAAAAAAGGCGAGCGTTTCGTTTGGAACATTGATACTGCACCCTCGTTCATTAAGACAGAGAACCGCTCTTAAGTTTTTCTATATGATCTGATCGAGACGGCATTACGATGACGGGGGACATCGGATTGCCGCTCGAAATTAAGGACAGTCCTGTCCGGTCGGGCGAAGCAGTTCAGAGGGCCGCCTGTTGTTTGAGCCAGTCTCGTAGATCTCGAGTCCGCTCCACCAGTCCAGTCGATGCCCCGCCTCCTCCAGACATCAAGGGCTAGAATATAATATTCTTATTTAAAGTAAAGTCTCGTTTGTTCTAGTTAGGAATACAAAGAAGAAATGAACAAAGAGTTACACAATTGAAACAGTCAATAAATTTAAATAGAATTTAAAGATCAATAGATCAACGGAGAGAGAGCCTTTTCAATGTACTTATTTCATTACTACAATGTGATGCCTACAGAAGTTTCTTCTTGGATTCGAATAAGAATTAATACGGATCAAGAGATGTCTTTAATCCTAACCTGCGATAGGCGGCAGACCGCGGGTTGCCGGCGGTCGAGAGGACGAATTCGCCCATCGGCCGGAGAGACGAAGCCTAGGGGAGGACGGCGGACAGAATCAGCTAGATTCCCTGAATCGAGAACATCGCCAGCGGCGATCGGCGACCTCCAACCAGCATCCGCATACAGCAGTTGACCGATGGGGAAAACTGCAATAGAAACACAAGAATGAGACAGTGTCAAATAAACACCGAAACTGTCGCGTCAGAGATCGGTTTCTACCTTTGGCGACGTTCATCTGCTGCTGAGAGTTAAGAACCTGCCAGATGTCTCTGATCTCCGCGTTGAGGCTCTGCAGGGTGTTGAGTGTGGCGACGACTCGAGAATCAGGTGGAGAGCTCTGCCCCTCCGTGCTGCTGAAGCCGGAGCTGTGCGAAGAGATGTCGCTCAACGTACGTTCCTGCTTCAAATATATAACAGACATCGTAAGGTGTCAGGTTATTTTTATACCAACTGAATCTCTAACGGCTAGTATCACTGCAACCTCAGTTATTTCAAAGGCCGCAAAAGGAACCAGGGTAACTTTTCTAAAGATTCATTCGATTGCAGGTAAGTTTACAAGCTGTTGAGGCATTAAGTCACAATTTGGCTGATTTGTCTTGAGAGCCTCCTGTATTTTTTATTCGTCAATCGCAAAAAGAATTCAAAGGAAGAGAACATCCATTTTTTAAGCATTTGTATATTTGAATTTAATTCATTTCGTAATCGATCAGGCACGGCCGACTGGAATCAGTTCTCTCAAATTCACAAACGGAACTGCAATCGAGCGTAGAGTTAAAGTGCTCGTTTGAAAAGAATATGCTTGAGTTTTATCATAAATATATCCTCGAAGACAAATTTTCAAAGTTAAAATGACGAGCAATGTGTATTAAGGCACCATTTTGGACTTCATATTGCTGCGAATCGTTCTTTTCGAAATTAAATGTAGTAAAAACAAAATTTGACAGCAGGTCGCTATAAAAACGATATCAAACAATATACAAAAACAAGTTTCACATTAATTATAAGCTAATAAAATATTTTCAATAGATTCTTTGTTTTATTTTTTTATTTGTTGACCCGCCTAAAAGCTCAGTAATATTTTTGGCCCGCCAAACGATTCGGATCGGGCACCCCTGCAATAGATAATCTCTTCCTTACGACAGGTTTATTGATAAAGAAATCACTGGATAATCAACAAAAAAAATAATCTACAATCTACGAGTGTATTAATAAGTCAATGATCGAGAATTGTTCTCAAAATAAATTTTCTGCAAACTGAATCTTGTCGACCGGATTCACCGATCACATTTGTTGACCTTGTTGTGATGACGATCGCGCGGCGAGCGGTCGCGAGGGCCGGCCGGTTCGGAAGGCGCGTCGTCTTCTCTTCCGTCCTCGATACGACGGAGAGATTTTTCAATGTGCCGCAGTCGGATCACCTTCTCTCCCAGGACTGACTTGGTGCGGTGCAGAGACACCTCCATATCCGTGAGCTCGCATTCATCCTGTAAAGTGTTTCCGACGAACACGGTGTTACATAATTTTTAAAGATCACCTCTGGCAGACTGCTCAGTGCTTAACATACATTGCTTATTATATAAGTCTTACAATAAAGAGCAAAATATATTGCAGTCGCCGTATAAATATTCTTCATCCTAGTTCGGTTTTGATAAGTATTTCTTTGAGATAAACTATTTAATTTAAATACTAACCGTTAGATTGAGTAATTGAATTTTGATATATTACGAACGAATGATTCGATATACTAATTATTAAGTGGAATAAGATATTAAACCAAATATATACAGGCCTTTATTTAAAAGCTTTAAGAGTTCAATGGGCACATCGAGAAATGACAACATATTAAACTTCAGTCTTGAAAACGAAGAAAGCGACTGATTAAGCATATATATTTTAATCATTCTTATGTTTTCAAGATTGCCTAGTTTGCATTTTTTTTCAAAGGTGATGTAGATTGTAGAATATTATTTTTAATAGGATTGCATTCAAAAGTCAATCGGTTTTGCGGCGGAAACGACGATAGATATTTCGTAGCCTCGGTCTTCTGCAACTGAGTGATATCTGTCATCTTGTATGTTCACAAGCAAAGTGTCAAACAAAAGGAGGGAGACGTCACCTGCCAGGCTTTGGGGTCCCGCTTCCTCTGCCGCAGGAGGTGGGCCCGAGCCCGTAGATTGTCTTTGGCGCGACGAACTCCTTCCCTTTCGACCAGAGCCCGGTGCCTCAGGAAGCCCAACTCTCCGCCGCTCGTCGCTCCTGCAATATTTAATTGTCAGCATCACTGGATAGATCTAATCGAGAATGTTAATATTGCAAATGTCTTTCTGCAATGCACCGCTTAGAGTGCCCGGCGGCATACGTTTAAAAATGAATAAAGTTATAATTACCGTAAGGATTGTCAGAAAGTAGATTACATCTTGCAGACGATCATTCCAATTAGACTGAATTAACAATTTATTATTATATTTTAAAATTTAAATAAAGCATATGAGGATGATGATCAAAACCGGGCACTCAAGATATAGAAATCGTACCACCAATTTTACTGAAAATCGGTGACACTATTATTGGTATTCATTCTTAACATCGCAAAAGATACCTGAGTCGGGAAAGGGGTATCTGAGTCGATAGGCGGTGGTGTCGGCGTCAACCGTGACGTCGGGAAATTGCTCCTCCAAATCTTCCAGCTTTCGAAGTTGCCGCCGAAGATTTTCCACCGGACTGCACGAACGCTCCTTCGACCTGGAGAACGATTGTTTTCTGTTTAACAGGGCGCAACAGATTTGTCAAATAAACCGTATCGCACAGGTTATTTCGTTTCAGTATTGAATGAAACCTTTTGGCTAAATCGGTTCCAAAAATCAGAGTAAAAATGTATGAAAAACTAAAAATTTGCCCATAAAAAGATTTTTTTTTAGATATAAACCATTATTTTTTTTATTTAATATATCAATAGAATGATAAACATTGTTGACATTTTTAATCCTTCTTGAATTGTTTCAGTTTTGAATGATGGTTGATTTATTTTCCCACCTTATTAACTTATTCACAGCATATCCGATTTCTGAACATAATTTATTTAGGTACAAAAAATATTTATTTATATCATTTGCACAAGTGTCAGAAAAAAGGGTTATACTGTCTAGCAAATTTTGACAGTGCAAGAACACCCCATTTTCAAGGTCAATAAAATACCTCAGATTAAAACAATTATGTTCTCTATGAAATGGAAGTCATAATACAAGAAAACAAGAATCCTTCTACATATTTTACATAAACTTCAACGTTGTTTCAAACTGTTCTTGTGTTATTTTTTGAAATATAGGACATCTCTCAGTGGCAACAAAAAAAGTTGAATATGAAAAAGACATTCTTTTCGTGCATTAATTGCAGAGCGGTCTTAAAGCAACAATATATCACTGACTGTCGTTGACTGTGACCGTCTCTATGAGAAAGCAAACATCTTAGTTGATAACTTGAAACCTAGACTATATTGTCTGATATTTTTTTGCATTTTAGCAGGGCTTACAAATATTTTGTACAGTTCAATGTTTCAGGTGAATATTATATACAAATGTGCATCAGGTGCGCCTCGCAGTAATTCAAGCCCAATATCGTCGAAATCTTCACATTTTTCTAGAAAACTTTTCAGGCTCAGCGGTAATTCCCCAACAACGATGAAACTCAAAGGATGGAACAATGACGAGTCATAAAGAGTGATGCACGTAGATGAAGCCTGTAACGGTTTCGACATATCGGCTGATTACCTCTGACAACAACGCGGTAGATGTCTTCCCAACATAATATTCATACGGGTAGTGATTTGAAACATTTCTTTCAACTTTTAAACTTCTGTATTTTGAATTCAACTTAACCAGAAAACATAATATAAATTTGGCATTTGTTTTGTTAGCAACATTTAGCGCTATACGAGTGGTCATTGCGTCATTGCAAGTGATTCAGGTAAGCGATACAATTAGCGCAGTCTTCTTTTATTTTAGAGCGGTCAACTTATAACATACTTACTTAAACGAGATAGAATAGAAAGGGAAAGCGAGAATAATCGCAAGAGGGCTGAGAAAAAAAATTGCAACTCACTTCGAAGATACGGTGTAGTTCAGTCTCGATGTGGAAGCCGATTTCAGTCTGGTGAACAGCTTTTTTCGACTGCGACCTGGGTTGTGAAAAGATAACTGATAGAAATAAGTAAAAGTTTGCACCGACTGAGATGTGCCTCTGTGTCGCTTTTTTTTTGTTAGCTGTAATCAGGGCTGCGGAGTCGGGTACAAAAAAAAGACGACTCTTACTTTGAATTGATTTTTCCGAAAATTTATGTTTAACTAAAATATCTATACCATCAGATCACTAGAATAGATTCTAGTAGATTTCAAAAATCATAATCAATCAATCAAAAGACTAATAAGTTGTTAATCTTTAAATTATTTTTCTCCAGTATTTTCGACTCCAACTCCAAAAGAACACCTGACCCCAGGACTCCACAGCCCTGGTTGTAATTCGCATTAGTGCCACTACGGTGCTCCCGAGATAATATTTTGGAACCCTTGCCAGAAATAGTGACCCGAGAGTAAATAGCGACCGACTCAGATATATATATATATATATTTCAACTTATACAATCAACTACACACAATATTTATTTAATAGTTAGTGACGGTCTAAGACTGACAATTTGTATTGGATTTTTTTTATTCTCAGCTGATATATTTAGATGTAAATTTATACTAAAAGAATGTGTGCAAAGTTAAAGAAACCTTTTTAAGCCCAAAAACTTATTCAATATGTATTTTTTTTTCTCTGATTTTTTTGGTGCAGTAAAAAAGTCTAATGTCAGTTACGAAGTGTCAAAAATGTCAACGTTAGACCGTCGACAGATTGAAAATATTGCCACAAACTTCTGGGTTCGCGGGCTACAGAGCGGACAGTCGAAATCTTTTCAGCGTCCTCTGAAAAATTTAATTGCAGGAATAATTTTATTATCTATCAGAATATATAATTATAGAGTGTAAAAGCGAAAGCGCACATAGCGAGGTGTCGAATGCTAGTTTAGTTTTACGAAATGAATACTTTGCAGAGAACTCACCGTTCATAGCCTCTTTCAGATGCCTGCGCTCGCTCGCGGCCGTGTCTGAAGAGTCTTGATAGTCGGTTACCGCTGTAAAAATTCATCACGGAATGAAATATCAACGGTGATTCTTTAGGCTAAAAACTCAGCCATCCTCGGTGAACATTTTGTCCAAATTGATGAGGTGCACCTGACATGCAATTCATTTATGTCTTTATCTATATTTCTATTAACATACCGAAACTATGCGGAGTTTGCAAAGCGGCATTTCAATTTCCTGGAAAATTTATTCCCAGGACTGGTATACTACATACTAAAATTTGTCAGCATTTGTATGGGCAAAACAATTGAAAAATTGCCATCATCGCTTTGATTGCTGATTGAAGGATCTCCAATAAATAGTATAATTTTTTGAGTGTAAAATCTTGGGCACTGATGGAACTTAGTTTATTGAAAGGGACTCACTGGTTTCAACGCAAGACTGTTCTGTATTACCCCGACCAGCGTGACTATCTTTTGCATCGGAATAGTCCCGACGGCGTTCAGAGTCTCTGCGATCGATGACCTGGACCCGTCTGACTGGCTTGCCGTTGGACACGGTGCGACTATCGCTTCCTCCGACAGAGTCGTCGTCCATTTCGGGGTTCGGGGATCTTCCTCTGCGACGATCACCGGCTTCCGATTTTCCGATGACACGCAACAAATTACCGTTCATCGGAGGACCGCCGGATTCGCCGAGAGATCGACTTCCGTCTACGACGCGGGGGATTCTGACAAATCCACCTTCCTCGATTTCAAGGGGTCGCTTCAATATGTCACCTCCGTCACCGAAGATAGTCGCGGTTCGCTTTACTCTGTTGGAAGACTCACTTTTGGTAGCATCGCCGGGTTCAACTCTAAATAAAAAAAAATATAAAATAAGGAAATAAGGATGAGGTTAAGTAAGGACCGTTAGTAGCTGATGGTTCTCTACAGACTTTACTTTCAAGGTCGGACAGGGCCAGATGGAAGAGAATGAAAATACTGTGCAGACTTTTAACCCTTCTAGTCCAATTCGTAGAACCGCCACATAATAAAATATTATTATCAACATTATCGTAGTCTACGTAAAAAAATATGTTACGTCCCTGAGACTGAAAATCGATTTCAGGTTGCCAAGCCTGAAGGGAGAAAATATCCAATTAGAAATTTGAATGATTTACAGCAAAACTGGGCATGTTACTACTTGGCTATATATTTGTAATAAATAGAAATATTATATACAGCAGGAATGCCTAGTGCACTAGTGCATCGATGGCGACGATATTTTTGGTCGATCTCAGACTTATAAAATGGGTTATTGTTGTTCTCACGTGATATTTTAGCAAATAGTTTCTCCTAGAAAAATAAGTGAGGTTGATATAGAGCTTATTTATATTATACGATAAAAACCAGTCGGGAATCACTCACTTTTCAGTGACCAGACCGGCTGTTCTGTGGGAATGAGACTTTTCAGTTTCCGACCCGGTGGTGAGGCTCTGCTCTCGTCTTTTATTTCTCCTTTCTATCGATATCTGAAACCATTATTTAGTTCACGGTTTTCAGATGTATATGTTAATTCTAAAAACTACAGAATCAACAAAACATTGTTACTTTCAAATCTTGGAACAAAACTAAATTTATTCATTCATATTTCGCCGCTGTCTTCCAACATTGCAACCGTTCTCATCATAAATGGTTCGATATCACTTTCATCATCATTAGAAGAACTGGTCAGTTCAATTGCACAATTAGCTATATAATATTCGTACTATCTTGAGTAGTTTTAATTAAAAGCCATTTTATTATTCAATACATACATGTCATTGTTAAGAAATTGATTATTATATGGATACTGTATCCAATATATCCAATATTTTTTTTAAATTTATAGATTTTGAGTTTCTCAGAATCGTTTTTGCGGAAGATCCCTTAAAACGCAGGGTTCGACAGACTGCGGTCCGATAAAAAAGACCTTATGGCTTAACTAGGTGCGTGACATTTTCGAAATTGAGCGGGACTCACTTTGACTTCGCTTTTGAGGCGGGCATACTTCTCCTTGAGGCATCGGTACTTATCTTCCAGCAGACGCTTGTCGCAGCGCAGCCTCTCGTAGGCAGCATCAGGGCGCTGTGGCGGAGGACACGCAGGCGGAGGCTCTCGCTCGCGACGCATCCTTTCTCTGAGAGTGCTGAGGTGAGCGGCCTGTTGACTTCTCACTAACTCGATCTTGATTCATGGGAAATAAAATTGTTTTATAGGTGCCAAATATTATATATGAATGAATTTTAAAGTATCTAAGAAAATATTCAATATTACAGGCACGTATGTTTCAAAAAAAATGATCACAATATTTGCTCAATATTAATGAAATAGAATTATGAAACTGACGAGACTTTAACAGCCTCACCTCGCTTCTGTAATCCTTCCTCAGCTCATCGCAGGCGCTCTCGTGGTCATTTTTCATCTTCTCCAGAGTAATTCTGTTCTCCGCCAGAAGGTTCTTCTTTTCCCTCTCCAGATCTTCAGTGTGGCAAGCTTCGGCTTCCTTCGAAGACTTTTCATATTCTGAAAACCAGTTGAGTAATTTACGAACCAGTCGTTCACCGATCTGGCAAAATCCGACGATGATACAAATACACAATAATTATAGATAAAAAAACAAACAATATATTGAAAGTTAATTAGGTAACATATTAAGATTTTTCTCAACCTTTGCTAAACGGTTATCTCTCATGACAAAAAATAAGCCGTCCACATGTCTAACAAAGATGATCAAAAACCAATCTCACCTCGCCGCAGGGCGGTTGAGAAGATGTCAAATTTATCTTTCTGATCTTTTTTGAATAATTCCAACTGTCGCAAATGCTCTTTTGAGAGTTCCTCTTTCGTCTGCTCTAATTCTCGAGATAGTTTTTCACGCAGCTCTTCTATGGCCCTCTTTTTTTCATCTGAAAATTCCATGGTCAAAGTTTCCATGGCCTTCTCCATATCCTTTCGGTGGGATTCTTTTGCTTCTTCGATGGCCTGAAAATGAAGAGAAAATTCAAAAAATAAAATACTCATTTGTACTAATTCCACTTTTATTTAATATGATCAGGACCGGTTTCGCTCATGACCAGCATTATCAACTGAGAGAATACGATATTACACCTAATCCTTTTTTACGCGATACATTGGTTCCAGAAAGTGGCGCGTAAAAAAAAACCTCATTTTCATATAATTTGATAAATGTTCCAAATCCGTGTAAAAAAGTAAAAAGTGTACAAAAAAACATAACAGTGCCGTACAAAAAAGTCGAGTAAAAAAAAGAATGTGGTGTACATTGCTGTTTATACAAACAAAATAAAATTGTTAGGGTGTAAAAAACAATTTGTAATGAAAGGAATTTGTGATTATTTTATCTATATTTATATTATTGATCAGTTTTGACGATGAATAATAATTTTCAAAACACTTTTCCACATTCGCTCACCTTTTTTAGAGCATCAACACTCTTCGAACGCTCTTCTTCCAGCCTTTTCCGGAGAGACAACAGCCTATCTCCAAACTCTTTCTCCATTTCCACGCGCGCTGTTTCATGAAAAGAGTCATTTTCTGATATGGCATTGACTGTTTTCTTTTCGTGAATGTGAATTGTCACATTTTCACTTGGAAGGCCACTGTCTTCTACCGTCGTTGTGGAATTGATCGACTTGAGGTTTGTTCCTGAAGAAATGATGTTTCCAAAGATGGGAGCGTCTTTGTCGGGCGACCCGACGGATGCCTCGGATTCTATGCTTTCCATCAGATTGATTGAGATTTTTGTTTTAACAGCAGGTGAATTTACACTGTAAATTAATCAAAATACATGAACACATGAAATTTACGGTTTTTCCTATACACTTTGACTACCATCTTTGAAAACAAGTCTCAGCTGATCTGATCTAATCTCCGTCAGATGTCAAGTATTTCACGACCATTGACATCTAATGAAGAACTTTTATAGCGGATCTTTTGTAGAAATATGATAATTTTAGTTGGTGAATTCTAGTAATGCCACAAGTAGGTTTTCACCGTTTTATATGCATTCTAAAAGTGTGTTGAAGCAAAAAAACGAACTCAAGAAGAAAATCTTGATCTCATTTCAATTAGATGTTAGTACCTGTCAATACTGGCGGCGGCGAAATCTGATTCGCTGTCAGTGTCGGGAGATTCAGCCTTCAAAATGTCGCTGAGTTTCTCAAAAGGTTTTCGAAATAGAGCAGGTTTGATGAAATCTCCCGGGTGTGGCCTTATGAGTTTTCTGGTCGGAGAACTGGAAACTGACGACAGGGAGAAGTCTTCCGTCTTCCGAGATGCTACTTCGGGTTTTACTGCAGGTATCTCTGAAAATTACACGATTCAGTCATTATTAAGCGGCACATCGTCAACGAGGCAATTAACATTCGGCCATTATTGCAGCGGCAGATGAAAAATTTTAGATCAAACATTCAATGAAAATGGTCAATTTAAATACAATAACAGTATGCAATATTTTCACAAACATTTATTATACCTTTATTCGACAGTCGCTGCAAATTTTTAATTCTTTCGCCGTCGTCTGAGCGAAGCGGCGTCAGCTTGACGCTCCTCATAAATTTTATAGAGTCGGAGTTATCCGAGTTCCTTCTCATCGGAGGGGCTAACGTCCCGAATGCTTCGGTTTCAGTATTATCGTTTCCGTTGCGGAACACAGCAGATCCTCTTCTGCGGAGCGGTGAAGCTGAGGGCTCATCCGACGGGCTGTCCGATTGTGTGAGCTCAGGGGACGTGTCGCCCCCGTCATTTGCATCTTTTCGATCCAGATTGAATCTAAAAAATAAATTTTACATTCTAATATTTTTTCTGTCATTACCATCCATATCGACTTCAGCTTGCATTTATATATTTAAGAATCTTCTTGTTACCAAGCGACAAATGCTGGGCATTATTTTAACTTTATGGCAAACATCAATCAATATGTCATATTTGAATATTTACGGGAGGTTTGAAAAATGCTGCGTTAGCTGAGCTGCATTGCTTGAAACAAGAGTAATGGATTTTCTAAGCCATACTGGCCCAATGGGTAGACATAATATTAAATGACACGAATCTGATATGAATTTATGTACCCTGTTAAAATATATTTGCTAGAAATAAAATTATTATCAATAAAAAATTGAATAATTAAAATAATTGTTACCAAAAGTCACTTGACCTTTATCAATCTATTTAATGTCAATTCTGCTTCTGATAAAAAACAACTACAAAATATTGAAACACGTTATCACTCATAGCGACACTAGAAGTGGTAGTAGATTGATCAAATTGCAAGATGGCAAGAGATTAAAACATGAAAATCAAAGGCAGGAAAATAGGCAAATATACTCGCCTTACGCTTTTCTTGTCTTCGTCGGTGACGGGGCGCTCGTTATTATTTCGCTCTTCGTTCTTTTCAGCCGTCGGCTTTGGAACCGAATCGCAAAAACTTCTCTCTCTCAGGATGCCTTTGGGCGCTTCGCTTGCGTTGGAGACAGGCTCGTCGCCCAAAGAGCCGTGTCGGTCCGGTCGTTTGTTTTCCTGTATGTTTCTATTGGACTTGAGAAATATAGATCCGCCACCTGCGAGGTAAATTTTAAAATAACTGCCTTTATGTTAATATGCATAAAATGCAATGCTAATCATAGATTTCTAATTTTGATTAGTATCATACTACATGGACTATTGTCAAATGTATTTATAGATATATAATATTTATATTTTTGCAGTACATTTGTAGTTTTGTTTTTTATATTTCCTGACGAGAAAAAATAATAAAATTGTTTTGTAAGTGTTTTTATTATACTAAATCGTTAAAAACGCACTTGGCTTAAAAACAGTGTGCACAACTACTAAATGAGCGAAGTTTAAAATTTTTGTTTTTGCTATTTTATTTAAATTACCGTTTTTTTTAACATCGAAAACCGGTTTAAGCCTTCAGGTAAGTTAGTCTGAAATAGATTTTGAATAGCGGCTGATTTATATCTAATGAATATCCGAATGAGCAGTAGATGTAGAATAAATAGGTATAAAAACTGATTTTTCATCTTGAAAAACATGTCTGGCGACATTCTGAGCAAATAATTTTAAAAACAAGTGGTTGTTTTTTAAACAATTTTCCGTTGATAATTGTTTAACTATCTCTGGCTCTTACGAAGGTCTATTATAATGCGTCCCCCAATAAATGATACATTTTTTCTTGCATTAGTTGCAGAGAATTTTTTGAGAAATTGAAATAGCATGCACCGTCTTAACTCATTGGCATCGGATGACTCGTATACGAGTCTTTTCGCCGGTCTGACTGACGCGTTGAAATATATACATACAAAGCGACAAATGTTTTAGATTCTCTACAGAGATGGCGTAACAAATGTTTGATGCATCATTTAAAAAATAAAATATTAAAATATATACACAAATATTTTTTTTATTCGGTGATTTCGGCGATGAAAAATCAGCAGACAGTTAAAATATAACTTTAAAAAATAGGCCACCAAAATATAAGCAATTGTAGGCTAAAAATAAACTTTATAATTCTGTTGTGAAATAAAATAAACAGGAGCGCATCTATATTTGGCTCGTTATTTATTACTTTTCCGATAAAATGTATAATTCTATATCAAATAACCGATTTTCTATCTTAAAAAATACAATAGGTTGAGTATCACATATAAAACAGGCTAAAATATATAAATTATTTTTGTTGTACATCTGGTGTCCAAATTATTTTTTAAAATGTCGTACAGTTTTAAAGTTATATTTTTTTTACGAAAGTACCTAGTTTTTTGCACAATTTCGCAAAAATGCCCCGTAACCAGGTCGGCTTTCAGGTAAAAATGCCCCGATGCGAATGAGTTAAGAAGCCTTCCTTCAGTATAAATTCCGTCATCGCAAATGGGTGGATTTTTTTTATTTTTTGACAAAACAGATGCACCGGATGTCTCATGAACTAAGAAACAACAATACACACGATGACACAATGTCAGACAGAGTGTGACTTAAGATGACACTAATTTCTGAATGACCAAATATAGACAGTAAACATGCGAAGACAAACCAGTCAGGACTATCCCTCTCTTGGCAGGTCGCACTTCGCGATTGTGACTATCCGTCGTCTCTGTTCCTCGAACACCGGGAATGAAACTTAAGTCGATAATATCAGAGGATCCTCGGCGGAGCGACGGGGGGCAATCCGAGGGGCGCATTTTGTTTTTTCCCACTCCACCGTCACTTTCAGAGTCCTCTGCTTGCGGACTACCTCCACGAAACCCCAGCCGGAGGGCAGAAACTGCCGGCGAACCGCTGACCTCGATACGACTCGCTTTCGGAGAGACTCCAGTTCGCCCCCGTCCGCTGTCACATCTCGCCCCAGCGGCGAGGGATTTCAGCGCCGGGGACGGTCTCCTTTCAACGGGCACCGTAACTCCTTTTCCCGATGGGAGAGAGGCGCCGGAGTGCCGCGCTCCGTCTGTTCGAAGATCAAAATCACGGCCGCTGGCCTCCTCGTCCGGACTCGTGGCGATGGAAGAATCACCGTCACGGGACATTTCATCTTTAGGGTCACATCTATCAGCAGATATCTGATCGCCGTCTTCTTCAAAAGTCAGCAAATCCTGTAATACAAAGATAACACAACTTTTCAGTTAGCACTGGATTTTATCTTCCTGATGGTCCATTCTATAGTTCAGGGATGGCCGGGAAAGAGAATGAATTAGCAAATCGACCTGGACAGAGACGCAGGTGTCCTCCAAAATGGAATCTCCACGTTCAGAAGACAGTTTAGCCTTGACCACGAGGCTTTTGTAGAGTCGATCGAGAGGGTGATCCCACTGTGTTACGCGCGTTTCCGAGTTGTAGAAATAGTGTGTTTTCAGTTTGTCATCGTAGCTGTGAAAATGAAAAATGAAAATTAATATCAACGGTAACCAGGGCCGGTTCTGTGCCTGTTTGTGAGGCGCCAAAGAAACCAAAATCAGAACTAAATAGTGGATAGTACTTAATTCTTAGTGCGTGTGTATGCACTGCACACTTTGCACGCGCCACTGATGGCGCTGATGGTAACACTAGTCAAGTAAACGCAAAAAATTTAACAAGTCAGCGATTTATAATGTTATTTCAGGGCTGCGGATATGTTTGAAATGTACTAATGTACCTACCCGCTTGTACTCTTCGACTTTATTTGATAATTTATTTCCATACATTGCAGACAACAAAGGGCATGATACAGATTTAATTGATAGGCTATTATTTTAAAAAAAATAGCTTTTTTTTAATGTTAGCTCTAGTTTGGTGGTAAATGAACCTCTTGTTAAAAATAGTTCACGAAGTTAAGTTACTCAGGTAGATTCAGAAAATATATCTGGAAAAATAGATATAAAAACATTTTTTTGTTATCTTTTATAAAACACTAAACTTTGATATATTTGAAGCCAAATGGTATTGACCAAACCGTGATCCTATGAAGGTAGGAACATAGGTCAAACGGGAAGATCTTTTAATATTAGAATTAAAGAATATTTAGCGTGCTCTAGAAAAGGAGACGAAACAGCAAATGTCAAAAAACTCAATTTTTTCAGGAGAGGAAAACTAAATACATATCTTGGATGTTAAAGGTATTTTCATTCTAGACAATAACAAAGTTATGAATTTTTTTTGAATTAGAGATAATTTGACAGCCCACCACATTGGCTGTGTAGTGAGCTGTCAAATTATCTTCAAGTATGGAATGTACACTAAAGCCGCTTGGCGATAAAGGAGAAACTACTGGATATTTACCGTTTTAAAAAAAAAGAGAGCTGTTTAAAATCCTGCATTCAAAAATCCTAAAAACTAGATAGACAAGAAATATTAGAACTTAACAGCTTAATGACTGCACTTTTTTTTTAAAATTTCACTTAGCGGCCGGGCAATTTTGCGAAAAATTCGTAAAAATTGTAATCTTACTAAATTCACTATAGTAAACAAATTGAGATATCTTTACCAAATTTAATTTTCTTAGCTTTCAGATACTTCGCCTATACGCATATATGAGTCCGCCAGCCAGCAATCTTTTCTTTTCAAAGACTCAAATACGCGTCCGCGGTTGTTAAGCTGTTAACATACACAAATTTTTGCCTAATTCAAATCTATTGAACGAGTAAATTATTTCTTCGGTAAATTTGTCATACTTCATCACACAGACTATTACGGCGAAAAACTTCACAAACTAAGCTAAAAACCACTCCACAATTTAAAATTATTGTTTGAGAACTTGGCAATCGCGTAAAAACCACACATTATTACGAAGAACACTGATAAATTATGCGAAATGCTCTAAAATATTTCGTATTTCGCATAATTTATCAGTGTTCTTCGTAATAATGTGTGGTTTTAACGCGATTACCAAGCTCTCAAATAATAATTTTAAATTGTGGAGTGGTTTTCAGCTTAGTTTGTGAAGTTTTTCGCCGCAATAGTCTGTGTGATGAAGTATAACAAATTAACCATTTCTTCTTATTCTACTTTGATTCATTAACCTTAGTTTACTTTCCAACAAATATTTATTAATGGTGATTTTCTGGTGTTATTCTTTTTTTTGTAAGAATTGATTTATGTATCACTTGGTGGCCGGGACTGGGAAAAATCTTTATCTCCTCTTTACCTTAAAGCTGTTGAGAATCATTTATTTAATTTAAGATTTCGACTGAAGGTGCTTGGTAGAATTTCAATATTAAATTTGAATCGTTCAAATTATGTACATTCACACAAGTTTTATGAATAACGACCCAGGTTTCGCCTGCGCACGGATGAACTTGAACTGACGTTTAGTTAATAAATGTTTCGTGTTTATACAAGAAATAAATGTATCACTAAGTCTAAAGCCATTGCTGGCGATATGGATTAACCCATGGGAATGTCTACAGATTTGAATGGTGAGTAATTTCAAGAATTATATTTATTTTGTTTGCTGGAAAAATTTATGATTATGTTTACTTACACATAGGATATAAGAGTGGGGAATTTGGCAGATTTACCTGATCATTCAGAATTGGAAAAACTATATAACTGTTTAATTTAGGACACAGTTAGCCAGTTCAGTGTCTTACACATACGGGTGGCGTGAGTAGAGTACTCGACGTCAATGCCTTAAACGCACAGGCGTATGGGCAACTTTGAGGTCTCAAATGGCGCGACGCTTAATATTTTTAGTTAAGATTGGTTTACGAATGTTTAGTCCTATTCATGCTTAGCCGGAATTAATTAAAAATATCCCAGAATTATGTCATGATGAATAAAAAAATAGATTTCTGTAGGTGTCGAATGGGTGTATCGAGGGCTGTCAAAAATAATATCAGGATGGAGACACCTCTCATTACAAAAATAAAATACTTTAATTAGAAATTTAGCACGTAAATATGATGAAAATGTAAAACAAATTAGTTTTATGTTTTTAGCAAAAAAAAAAACCTAATTTTTATATATAATATTTATAAACACTACTATGATGTTAACTATATTCTTGAATAAAACTATTGTGCAATGTGATAATATTAAAACTAAATACATATTCAACAAAAATAATTCTTAAAATGTGTTGAGACAACCCTGGTAATTAAAATTATAAGATCGATTTTTCGGCTGGAACCAATCATTAAATTATCTCAAGGCGAGATATGGGAGAGTAAAAACAATAAATGTGTGATTGTGATAAGATTTATGACATTTTAGGTACTTTTAAAACAGGCGGCCAGTAGCCATAGCACTTTATTTACGATCTAGGTACGGAAGCGGTTGAATAGTTTACCAATTTTGAATGAGCAGGTAAATCTGCCAAAAAACACTTATTGTCATTGAGATATAAAAAATTATTCTGTAAAAGTTTCCTATTTGATAATTTTTATGATTATTTAAAAAATACTTTTGATTCTCAGAAAGGGTGGGAAAAATTCTGGAAACTAAGTGAAATCTTACTAAGCTTTCCAAGGTGCGGGCAATGCGTGCATCAATCCGTCTCTGGCCAGAGGGAGCAAATGGCTCTCGCTGACAGGGTCGATTCCGATCTGCTGGGCGTATTCACTTATCTCTGTTGAGATAAAGACAGCATAAAATAAACAAATTGTTTCATGTTTTTAGGTAGTGCTAGATTGAATCTCACTCCAGTGCAGTGTCGTAGGAAGAGGTCCTGCCGCCCGGGGCGGTCCTTGAATTTGCCGCCCTCAATGTTTCCTCAAATTTTATTTTTAAATCTCTTTTTTCATTTAAACTATGAGTTTTAATTACAGGTTGTTTAATTTTTTATGTATAAATATAGCGTTTTGAAAAATATTGTATTTATTTTTGCCCCCTTGCTACGCCATTGCTCCAGTGATACAGGGTGGCTGAAGGTGTGAGGGATTTATATCATAAAGGCAGGAAATTGAACCAACCAATGACATAATTATTGCATTTATCATAAATGATTGAATTGGTATTTACTTGGTAAAATTCCTGTTGGAATTAGGTAAAGAATAACATTATTATTTTGCATCTAATTGAAAGTGAGTTATATATCTAATCGTCTATAGTTTTGATGTTATAAACCATAATTGACAAGCCATGTGTACATCGATTTTTTTTTTACCTTATTTATATTGATTAGAAAAATCTTAAATTTGTATCAATTATTATCAATGCTAAGGAATTCCAGTCCAGTCCACATCTCTTCAAAAATAAACTAGCCACAGCAGAGAACTGAAATTCATCTAAGTCGACTTCGCAGCCCTAGAGTATTGGCATTCGTCTCCTGAGGAAGGAAGGCAAACGAACCCGGTCAACCGTGAGCGCGGGCCCAAACGAATCAGGTTGACATTTATGATGATATGTTTAAATGTGTTATTTGTTTGGTGAGAGCAATTTCATAATTGTTGCTTATTTGTTGGGCTCTAGAATGAATCAACAAATTTAAGATATCATCCGACTCGCGCAATTTCTAATGATTTCATCTCGAAATTAATCGATTTAAATGCGGCACTTCGCATCGCATAAAATATTTATTTATTAGTCAATGCGTCGAGATTATTACGGAAACGAGCCCACCGTGTTCCCGATTTTCTTTTGAAGGAAGTCCGTGCACGAACAAGAAAATAATTATCGCAACGAACAATAAATACTATTTATTATTTCTCGGAATTGTGAAAAATTAATGAAGGTATTCGAAATATGCGGGCACCTTCGGCGGAGGGTTGACTGTTTTCGTCGAATACCTCACGGCAAACTATCGCCGTCGGAGCCGAAGACATTTTTTAGTTTCATAACTTCGACATCTCAATGTCTGCACCGATCTCGCCCGTCCGATTCGAAAAAAATTGACAGTTCGATCGGTGTCCAACCAGTTTCCTTGACAGTAACAATACCATAGACTCAATTATTTTTAATAATTCAAAGACTATTTTCCATGAAATATGCAGTAAGCATGTGAAAACGATTTTTTTATGTATAAAATATAAACAAAGTACATATTTTTTTCTTTTTCTAAAGCCTCTCATACGAAAAAACAACAATGCAATTTTTTACGTTACGAACCGCCACTGGTATTACATTTTATTTATATTGAAGATAAATATATGGTTCTAAATTGATATATTATTTTCCACTGGCTAGACCAGGAGTGGGGAACCATTTCTTCTCTAAAGGCCGTATTAATTTTTCTAATTCGACATGAAGGCCGCAGTAAATATAGACTAGGGAAGCCCAGAAATTTGCGGATTATCCAAAATTACCACCGAGGGACCTTTTTTAAGGTCTTTGACATAAAAGAATTTTGACATAAAAAATACCAAGAATTTACAAAATAACAAAAACGTACAGAATTAGAGAATTGGCCAGAATAACCAAAAGGCCATAGGTTCCCCACGTCTAGGCCAGACGATGTAAATATATAATTTATAAATTGCAATTTGTAAAGAATTTATTTGTTAGAAAAAAAATCAGACCTCGCAGACATAACATAAAATCATACATGTTCATTTGGTGTACGATGTTTGACGTTTCAGGCTAGAGCAGAGGCTACCAACCCCATGCCTATGAGTGCCATGGTGCCAGCTGACCAATTTTGGTGCGTCCGTCAACTAATTTGGGCAAATCGTTAAATTCCCGGATTTCAATATTCTCGGAAGAGTTAAAAATAAAAACGTGTCATGCTGATAATTTGGGCAAATCGTTGAGTTTCTGGTTTATCTGGCCTTGGAATAATGTGGTGCCCGCACCCTACCATTAAATTAGAATGCGCTCTAGGGTCCAAAAAGGTTGGTAGCTCGTGGTTTAAAGCATAGACAAAACGAACACTTCCGCTAAAAGTGCGCTACTTTCAAGCGTTCCACGCGACGAAACAACACGATCCGTTTCCCACACGATTATACTTTACATCAGCGTTTCTTTTTGCGCTCCAGTTTTATTACCTACTTTCATGGACGAAATCATTTTTACCAATTTTAGTGACGACACTTTTGGATGCTGAATTACCCGGGTGGGTTATGTTATTCACCAGTATATACCGCGTCCTCTTATAGTCCACGCCAGCGTCTCAATGTAAAGTGCCTTATTTTGTGACGGAAGTGGAATAACAAAGTTATCAAATTTAAATTGTCTATGATTTACTTATTTTATTGTCTACATACAAATTTGACATATTATACTCGTTCAATGTTCATAACAGAGCCAAGTTCATAAGCTCGCAAATACTTAGCACTCGTCTGTCACAATTATTCATCTGCTAATTTAAAGGAATTAGAGTAAAATTGCTTGCTTTTTATATAATCATTATGGTGAACGTTATGAAAGGGGTTTTGGTGGAATGGTAATTAAATATTTTTTATTCATATTGGAACGTTTTATAGATATCATATTGTGTCTGATCTTATCCTGAATGCTATCCATGATTCATACGCGCGACATAAATAACAAAAATCACAGATACCTAAGAATATATTGACACAATTATACTTTAAAATGTTATTTGGCCGCGCGGCTATAATGAATAATGGGGCGAAGTACTGAAAAATATTTCGTATTTCGCATAGTTTATCAGTGTTCTTCATATTAATGTGTGATTTTAACGCGATTATCAAGCCCTCAAAAAGTAATTTTGGTAAATTTGTCATACTACATCGTACGGACTATTGCGGCGAAAAACTTCACAAACTGAGCTAAAAACCACTCCACGATTTAAAATTATTATCTGAGATCATGGAAATCGCGTTAAAACCACACATTATTAAGAAGAACACTGATAAATAAATTATATAAAGTATGACTTCATCGCACGGACTATTACGGCGAAAAACTTCACAAACTGAGCTAAAAACCACTCCACGATTTAAAATTATTATCTGAGATCATGGGAATCGCGTTAAAACCACACATTATTACGAAGAACACTGATAAATAAATTATATAAAGTATGACTTCATCGCACGGACTATTACGGCGAAAAACTTCACAAAC
This sequence comes from Himalopsyche anomala, assembly GCA_031772345.1. Classification (NCBI taxonomy): domain Eukaryota; kingdom Metazoa; phylum Arthropoda; class Insecta; order Trichoptera; family Rhyacophilidae; genus Himalopsyche; species Himalopsyche anomala. The sequence goes on along the minus strand of CM062837.1, from coordinate 13,036,781 downwards.
TGAGCTAAAAACCACTCCACGATTTAAAATTATTATCTGAGATCATGGGAATCGCGTTAAAACCACACATTATTACGAAGAACACTGATAAATTAAGCGAAATGCTCTAAAATATTTCGTATTTCGCATAATTTATCTGTGTTCTTCGTAATAATGTGTGGTTTTTACGCGATTCCCATGATCTCAGATAATAATTTTAAATCGTGGAGTGGTTTTTAGCTCAGTTTGTAAAGTTTTTCGCCGCAATAGTCCGTACGATGTAGTATGACAAATTTACCCATTTTAAATCGTGGCGTTGTTTTTAGCTTAGTTTGTGAAGTTTTTCGCCTAAATAATCCATGACATGAGCAGTAGTCGATGTGATACCAAATGACATATTTACCCTGTAATGAGCCGGGTGTGCAAATAATAGCCTCATATATAACATATTATTGTGTAGCGTAATTTTTATTACATATTCATTGTAAATATTATGTCAATCCATTGTGATCATGGTTGTGTTGATTTACCTCATTAATAAAAATGGATCACGATAATTGAACTCATTCACATGTATGTATGACGTATAATACGCAAACAAACCTGTCTCGAGCATCTATATAAAATAACAAAGCCACCAAATATTTGACACCGATGGTGTTGTTTCGTACTGAAATGCATTTCGTATTTCGCATAATTTATCAGTAATTTTCATTAAAATGTGTGATTTATTGCAAAAATCAAATTCGCAGTAAAAGTTTCTGAATAAAAACGTTGTTTTGAGTAATTTTTCGAGGGTAAAAATGACCGCTTCTTAAAAAAGTGTATTTACCAACTGTTGATAACAACTATAATCTTTTAATAGATTATAATCTAATGGCTTAAGGGCAAAGTCGGCCGGGCCAAAATCTAGTACTTATTACCAACATAGAGTAACTTTTATAAAGGTTATATATATTCTCTCAAAATGTATGAAAGTGATTGTGTGTTTGTATGAATTAATGAAAGACTGTGATTTCAGAAATATCATTTATTTAGGTCCATCTGTTTTCAATATTTTTACAGGAGTCTTAGGCGATGCGTTAAGGATTTTTTTTTTTCTCGACTTGTCTATAAATGCGACAAATCCTGAGAAAAGAGAAATAATATAAATATACCCGTGTTCAATTGTGAAAGATTTCTTTATGTTTCAATATTTTTGAATCATCTAGTGATGATTGGTACAGTATGAAATGAGAGGCAAAAGAGGAAAACAATTCTAAATATTGACAACCTCAAAGATTTTTTAATATTTTAACGGAAAGCTTTCAATTTTGGACTAGTATACTCACAACTCTTGGGCTATTTGATCCTGGCCAACCTGCATCATATTATTATGCAATGACCAGTCTAGAAAACCACAAAAATGGATGAGTAAAATGATATTTATTGATATTTTGGCTGTAAATAATTGCTAACTTAATGCGTAAAGTGCCGGTAACTTTCTTAGTAAACGGTGTGAAACTATTAATAGGCTGAGTAAATGAACGTTTAAAGCATAGTTCTGACGATGGCGTAAGCCGAAATAGCTATCAACCTTTAACTTTCAAAAACTGTAGAACTGAAATACCTTGATATTTTACCCTATTAAAATGGAGTTCTACCAAGTAAATGCCAAATCAATAAATACTATTAATAGGAGTGGTCAGTAAAGAATTATTTCAGGCAGTATCTTTCATATTTCGGTCATAATAACCATACCCGAGTATGGTTATTATTACCGTTCTGTAATCACTTTAATCCATCGACGCTATCGTATGCGCAGTATCTCTCATTTAAGTTTCTGATCGAAGAAATACTGGCCTCCATTTTTACATAGCTCTTAAAACGTAATCAAAATCCGTTGGAATGCCGAATCGCTCATTAAAAGTATTCTCTTCAACTTGAATTTTCATTTTGCACCAATTTCGCAGAGCAAAGATGTTTTCTGTCCAGCGGTCTGTCGCGACTCTCATCTCCTGTAATTGAAAATAAACCAATACAAGTTAAAAAAACCAATCGACAGTTGAGACAGAACTGATTTTTTCCCCTCAGTTCACAGTGAATTCTTCCAATGCGAGAATAGTCACTCACTTCGGTTTCCATTGCGACGTTGTCCAACGCTTCGGGGTCGGCAAAGGAGCGTGCTGCTAATTGGCGTTGCAGATCTATCGAGACATTGCGTAATTCTACGACATCGCTCATAGCTCTCGTTCTCTCCGGGCCATCGTCCCGTCCATCCTGAAACAGATAAAATGTGCAGTGTCGTCAAAATGTTATATGTGAATATTTATTTTCCAAATAATAATTTCTCCACTACCTTGTAAGCGACCAGGGTGTCCTGTGTGATTTTAATTTTCAATTTGCACTCGTTTGATGATGTCAATAGAGATTCCAATTTCCGTTTCCTCTCATATTTTGTTTTGCTAAAATTGAAATGTTTATTTATTATTACCATCGAATATGACAGCATTTGAAGTACACTGGAAAGTATTCAAATTGTTACCTAGGGTAAGCCCAATAGTAGATTGATGTTCCGATTTTCTCAGAATCAACGATGGAATCGTCAACCAGACTCTGTAGCACCTCCTTCACAGACTGCGCAACTATACCTTTTTCCTTTGGAGCTAACTTTTCTAATTCCTTGAACATAGAATCATAAATTAAAATTAAAAACTCCTATCATCGCAATGCTGTTCAACAGAGAGAAAGCATTAAGAGAGCTATCGGCTAAAAAAAAATGTATGATTTACAAAATATTACATCAAGAGCATGTATAGTTGTATTTAGGATAGAATAGAGAATGAATCATTCTAACATCTAACAGACATTTGGAAAAAAAATAATATTTTGGACTGTTCAATCATGTTGCATCTGCCATCGCTGAATTAATTCCACGTAATTTAAATTCATGTTGGAAAGCCGTTTAGCCTGAGTGTGTTACAGTCGATAAAACCACTAGTGAAAATGATGACCAAGTGGAATAACGTATAACGAATTGCATAAACAATTAATCATCGAAAAAACTAAACTTTTTTATGCAATTCTTAACGAGTTATGCGGATTTTATAATTCATGGAACGTATCCCCACTTTTTCTATGGAAGTCTAGGCTTTTTTTATGCGATATATCGTGGAACACATCTACCTCATAAAAAGAGGATTGACTGTAATGATATTGTATATTTAATTAAAAATATAAGTATAAACAAGGAATTTTTATTTTTTGCCTACTTTTATAAGAATAAAAAATATTTACATAAATAGAGTGACCTGCCAAATATTTTTGATGTTACAATTGTCCCTTTGATGAAAAAGTTTTTGAACCCCTGTCTTAGATTGAGTAGTAATAATAAATGCAGACTGGTGAGAGGAAATCTGATCCACTTCAATGGCAACTGATAAATAAAGATCACTTCACAGTATTAATGCAGATAAAAAATGAAGTTTACCATAGTTTAAGTATTAGAACGAGGTTCTGTGTTCTGTCTTAGGTAGTTTTCCTGATTGTTGGAAATTTGAAATCTCAATCATCTCTAAATTTAAAATTCATAAAACAAAATCAGCTATTGTAAATCCTCAATTTATAAAACAAAATTGAATGTGCTCAGACCCTTTTTAAAATTACCTTGAGTTGAAAAAACTCTTTTTTCTCATAGAACAGTTCTAGCATTTTGGTCCGCTTTTCTTCGGCGCTCATTCCTTTTCTTTTAGACATGACTGCCGACTGAAAAGAAAGAAAAAAAATAAGTTACCGAATGACTCGTAAATTAATTTTTGAATTTCAGTGACCAGGCGATGAAGCAGTTCCTGCTGCATCTAGACGAGACGCTAGCCTTAGGGAGAAAGTTTATTCTGCAAGAGCTAGATGAGACACACCTGTTCATCTCTGCAGACATTGTTGAGACGCTTCAGGCCAGAGTAGACGATCTAATGGATCAGATCAGTTTCCCCGTGCACGACAAGGGGCAGTGAACCGGTCTCCCTTGATTCGCCTCCGTGTTCGCCAAAGACCCTTTGGCTTATATGAGACAAAAATCGCGAATGCGTAGGTCTGTTTGACGACAACGATTGCGGTCAGGAAACGTAATTGAAGATGACATGCTTTGAGTGACATGACCAGTGCCAATATGGCACATGAATGCGATTCTGCTGTATAACTCGTCCATTGGATCATGTTTATTGAATACATTTTTATCGTCATGTCAATAAAAAGTGCTGAAATACAGATATTTTTTTATTTGCTAATTTACATTTTGCTGTCAGTTGTAAAAAATTCCATACATATTGACTATTCGTTTTAAATCATGATCAACTTCAATCTTCGAAAGCTAAAAGTTTGAAGTCATTTAAATCTTTTAGGCACTTGCAGTTATAATTTTGCCAACTATTGCAATGAATAGCCAATTCTTTTAATATTCCTGCTGTCACCCATGGTGGTGTAAATAAATTAGAGTAGTCTACGGCACAGTGGTCAACGTCGTTGGCTTCCATTCCTGACCTCACATGCTCGAATCCCAGTATGAACAGCATTTTTTTCAATTGATTTGTCAATTTCTGTTCAAAGGCATGGATTTTTGTGATGAGAGTGATTAACCAACTACTAGTCCTGTCCTTCCCTATCTTTTCTATCCCTCATCGAAAAAGAGAGGTTAATAAAAAGTTCTCGTAGAAAAACTCCTGTTCAGATACTTCCATTAGGAGATCATATGCTTCACATTGGGAGTGGACATGGATAAAAAAATCCTATATCCTTGCGCAAACATGGCCTCTTCCATAAACTGAAGTTTCCCACTAGTTTTTTTTTATATAGGGGTATCCATTGCTATAGCAGTTTTATTTATGGTAAGTATAGTTATAACTAACTCAACAAAGCGAGAGTTCTCCTAGATTTTGCTTTAGTAAAAAGGAATGACACCAAAACGATAGTAAGAGTGCAAAAAGTCTTGATTGGTCAGTGGACGATAGAACACACCATTTTTAAAATTAACTCATAACTAATCATTTTCTCACACTTATCATAAAGGGGGACTGGACAACTGAATCGCAACCTCTTGTTATTCAATAAATTATCCATATCGACTGGAAAAGAAAAAGGACGTAATCCACAGTTTTTTCAAAACAGCTTTTTTTCGATAATCATAATGTATCAAACTTGATACACGTTCTATCAAAAGGATGTAAGCTGCAAATCTCTAATTAGTATCTTAATTTAGCTTTTAAGTTTGAAAAAAGATGAGCTTGTGAAAATTGAAACCAAGAGAAAAGACTGAAAAAAAAGTTTTTCCTAGACAATTTCTTTAATTAATATTAGAGTATGTCAATTAAACACCAGTTTAGAAGTCACTTCCAGGTTGTTTATATTTCATAATTTGCATATGACTCAAAATCATCCAAACACGTTTTTTTGTGCCTTTTTTGCTATGTGTGGGTTATGTCATTTTTCCTTTCCACAGTCGATATGTTGAGGTTTGATGTTTTTAATGAATGTTAACTTTATTAGATTGATTTTTCAATTGATTTATGGACTAACATTCTATGTGATTTTGTGATGTTTTCATTTCTCCCCACCTGTCTGTAATCAACAGGGTAAAGAAGAATTTTTTATTTGATTCGTAATCCCAATCAACTTGACTTATCTTCTCTGAGGAGACTATTTGAATGACTGTGGTACAACTTGTTTAAGCCAAGTATACCATTGACCAGTAGAAGCAAGTACACCATTGATAATACATCATTGCAACTTCGAAACCTCGCTTACCGTATTTATTTATTTTCAACAATGACAATTTTCAGAAAAATTAATGTCACCCTTGATCTTGACTTTGCCTTTTCTTAAAGAAAAGTAAACTAAACAGAATTTGTCACTGAATACTTGAGTATGTGTACGAAAGACAAATATGGGAAAAGTGACATATACGATATCACTAGGCGAAAATTAAAGTTAGAAGCATAGGTGAGTTATAAAAAAGTGAAAATATGAGATAGTGCTTGACAATTACCAACACCTATCAATAAAGAATTAAAGACTTTTTGAGATGTTATCACAATGCCTTAAATCATTATGAAGAATTTGCACACATAATATAATAGGTATAATAATTTGCAAATTAAATGTCTCGATAAAAACTGTTGCAACCTGTTTCAGATTTTATTCTGGATAATTTGTACAATAGAACAACAAAACTTGCCTTCTTATAATTTCTTAATCCAACTCTAAAGCAACACTGGCAGCACAAATAAATCTATATTATGATTATATAAATTGTTAGTGATGAATTTTAATTAAGTAACAATCATTCAAATGCCTGACAAGTTAGTTTGCTTCATTTCTACATAACAAGCACGGTTGTATTTTGCCACCATTTTGACAATGCAGATTCAGCATCTTAACAATATTCATTTTTTTAAATATCTAGTGCAGTGGCAGGGAACCTGCGGCTTCTTGGCTTCTCTGATGCGGTCTTTTGACTTTTGCCAAACTTTTTAGATTAGATAGATAAGGATTTTTTTAAATTGCGTTTTGACTAATTTACATTGTGAATTAAAATATTTAGTTTATGGGGGGGAGGTGTCAACGCTTTCTTTACTCCGGACTTATGTTGAATCAGATAAATGAATGTGGTCTTTAGAAATGAAAAGGTTCTCTACCCCTGATCTAGTGCTTACTCCAGAGAAAATACAGCTACGCCACTGAATGGTGCATAAACCAGTAGTGTGATTGGGATCTCAGTTCTAAAGAATAAAAGAAAATACTTATATTACTTCTAGTCATTAACAAAAAGTAATGCGATTCGAAAAAAAACTATGTAATTTTTATAATGTAGATACACTGAAAAGAAATGAATCCAAAAATTCGACATTTCGATAGATTTTTTCATCCTATTTTTATTAATTTGAGGGCTACCCACTACAATTTTTTATGACTTTGTGTGCAATTCATGAACAGACATGACGTTCGTTCCTGCGCGAAGTGTCATTGTATTATTTTTGTGGTGATCGGGAATGTAAACACACTCCGTATAGGTATTGTTTATGTGAAATTGTCCAAATTGTGAGTGAAATATCCTAATATGTGATTGAATATTTTGAATATTGGATTTGTTTTTGCCATCAATGGTAAAAAGGTTCGCATCGTCACCGAAAGCACAATCTGTTCGCGGTGTTCTTAATTTCAATAATACGCGTTTTCATTTTTATTGCTTTTGGCCCTTTCGATTTAATTTTATTAAGCTGTGGAGGACGAACGTCATAATAAGAGTTAAACATACTCTCTTAAAATAAGGTTTGTACATGTAATTTCACAAATAATCGTACGATAGTTTATTTTTATTAAGGTCTAATGGGTATTCTAATTTCTCTTAATAACATGTACCAAGTAGGTCATCACAAACTACGAAACAATGAACAACAGAAAGTGGGCTCTTTTTTGTCTAGAATGCCTCGCAGATATGTATTAAGTATATCTTTTTCGTTGGCCCCTTTGTCAGTAAACACTACAATTGATTATTGGTTGTACAATACATATACCGTGAGATCAATCTGTTTTTAATCTACCCACTATCTATTTTAATGTTAAAAAGAAGTTGACAATACATAGTTATATTAAAAATATATGAATCATCGTAATGTATCTATTTAATTGCAGCTGTTTTTAATTTTTTTACCCTCGCCTAACACCTGCTTTTTGAGTATTTTATAAACAATTGAAGATATCAATGAATTCAGTTTTTCGCAAATATATAATATGATATAATGATAAACATCTCGTGAGCTATCTGTTGCTGGATCACTCAATGTATCAAATTAGAGTTGGCTAGACACCAAAGTAAAATATACGGTGTGTTGATCATTAACATTAAAAAGGATTTTCATAATTTGCATTTGAAAAAGTTCCCGTTAATCACTTTTCTGATCATCATGTCCCGATAATGAAACTGTAGGCTGCCATTCAGCTATTGTGGGCTTAACTCCCCAAATAGATATTTATAAAGCATTACTTATCCTACTATATTTTGGTGGTAAACAGATCTACAAAAGTAAAACGTTTTAATTTACTTACTATTTTTCAAGCACTAAATTCTATTTTAAAAATAAATAAGTAATATATTTGAATTAACAAAACGTCCATTCAATATTTGCTATAAGATCTAACACACCTAGTACAATTATGACGATATTAGGTGACTGTCATAGTTTTCAGTTATTTATTTCTACCCAAACTACTCTTAAAAGCATTATTTTCATAATCTGATCCATATACAGTGGAACCTCGATTATACGGATTTTCAATTAATCGGATTGTTAAAAATATGTAAATAATTTTTTTACGAATTGGTTGATTTTCACGTGGCGAAGTACTTCCACTGTTTACATATGTGATGGAATGCATGAAATTTTGTTAATTGTTTTGCATTGTTGGAAACCAAATAACCCAGAAGAAGAAGTTAAGGGTTAATGATAGCAATTAAGTATTTTATGCTGAGGCTTTTAATGTTTTTTGCAGATGCTCTTTTGAAACAGGAACGGGAAAAATGGAGCGACTGTCTCACGATTTGAATTTGGCTTTAGAGGAAAGTAACTGCGGGAAGCAGGGACGAAGAAAATTTGGATTTCGAAGACGTACTAGGTCTACTGGAAATTTACGTGAGTGTGATTTCACTGCATACAGTGTCTATTATGATCTACACCAGGGATACCCAACCATGTGACCGATTTCTATGCGCCCCCCAACATTGATCTGCAAATTTCCGTTGCTGAAAAATGCGGCATACAAAATACAATCCTTTCGTCCAATCGTCGTATCTTTGCCAATCATTATTGTGACATGAACTTCATAAAATCAAAGTATAGATCTCGACTCACGGATGAGCATATTTATGATTTTTTTCTGACAGGAACATCATCGTACATTCCTAATTATGATGCGCTGGCCAATTAAATGCAGTGACACACTGACAGATTAATACAATACTGTTTTATAAAATGCTTACTTTGCATTTGTTGTTTGTTTGTTAAAATGTAAACAATATTTTAAATAAGTATATATGTTATTTATTATCCTTGTCCAATATATATAGTATAGAAAAAAGTAGGTGGTGCCTGCTGCCCTACCAGTATCTTAGAATGCGATCTATAGTCCAAAAAGGTTGAGGACTCCTGATCTAGACCACTACATATGATCCTAGTTTGCTTCAAGAATATCCGTTAACTCCCTCTGTAATGCCCAATGCTCCTTTAGTTTTGTCAGGAAATCTTCAATGATATTTTTTTACATATTATAGGTACGAGTTTGTATGTTGGTGCAAAATATCACACAACAATACATTATGAGACCTACTACCCTGCTAGGTTATAATAGTTGATGTCTGTAAACAGTACTGTAAGTATTAGTACTGAATGACATGTGACGAGAAATTTGCTAATTTAGTTGGATGCTGCAGTCATTTTGAAAATTCATTTTTAATATAATTTAACATTGATAACTGTGTCACTAGCTATGCCAATTGTTTCTGTTACCTTCTTTGAATTGGTTGAATTCAGTTCATTGCTTTTATTCACCCAGTATTTTAACGGAAAATTGTTTATTATTTACAATATTCTGAATGATTTTTAAGAACCAAGAATTTTTTTCAAACTCTGAATGACATATATTTAAATGAATCATAATTTCAGCTGCTTGTCTTGCTGGTGTTACAGAAGATGGAAGTTCCAGCAGTCCGCCGCAGCCACCAATTATATCACAAGTGAGAACATATTTAATTTAATGCGAACTAGAAAATAGTGGGGCTATAATGCAAAACATACTATTTCGAAAATGAGCGATATTGAGTTAGGTATGCAGATAGGGTAATTCAAGCCTAAGGAATCGACTGGTCCTATTAGTTTTAATAAAAAAATGTTATAAAACACTGTCGTTGGAAATCGCATTTTTATGCAAATTTTATTTTGTTTGTGTTATTTGTTATAGTATTTGACTCTACTAAAATGTTCGAGATTTGGAAATAGTACATTTTGCATTATAACCCCTCAATTGAGGAGCCTAGTATCATAACTCCCATTCTTCAATTATCAAGTTTTGAGAAAATCACAAAAAAGCACAGCACAATTTTTTGTATTCATAAAAAAAAGTTAACCGTCGCAAGTGAAAAGTTGCACTTTTTTAAGGTGCGAAATAAACTATAACATCATAAAAAATAATGATTGCCCATTGGCCATTTATAAATATATCATAGAATTCATTAAAAAATGTAAGCTTACCTATAGTGTTCTTTGGCAATATGTAGTCTTAACAGTGGTTAAAATATTTTTTTAAATTTGTCGGGTCCATGGTGCAGTGGTCAAAGCTGTTGGCTACCATGCTGGACCTCATAGGTTCGAATCCCAGTACGAACAGCATTTTTTCAATCGATTTATCAATTTCTGTTTGAAGTCATGGATGTTTGTGATGTTTAAAGATCCCCCCAATCATTCCGATTCTAAAATAACGAGGTGTTGCAAGAGTTATTAGTCAACCACTAGTCCTGTCTTGCCCTATTCTTTCTATCATAGCTATATTTTTAAATGAGCATAATGCAGAAAATAGTGATTACATTTTTTTTTTGAGTTATTGTTCTTAAATATTTTTTGCATGTTCCTTTAACATCTACATTCTCGGACAGGCTGCTCTCATATATATTTTTTTTCTATAAATACTTGTTTGCAAAATACGCACATGCGAAGAGCACTCTAATTTGAAAATGTTGAAATGATGTTTTAGGAACACATTGCACAATCTGCCACTGTCACTTGAACTGTTTCTGGATTTGATTATTTACACAAATATTAAGTGTACAACACACAAAAGTGCTTATGTCATTGTCTGCTTTCTGTATAATTATATTCAAATGCACCATTCTTTAAATAATTAGATTCCGCATGCAGGTGACGATGCTTATAATACTGTCACTGAGAGGCTTGTATTAGAAGTTAATAAAACTGTAATTTTTAGGCTCTCTCCGACTCTGATGACCCTCAATTGAATCAGCTGCAGCAAGTGGGCTCGAAATCGAGAGCGGCCCATTTCTGTCCGGGCGGTAACATTGAATCAGACTCGTTCAATGAAAATTTCTCCCCCACTAAACCGCCAAACGCTCGACGCAAGAGAAAATTCAAGAAAATGGCGATAGAATACGCAGACAATAGCAACGGAAGAGTGTCCCCTTCACTCTTAGTCCCAGCCTCACAAGTAATGCCAATTAAAAAGATTTCAGTAGTTCTGTAAATTGACAATCCTTAGTTGTGGTTGAACTTTTAAGTATCTAGGTGGTTAGTTGTTGTAAGCTACCACTAATGAAAGCTTTTTAATATTTCGAATCTGAATGATGTTCCAATTTTAACCCTAACATTGAGAGGAGTGAATAGATCTATACTGACTAGGGCTTGTCGGTTTTCAAAAGCCATATATTTTACGTGCGGGTTATTGGGGCCGCCCTTAGGTTACATGCGTTGCAGCGAGAATCTTGCGGGTCGCACCACGACGCCTCGTGTGCCGTAGGTTGCTTACCCCAACAACATTTAAAAAATGAACTTTTTCTCTGCTATTTCAATTAAATTATCCATTTTTTGTAAAACTTCGAAAACCGGATAAAACTGGTTTTCGAACAATATTGACATTCGAAAACTGATTTTTTCAAAAGTCAGTTTTTGTATAAGCCCTAATACTGACCTTACTTTACTGTCTTTTTATAATTTTCCAATGTTTTTTCTCCATACTTAAAGTATATAACATATATGCTGACAGACTGACACTACCGTGTTGAGTTAAAAGTACGTCTGTACTCTTTGCAGAAGAATGGTGCTGACGTACATGTACGTCCATACTCCTCTAAATGTTAAGGTTCCAACTGTCTCGTCCGGCATAGTTATAATAATGTGCTTTATGTCATAAGCAAGTTATTTGGGTTACCTACAGATATAAGTAAAATCATTCTCGATCCATGATCTACAGTTCGATAAATTTCAGATTGAGATTTTTTTCTACTACAGTGTCGTTTCATGAAGGTTTCCAAATTAAAATATTATGTATATGTGAAACTGGATCGAGAGATGGCAGTAGTTGTAGTCTTCGATGTAATTGTAAGTAATTGTAAATATTACACGAGAAGTGTGACTATTGGAATTATTCAATGAATACAACAATTTGTTAATTCTACTACCTGGGCTATCATCAGTTCATTATTAGCTGTTCAAAATATCACAGGTTAAATGATTTATGTTTGAAATGTGGATACATGCTTAGACACATTTTGTTATGATTGATACTTATTAGGATATAATTTATCTGTACTCTTAAAGGACATTTTACAGTACAAAACTGAATTTTCGCAAGGTGCGCGAAACATTCTTGCGCAGACTATACATGTATGTTAATTAAGTAAAGGTTGAATTTTATTATCTCAACAATAACCAATTCAGAGTTACTTAGTTTAATTATTGAGGTGGCGATATACACATGAATCTAATTTTTATCAAGACGAAACAGACTTATTCCGGGCTCAGTGGCTTGATTTTGTATGTTTGTTTCTTGTAGGTAAATCTGGTTACCAACTGTTCAATATTAAATGTACAAGGGCCCTCTTCACTCGCGATGATCAACAAAAAGAAGCGGATATTCAAACACGGCTGTCAAGACGGGTAAGTAAGCCCAAAGAATATTACTATGTATATGCAAAAGAAGTAATTGAAAGTAACCTACAATATTACGAGACTCACCATGGCTTTTTGTAACCGGGTGGGTCTAGGTCGAAGTGGCTACCAGGTCAGTATCAAATTTAGATTGGACATGGGAGTTTGTAATCCCTTTTCTCAAGACGATTTCATGCAATTTAAAAACTTTAAAATATTTGGCGCTTTTGCTGTGGTCCAGACATTTATTTATTTTAGTAATTATTATTATATTTATAAACTACTATAGAACGGTGTTTTTTTTTTTTATCCTTGGTGATTCTATTACCAACAGTAAAATTAAAACATAAACGTACAGTAGTGTAAATATCAGGGCTGTGGAGTCAGAGTTGTGAAGTGTAGTTTTTTGGGTGGACATCAAAAACACTGATGACTCTTGGACTCCTTTTTCATTTTTTAATTAAATTCAAATTCAAAAAGCTATACATTTTGTCGCCTGCTGTGGCACAGTTGGTTAGAGCTTGCTCTACCGATCACGCAGGTCTGGGTTCAATTCCCGATAAGATCACAGTGAATATGAGAATTATTCAATTCAAAGTTGTGATCGGAGAATGGGTGTTTGTGATGTGAATTCACATTATTTCCTCGCCTCCCATTTTTCTGATCCTTTAATAACTGGGTGTAGCAATAGCGATTAGTTAACCACTAGTCCTGTAGTCACTTTGAAAAAAAAAGTGAGGTTGAGCGACAGAGTAACAAATAGTTCTCGTAAAAAAAACTTCTGTTGGGATACCTCAGTGATTAGGAGGCCATATGCTCCACATTAAGAGTGGACATGGATATGGATAAAAAAAATACATTTTAGAAGATATTAAAAAATTGGCAGACTTGGGAATGACTCATTTTATTTTAACAGCTTAACGACCGTGGACGCGTGTTTGAGTCTTTGAAAAACAAAGGTTGCTGGCCGGCGGACGCATATATGCGTATAGGCGAAGTATCTGGAAGCTAAGAAAATTAAAATTTGTAAAGATATCTCAATTTGCTTACAAATTATAGTGAATTTAGTAAAATTACAATTTTTGCGAATTTTTCGCAAAATTTTATTTCGCCAGTTGAAATTTTATAAAAAAAACGCGCGGTCGTTAAGCTGTTAATATCAAATTTGACATCTTTTTTTAAATCAGAGTCGAATCATTGGTAAATTTGTAGAGTCAGGTTTTTCGCGGTTCGCGGCTCCACAGCACTGGTATATATGGGACCATTAAAGGTGAAGTGAGCCAAGTGGTATTTTAGAAAAAAAAGTTGGATGCGTTGTCATATTCTACACGTCTTAAAGTATCGTAAAAGTTAAGTCACCTCAGTTAATACACATTGCAATTGTGTTATCTCCGTAAAATAAAAATATGCAATCCACCAAAACAACAATACGTGATTGTATTTAATAGTCCTAGAAAAAAGTTTTACCATTTTATTAGTTGTCTCACTTCACCCCTTGAGGGCCCATATTTGATTTCACATATAATTGATTTTAATTTAGAAAAACTGACAAACTAACAAACATAAAACAAATGCTTAACAAACACAAACAAATCCTTAACAAACATAAAACAAACGCTTGTCACATAAGGATTATCAGTGATGACTTACTGAATCATCAAAATGTGCAATAATGCAGTTACCTGCCCAGATTTCAACACCACTCGTGAAATGTTAAAAATATAATAGCGTTCCCCAGATATTTGAAACTCTCACATTAATATAACATTGCTCTAAGGCAGGGATGGCTAACCTTTTTGGGCCCGCTTACCAAAAATCCTCAAATATTATTTCTCGATTGTGTGGCGTGCGTGCCCAAGCATTAAAAAAAATAATAATAAAATAGAAAAAATAAAAAATGTTTTTTTATTTACAAGCTTAAAAATTACAATTACAACAACAACAACATTCGAAAATAATAAAGCGGAATTAATTAATAATTCAAACATTATTTATTATTATAAATTTTAATTTTTTAAACTGGAAATCGTTTGCATGCCATCCAAATTCTCAAACGTGCCACCTCAGGCATGCGTGCCATAGGTTCGCCATCTCTGCTCTAGGGTTTCTAGTTTAATCGTTCTCTAAAAAATATATATTTATTTTATGATTTCAGGTATAGGTCTAATATGTTCAGTGGAAAACGTAAATGGTCTCACAGAGAGAGAAGCGAAGTCGGAGAGATGCGCGAGCGATCATTTAGCGGGGGCTGCACTTCCAAGTCATTTTTCTTTGGAAAATCTTCGGCCAAATCCTATTTGGATTTCAAAAACTCCAAAAAATATTTGCCAATTGAAAAGGTTCCCAAGTTCAAAGAAAAACTCACCCTGCCTGCCAAGAGTGCAGCCGTCAAAAATGGCATTGAATCAGCTTTACAGAGTATTAATTTAGCTTCATTTTCGGGAAAGCCTTCGATGCCCGGCAGCTCGTGTTTTAATTTTGTATACCGATGTCCGATGACTAAACAGGAGGCTCCAGATTTGAAAAAATCTAGTATAAAAGTCGCAACCGAGCTACCTCCGTTTTTTGTTTCTTCGGACAGTGACGGCAGCTGGGCCCACGGCAGTAAAGCGACAAAGAAACATGAAAAATCTCACAACGGCAAAAACAAATCTTCATCCCATCACAAATCCAGCCAAGGGCAGCTGCGGAATCCTCTACAGTTTGATGACCCTAATGCCATCATGGATTGTTCCGTCGCAAACGAACTTTTGAGTTCCAGCTCTCTGAGCAGTAGCGATTCTGAAGGGGTCGTCACGAACGACAGTGACAGAGAAGGCGACGACGAATTGACCGACTGGCCGGGCAATGAAGAAATATCTTCATTCAACAAGAGTCTCAATCTTAAAGTTCAAAGACCGCTCAACGCGAGTGCACCTTTCAAAATAACGGCACCGATGACTTCAAAGCCTGCTTCCAAAAAAGATAAATTCCTCCCGAAGCAAGGTTTAAGTAGTTGTAAGAATAAAACGGAAGCTCATAAAAATGAAGCCGTTTCAGATGTCGGAACGGACATGCAGCTAGTTGACGATGATACAATGATGTCGGATTCAGGATCGGTACTAGACACTTACGCCTGCAGTGTGACACGTTCACTGAGTGATCCTTCGGGCCCGACCGTAGCTCCGCAAACTTCGTTCACAAGTTTCGGCGACGTTAAGAACGCGGGACTCCTAAATAATAATGCAAACGAGGCGTTCTTTCATTCGTTTCAAGCGTTTCAAGATAAAGCGAAATCTTCTTTGAATAAAGATTCCGAACAGTTTATGCCTCGATCCAATTTTTCACTTCAAAAGACATCTTCGAGTGATTTAAATTTGAGTGAAAAGTCGCCGCAGAGCGATCACTGTTACAGCGAGCACTCTCTCTGCTTCGGTACGTCAGAGATAAGGGAGATCAGGGCGGGGTGCAGGCGGGTGAGGGACGAGAGGCCGGGTTTTGCGATTCTCAGCGCGGCCAACGAACAACTTTCTAGGTTCTTGCAAAACTCTTGTCAGGAAGAGTTGAAGTTACCGTGTTTCAATAACGACCAGGAAGAGAAGAATAAACTGATTTCGCTGGCAAAATTGTATTCTTTAGAATTGAGCATTGAAATGGGGCGGCCGATCCTGAGAAAAACTTGGTATGTGTCACTAATGTTACTTATATAAATTGATATTCCTTTCAAGAATTCTTCTTTGATCAAAGTATTTCTTTTTACTTTATGATAAATTTGACTTAAATACAGTACGATTTGCTGTGATGCTTATTATTTTAAATAAACTGGAGTCTATTATGCAAAAATAAAAACTGAAATGGCAATTCAAATCAGGGAGATACAAAATTTTGACATATAAAATGTAACATTTTACAACCAACTGCGTTCTTAACTCATTTTCGACATTTTGGTTGTTACCACATATTGACACTAAGCCATCGATATGAGTTCTTTGAAATAGATAAATAGTCCATTTTGCTTTTAAAAGGTACAGATTTGAATCTTATAAAAGAAAGCGGTTTTACAATAAACCTTTTATGTTTTCAGCAACACTACACAGTCTGTGCGTGTGGAACACACACGGCTTCACAGGCAAAAGTTTCTCTCTGAATTCAAAAGGAGGTGTTATGGTGACAACGCCTGCGATGACGCCCAGCTTCTGAATTCTTTGTCTGCCGTCTGCTGTTCGTCTGCTGACACGGCTTCCATGGACCCGGACATATGCGCTCAATCTACGAGCGCTGGCATAAATAACTTTCACTCCGAACCCTACAGCTCTTTGGCGAAATCGGTCACTTTGGAGGATCTTTCGGTGTCCCAGGATTATGACCAAGGATTCTCGGAGCCGCCGATCGGAGAGGGCTTGCATCCGGAGGCCGGGGAAACTGTCAACTGCGGCGGCGTAAGAGATTCGACCTTCTCAATTGAAGCTGGAGTCATGAGACCTGATTTATTAGCGCATATACCGAAATGTTCAAATATCGACTCGAACTCTCTTGACTTGGGAGAATTAGACTGATGGGTTCGTCTTCGTCGGTTTAATCTGCTCAGCTCACTCGTGTCCGTACAGAGCCAGATCGTTTCGATCTGATATCGTGATCTCACAAAGTTTTCTTTAACTGATTTGAAATTAATGCATTATTACTTTGGCAGCGTGATTTATCTTCATAAATCTTTACTATATTTATTCAAAGTTGAATGATTCTATTTTATTTTATTTGACGCATAATACTATGAAATAATGCTGCTCTTAATAGGTTGTGTTTGTTTATTTTTATTTAATTTCTTAAAAAATAATTTTCATCTATTTGCATACAATAACTATTCAACTTTCATTAAAAGGAAATGACAATTAAAGTCAAAATATGGAATTTGACAAATAAAAAATTGACTTGCTGTTTCATTGCTTGATATATCTTTTATCATAGGCAGTTTTTTTCCTTACAATAGCAGTATTAATCTTTAGCGTAAGGAAGTTTTCGGCCAAAAAAATACCTCAGAGAAGCGATTTTTTGTTCAATTTTATGTATTTTATACAAAATGTAAATTGATCAAATGTCAAAGTAGTTTTTTACTATCAGACTCAATGAATATGATTGTATAAATAGCTTTTTATTACTGCTAATAGATGTGGACAGCATTCACTTTTCTAACAATAGTTTCAAATATTAATGCATGTTCTTCAACAGTGATGCCATATTGCTTTTGGCAGAGTATTATGCTGATTTATGCTTAAGGCAGTACTTTCGTAGAGGTCAGTTATTGATTGTCTATTTTATATAATGTAATATTGAGCCGGTGCAAATAAAATTCAATATATAATACTTAAACATAGACAGTGACTATCTCACGAACGTATCGTTTTATTGCCATATCAAACGCAAAGAGTGAATCGGTCAGGGTTGTCTAGTAGGGATCCCAACTATTCCTCATTATCAACTTTTCGAATATATTCAAATAGTTTCTTGAGTATGAAAATAATATAAAAAATCGATTTTAAAAATATTAATATATGTTAGATAACATATATTATTAAATATATTAAAATTGTTTACGTACAACACTCACATAATTTCAACAAAAAAGGTTTTCTGCGTTTTGCATATGCATTCATTCCTCGAATTTTTGTTTTGAGCAACAGAGCGCTTACCGGTCTGTTTTTAAAATTGTTTACAGCTTAATATAATAACAGTTTCATCTCTTGTTCTTGATATTTTTTAATTCATTTGTTGGACTGATCGCGATGAAAAGTTAAATACAGTATTAGTAAATGACTTAGCTTTTCACTCTATGCGTTTGTTGGCATAATACATCCTCCTGAGAAACCTCGGAATGTTTCTATAATATGAAGTTTAATATATCTCTTATGGTATATTGTCAATATAATCTATAAAATAGTTTACCCCGTTGACGATGGACATTTTATACATTTTTAAAAAAAGTGAAAGATTAAAAAATGAGTATTGATTGAGTAATCGATATTCATTTGAGTTATTTTTGTACATCCGGTATTGCCATTTAATAGAGCATCATTTTTATAAAATACATTCTTCCTGTGATTCTGCGGCTGGCAAGTTTATATTGACAAAAATTTCAATTGTATGACCCTGTCTAATGTAACCCTTTCTAGGTGATATGTATTCCTATAGTTGAGGTGTAAAAAAATATGTTTAAATTAGACATTAGGTACTCATTTTCACTGTACTGCTTTTTTAAATTTTGTTTCTTAAAGTTTTCGGGCATCTTGAATGTTTAACTGTCATTAAATATATTTTGTATAATATATAACATGGAATATGACTAAGCTGCTTTTTTTTGTTGTTATGCCGATAGAGTTGAACTCAAAACAGCTAATTTTTGACTTAGCGCCTTTGGCCACTATACCGATGATATATTGCATTGCGGTATACAATTTTCAAACTTTGTAAAATATAATATAATGTATCAATTTTCAAATATCTTTTTACTACATACGAAATACCGTGTTTTCTTGATTATAATTTGCACCCTTATTTTAAATACCAATGATAAAAACATATCGATACTTTATTATTAAAAATAAAGTCATACAACGACAATAAATATCATATAATGTAGGTATATTCTGTAGTATCAGCATTATAGTATGAAATTTTTCTTATTCAATCATATTCCTATATTGTTGTTCATGTTCATTTTATGAAAATATCACCTTTTTTATTAACTTTCAAGCAGTTGACATCCATTCTGAGATTTTGATATTGACTACGTATTGATTGTAAGAAACCATCGATTGTAAGACATCCCAAATTCAGATGTATCAAAATAGAAAAAAACATGCATCGTATAATCAAGAAAATGTGATATTCTGTATCGTATTTGATATTAGGAACAAGCTAAGTTAACAGATGTGTTATGGGATTCCGCTATTATCTTATAATGAATATTATTATTTTTGAAATAGATTTTCATTGACTTATCTCGAGCACACTTAAATTATTTTATTTATTTTGTAAAGCGATTAGATAACGTCAGGCTTATAATAGTTGGATTCAACAGAAAGAAAACCACCAACATTTAACATGTTGAAGCTTATTTTCTCCAATTATAATACCAAATGTGATAAATATATGCGTGTTATAATGACATTTCAATTAAGCAGCTTCTAAATTTAAATGAAGGCTTATATGAAATTATGTGATTAATGAGTTGTTTTTGTCGTAACCTTGTTCAGCTATTTTAAATGTTTGTAAATTTTAAGTATATTAGAATGATTTTTGTTCATGTAATTATATTGTATATGCATTACATACATATGCAATAGCAGACTCGATTATCTCATTTGACACCCTTATACTAACAGTTGACATAGTCTGCTGACCAATGCAAGACAAGAAGTTAACTGCTAAGACAAGAAGTTATTTCAAAGAAAATCAAATATGAATTGAATAGTTGTCTTGGAGTGCGTGCCAACCCGGAATGAGCGGGGGCTTTTAAACCGCTGCGCAGCTTAGTGGGAGCGTTGCTGCTGACTATTTTCTCATCTTTTACATACAACCTAATTATGGTTGACACACTGTCAGACGTTCGTGACGCTGTTGAGAAACACTAATCTAAAATATACTACATTGTAGTTATTTAACATCTAAAAGTATATCTTGGCATTTATCCTTCACATAGATTATCACAATTATATATGTACAGATATGTACAATGTACGGGATAAATTGATCCAGACTATACAACTGTCAGTCAGATTTTTCAGCCTCGTCAACGCCCACTTGTTTGTATCTTGACAAAGTTACAAGATGTTAAAAGATTTCTCAGTGTTTTATGGAAAGTGAGTCAATCTCCTAATGCCACCAAGTTGTGGGGAATTTTTCCTCATACATTCCAGGTAAAAATTTGAAACATGAATAATGTTAACATGCTGTAGGATTCACCTGTAAGAATAGTGCGAAGAACTTATAATGTTGAGTAAAGTGCCCTATGGAAAATGCCTAGAATGGGTAGATGATTAGGGTTGTCAGATTTATTGCAAATTAAACCGGGACCCCCCTTCCCCAATTTATTTTGTTGATTCATATTGTATATCACAAATGTGAAAAAAAACTTTGTATTTTTCCGGAAATTCTGTCTATTTTTAAAAAATATAGTTACCCATTTATCTGTAGTAATTTTTTTGTTCCAATCCGGAGATTGTATTTAAATTTTTAATATATTTTTCAATGTCATAGATTGATTACATAAAAAAGTGTCATTTATTTCAATACTTTTCGTTTGCAAATATTCAATAGATTTTTAAACTTCTGCCGATTCTGGTATTTTTTCTAAGGTTATCCAGGAAAACACAGAATGTTTTTTCACTATGCGAAATTGTAGTATTTTGGGAAAAATATAAATACGCCTTTATTTTTTTGTAAAGCGAGACTTGGGTATCCCGAAAGGTTGAAAGGGACACCGGGTCACGAGACTCAAAACCGTGACAGTCCCGATTAATCGGGACATCTGACAACCTATAGATGATTTGTCCTTCAACGTAGCATTGACTAACAATGTTGCATCCCATATTGTTTAAGGTCCTTCATCCATATGATTGTTGTCTTTGACATTTCTCCTAACGAATTTGTCACAATTGGGTATCCATTGTCTACTTACATGTTCTGATACAATGATATTCGCAAAGAGTAGCTATTACTACAATAAAAAATAAGAAAGTTTTTTTGTATGCATAATATTTATTTATTTACATCTTATTGTTTATAAAGTAATAATACCTCATTGGCACAAGTTGTTTTGTTTAAACTAGAAACGCTAAAAAAGTAGTGACTTTTTTTACATCAAACTTATAACGTAATATTAATATTTTCTGAATAAAATACTGAGCGTACTCTGTATTATGTTATATATATATATATATATATACATATATATATATTTGAATTGTAATCACAATAAGTTTATAACATAGTGTATGAATATATTTGTACGTAATATTTCTGTCAGGGGAAATTACATAACTTAGAAATTATAATTATATTTGTATGTATGGAATGTAAATAAAGAATGTGATTCATTTCTCAATTTTTTTTTTTCATTTACCTAATCAGTCAAAAACACAACATTCACACAAACAATTTAATTATCTTGACATGCCCTAACGTGATAGTCAACAGCTTAACGACTGCTGGATGCGTATTTAAGTCTTTGAAAACCAATGGTTGCTGGCCGGCGAACGCACTATGTCCTACATTCCATTCTATTTAAAAGTATCTGGAAGCTAGAAAATTAAATTTGGTAAAGATATCTCAATTGGTTTACAAATTATAGTGAATTTAGTAAAATTACAATTTTTTGCAATTGTTCGCAAAATTGCTTGGCCGCCAGGTGAAATTCTATAAAAAAACGCGCGGTCGTCGTTAAGCTGTTAAGTCAACTTATTGGTTTTGAGATATTAGAGTTTTTGGATGATTCACTTTGATTTGTGAAGTAATTTTTTAATCTAAACCTTACTAATGGTTTTAATATATGTTTCATTGTTTTGTCTTCTACAATTCTACATACATTCTATATCGGTAGATTGTTGAATTCCCCGTGGATAGTGTTTAAACAATCACAGGTTGTGTCGATTATATTAATATTTCAAACCGTATTCATCAAACAAAAGAATATTGCGATTAAGTTAGAAGGAAGAGTGTTTCACTTGTCATGACTAGAGATTGTACTACCTGATGAATATATCAATACCCGCAAAAAAGTCTGGCCAATTTTGATTGCAAATACTGCTAATTAACTTTATGTTTGTCAGCCATCAAATAAATTATCAGCGATTTGTTATGGCTATTACAATTTAAAAAATGATATTTAGAAAGATGATCCAGTATTAGATTTATTGGTAAGTTGTTAATTGTTTCTGTTTTTGCTAAAGAGTACTTAAATTACTAAAAACTGTCTGACATAATCAGACAGCTTAATAAGACATCTTAGTGCAAAATTTATGTAGTTTTAAGACTGAAAATGAATTCTGTTGAATACGGCGAGTATAGTAAAATAATATTGTTGATTCATTCATAGCATTGTAAATCTCATACACAAAAAGGATAATAGTCATTCATCATTTTAAATTATTAAATAGGTAATTTTAATTCTTTAATTCTTTGTAAATATTTCTAGACATTTTTTGAAAAATTAACTTCTATGTTATTTTGTAGTGTCCAATTAAAATACAATATATACAACATTATTTAACTATAACAAATTTCAAATTCAGGTTAAAAAATAATAAAATAAAATGTTCTTTCATTTGTGACAAAATGCTTAATACATTTCTGAAACCTAACAACCAAAAAAATTGATTGAGGTGGGAAAACACTACATTCCTCATAGAAAGGAATAAAAAAATATTTATTTAAGAAGAGAAATCGTTAAGAACACATCATTAAATGCCCGAATATGCATAATATCAATTCATACAGGTAGTTTTTGATTTTAAAAAATTTAAAGGAATATGAATTTTATAATTATTGATTGAATTGGCTTTTACTAATTCTGTCAAAATGACATGGAAACAAAGTAAAATAAAAAAAACAGTTACGTACAGCCAGATTGTATGACGGATTATGACATTTGAATAATATGATATATTATAATATTCATATTTCATAATCTAATATATTTTATATTGTGTTGTATTAGTAAATAATGTCTAGATCTACAATAATTTTGATCAATTTCATTGGTTAATTTTGTGATTACAAAAAAATAGGAAAGAAACTTGGTCAGCTTGTTTTCTTTATGATATTTTGACAATTGAACGGTTTCTGGATTTCACTGGGACATTTAAATAGTTAAATACATAATGGATAATTTATTATTTTATTATTTCAGGTTTAATAATTATTAAAATAATTCATTCTGTATGACTTTTTCCATGTCAACAAAATTTTAAATTATATATACAGTTGTTTGATCATTTTCGAGCATGAAATTAATTAGGTAATTAAAGTAGTACTTTTATATTTTAAAATACCCCTACTAGTATTTTAAAATACCCCTTCAATTTAACGAACAAAATAATGTTTTTTTTCCCACAATCGATCATGAAAAATGTTACTAGGCCAAAGATATATTATTTTTACTTTAATTATATTAGTTAAACAAAAATGAAGAATGAAACAATATTGAAACACATCAAAAAATAAATACAAAGACTACACGCACAAAAAATTCATTGACACGATTGTCTTAAAAAAAAATGGTAACTTATAATATATTTAAATATTAATGTGTAATTAAAACATAAGCTCACATGAAAATAATGATTTTTTTATTTGACATTCAGGATTACATGCGAAGACAATGCTTTGAATAAGAAATAAAAATAGTCAAACAACGATATAAATCTGTGAAATGTTTCAATCAGTCTATAATTTATATGAATATCAAAAATAATTAGAAATTTGAAGTAATTCTGCAGCCTCCTATTCAATTTATTTCATATATTGCAAACAAATGTAAATGATGACAATAGATGCATGTATAGATGCTTTGGCATATATTTTTATGTGCCTGTTGATTACACTCTGTGAAAGTACATGTCCATGTAAATTATTGATAAAAAGTCAAAAGAAAAATTATATTTAAAATTTCGACTGAAGGTTTTAAGTAGAATTTCAATATTAAATTTGAGCGATTCAAAAATAAGAAGAAAACTTAAGTTTGAATTGGTTTGATAAAGATCTAACATTTCCGATATTCACAGAAGATTTTTATCTATGACAATAATTATTATGAAGCTATCTGCTTTCTCTATGGTCTATGGGAAAAGATACAAAAACTAACAAAATTACTGTTTTTAAAGTGCTATGATGCCAACTTGTTTCACTTAATAAACATCTAATATTAGTAAGATGTTTATTAAGTGAAACAAGTTGTAACATACAAAATTATTTTTCAATCAATGTAACTTGAAATATTTGTACAAATTTATAACTTCCAATCAAATATTTATGAGTACCATTATTATAACGTAACGTTGTAGATTGTCGCAATTCAATTATATAAATCAATCTACCTTTAACGAAATTTATTTGGAAACAGTCGATGTTAATTATTATGTTATTCTTATGTATCATTAGTAGAATAATCTTGTTCCCAGATGAGATATTACTTTGTTGTAAATAAAAAAGTCACAGAAGGTTATCTGAAAATACCAGTTATCAACATTTATTTACACATTTTAAGATAATTATAATATTTGGTAAATTCTATGGTAAAAAGAACAGAAACTAAATGAAGGAATTATTAATAATAATACGTGTTGGAAAATAGTCCGTCAAAATTATAGCAAATAAGTCTTCAAATGATTTAAATAAATTTTCCATGTTATTTAGATTAGCATTGTACTCTTTTTCAACCAATACTACATACACTACTGATAATAAATCATTAGTTAAACAATACATATATATCGTCAGTTTGGTGTAGAAAGTCATTAAGAAACATGTTGGTAAAAAAAGGAGGTATATGTCACAATCTATGTATTTTGTCATGCTACCTACCTAGTAAAAAAGTCATTAAGTCGAAAAACATGTTTTTTTAAGCTAAATTGGAAGCTGTGGTATCCATATTTTCTGAGATATTTTCATAACTATTGTGATTATTGTGCGTTAGATCTCATCATCCTGGTGCATTGGTATCATTTTGTGGCATTATCAATTTTATAGTAAAAATAGCATCAAATTATGATGGGTTGCTAAAGTGACTATCAAAATGGTTTTTATACAAAAATATTATTAAATCTCTAGCTCTGTTCTTCTATGTTATGGTAAGTTTTTAAAATTTATCATAAAAATATAATGGTACAATGTTTACTATGTAATATATTAAATAATATTGTATTTATTAAATAAAGCTGTGGAATTATATACAATAATATTCTGCTTTTATTTTTTGGTGACTTTGTTTGAATAGATTGGTATAACAAAAAGGTGAAACAAGCGGCCCGCCGGTATAAAAGATTTGGTCAACTAAAACTTCTTGGATATTTTCTTAACTTAAAGTTGGCCATATATTATGTTATATTTAAGTAGGTAATTGAAAATATACATATTTTTATTTGCATCAAGAAAAGGCTCATTGAAATTTATAATGATGTCACACTTTGTATATTTGTTTTATTATGGCCCTTAACATAATTCAAAATTGATCATGTAGCCAAGATTGACACTTCTGTTTTAGATGGCTTAATTACTTAATAAAAAATTAAGAGTGGTCAAAATGGAATGATGTTTCATTAAAATATAGAAATATGAGAATATGAGCTAAATCAAGTGAGAAATTAATATAAGTTTTTGTTGACAACAGATGTCACTAACAATAGATGTCACCTAAGAGCAATCTGATTGAGATAATAAAACAGCAAAAGAAAATAAATGCGTATCTTCGTATTTATCTCATACAACATAATATTATAAATGAAAAATACCTACCGTAATAATTGTGTCTGACAGATGAGATTGGTTAGAAATTGTAAAATTATACATACTTAAAACATTCTTGACCAAAGTAAAGTTAGCCAAAAATTGGAAGCAGTATGATTAGGTTTTTATTGACTGATCTATAATATGTTAAGTGTAACAGCTTTCTCTTAGGAATGCCCACATTGAATAGTTTGACTGAACGCTCAAAGAGAAATGTAGACATTTTCTCTATTGTAACAATCTTTGATCATACCTTAAACTCAAATAGTGTTGAATGAAAAACATTTAATTCATTTGATAACAAAATAAACTGTGAAATCAATACTCAATATATCATCGTTTTAATTATTATAAAAATAACTTAAACTTCAGTAATGTAAAGAGATAATGGTTTTCTATAGAAATAAACAATAGTTGATGCATTCAGACTTGTTTTTGTATTGACTGTAGTAATTAAATTTTCAAACGACTTATTTCTTTAAAAACACTGTTTTATTCAACATTTTTGGTTAATAAAAGATGAATACATTGAAGTTAGATGAAGTTGTCATTTAGGTTCCATTTAATGGCTGATCGTTTGCCTTCTTCTTTGAGCCTTAGAAAGAATGTTTGAATAATCTCTGAGCTCTTTCTTATCAACGGTGCTTTAAATAAGTGAATTTTCATCTATTTCCTCGATATCATAACTTGTGCCATTTCACCTACACACATTACGATCCTATTCTTTAGGCGCCATTTCTACGGTGCATTTTCTTCGTCTAGATGCCATGGGTGGCGTCTCACGGCGTCAGATGCGGCCGATCGAGGGCTGCAGTCCGTGATCACCTGCGTTTGTGGTCTTCAGAAACCCTGGAGGCCGCTACCCCGCGCTCCCTGCATTGGTGCTAGCGATACCTGGCTGACCATAGTACGGCTGTGGTTGTAGCTGTATCCGAGTTGCTCTTTCGATTTCTCTATAACAAATGGTAACAATCACTAAATAACCTGTTTCAAAAGTACATAGAAATATTATAAATACATTTGGTACTTGGTAGTAGGAAATATTGAATGTTTAGTGTAAGCCAACAGAATAATAGTCATTTTTCTGAGAACTATGTAACACGTGTTTATGGTAGCGGATGATATAAGAACGAGGAGACATTTAGCTAGGGGATTATATGGTTATAATATTTTGTAACAAAATGTGACAGAGGGAGAAGAACCAAAAATTATCTAAAATTGTGTGACCTCTATATCGATGGCTAAGTTCCATAGAGCTACAACTAGAAATTGATAGTTTTGAGATATGGCTGACCAAAGTTTTGATGCCTGTAAACTGAATTGTAAAAAAGTGATCATTTTAATGAATCGTTTATCTCAATTCAATTCACATTTATTGCAACTTGACAAAGCCGTAAAACGATATTTCAAGTTGTAATATATGAAAGTGCGAGGAGAATGTTTAAATTTTATTATTTGCATATCGACTGTGGAAAGGAAAAAGGACGTAACCCACAGTTTTTTCAAAACAGCTTTTTTCGATAATCACAATTTATCCAACTTGATACACGTTCTATCAAAAGGATGTAAGCTGCAAATGCTGAATTAGTATCTAAATTTAGCTTTTAAATTTGAAAAAAGATGGGCTTGTGAAAATTGAAATCATGAAAAGAGACTGAAAAAAAGGTTTTTTCTAGACAATTTTTTAAATAAATGTTAGATTATGTCAATTAAACACCAGTTTAGAAGTCTCCGTGAACTTCAAGGTTGTGTTTATTTCATAATTTGTATATGGCCAAAATTCACCAAAACACGTTTTTTGTGCCTCTTGTAAAATTTGCTATGTGTGGGTTACGTCCTTTTTCCTTTCCACAGTCGATATGCAAACATCTGCCTACCGAGGAAAAACAATTGATTTTTTCTTATTGTACATTTGTTTAGCTATAGAAGTGAGGTGTTCGAATATAATGGGTAACATAACTCAAAACATCAAGATCCAATCCCTAGAAAATTATATTATTTTCTAAAACTAGCTTTTTACAAATCCAATCATTATTTCTTTAACCTACCCGGAGGAAAATAGTTGTGCGCAGCGGTGGGTTGTCAATATATTAACAAGGGGGCCGCTTAATCTCAAAGCAATTTTCAGTGTTCTGAGGAAGGAGTGAATTTTTTTATCACTTCTATGAAATTATATGCAATACTTAAATAAGCAATCGATTGCTACGTAATAATATGCAATTTACCGTACACTAATCTATGTAAATGGCTAAAAATGTACTACTGTGTAATATGTTCCCTCTAAGGCAAGAGGTTAGCTGCACGAAAATTTCAAAGGCTGCGCGGACCTATCAAATATTAATTAAACAACTGTCTTGTAGTGCGCGCCAACCCGGAATGAGTGCACGTGGGCTTCCCAACTGCTGCGTGGCCGCGCACGCGCGCAGCTTAGAGGGAACATTGCTGTGTATACTGAAGCTGTCGTAAATAGTATATAGGTCAGAAATTGCAGTTATGTACTAATTTGATCCAAGAATATTGTTTTCTCTTAAATTAACAAGGGGCTCGTAAGCCTTAGTAAAATTTAACAAGAGGTTCGCGCAAGCTTCTCTGATCCCCCTCCAGCCCATCCCTGGTTGTGCTGCTAAATTACAATCAGCTCTTGTTAGCCTTTTTGCTGCCGTAGATAATTAATAGTAATTACCTAGCACGCCGACTATAATTTGCAACTATTAATTTAATTAGTTTTTGACGAGATAAATCGTCTCTGGCGTGTTGAGCACGAACAATTATACGAGATATCTCGTCTGTGGCAGCCATCGATTTGAAACGGTTTCTATTAAGATGTCTATCTATCTTTTCCGTATTAAGGGCAGGCACGGATTAAAATTTACAGATACGTATTTTGTTGATTAATTTGACGACATGTCAAAATATGAATGCCGCATATTAAGTGAAACCCATCCGACCGAAGTACGCGCGACTCGCTAATTCAACAAGACAAAATTTATGTAATGGAAAGGCGAAATTTACGCTTGCCGCAGTGGCGTGCAGCCGCATATACCATAAATAATAACGACGACTATCTCTGTAACGTTTTACTGTACTCTGTAAGGGCGATTTACTTCACGACGCGATGATAAGAAAACTCAGCAACACGTAGTATCTTGCGTACAGTGGCGCTCCATATTTTAATGTTGGCTGATACAAGAATACGAATGGAGATAAAACGATTTAAAAAAGGACATACAAAATTCGATATACGAATTAAATAAAGAATTCACATAGAAATCATGGTATGGAAATAGTATTGTTATTATAAAGAAATGTGTACTGTTCTGAAGCTATCTTCTTTATTAATCCCTTCTTAATTATTTACACGCCGCATGCTTAGTAACATACAGGCAGAAGTGGGCTGGAGAGGGCTCGGAAGGGCTCGCGCGAGCCCCTTGTTAAAGTAAAAAATATTCTCAGATTAACAGTAATTGCTGTAGATGGTTTACATGTATGTATTATAAAACAAAAGACTTTGTTGCATTTGAAAAATTTTCACAAAATACTTTATTTCGGGTGCATACTTAAAGATATTATGAGTTTTTTTTTAAATATATAGCAGTATATTTTTACATAATAAAAGCATATTAAGTAACATTCAACTGATTTCATAATTTGCGAATAACTATATAAGAGTGATAAAAAATCTATCCTTTGTCTGGAACACTGCGAATATCTCTCAGGTAAACCGAGCCCCTTGGTAACATTTTGGCAGCCCACCGCTGCATACAGACGTATCTAGATTTCTGTAGTTTTGAGATATCGTAGATTTACTGAAATTTACATCTTTGTGGACAAGGGTTTTTTTACATTATTTTCAACAATTCTTGTCTGCAAAAATGAAGTCTGATTATATGTTAATAGTTTTTCAAAGGTTTTAAGCGGACAATGACTATGCTTCTGTTAAAAATGCAAACTATTTCAATTCATATACGCCTCTGTTAAATAATACGAAATATAAATACCCCACTCTGCAATAAAAAAGGTTGCAACAAATTAGCCCAACTAATAATGCATCAGAAAAATATATTCACGAGTTTACGTTTACACAGATCGTCATCGTGATATATCTCATACAAAATATTCGGGAATGTGCCATGCAATTTTTATATTTTGCTATTAAAACAGGGCAGTAAATTCGTGAAAAAATACCGCGACTCCAACATTAACAAAGGTTCGACTCTGACTACGAATCCGACTTCGACGAATAAGTTTTCATATATATTTAATACAGCGGTGGGCTGCCAATACGCTAACAAGGGGCTCGCTTTATCTCGAAGCAATTTTTAGTGTTCTGAGGAAGGAGTAAATTTTCTTCTCGCTCCTATGCAATTACATACAATACTTAAATAAGCAATCGATTTTTACTTAATACAAATATAATATGTAACAATATGTAATTTACCGGTAACTTATCAATGTAAATATCTAAAAACGTACTATTCTGTATACTGAAGCTGTCATAGATAATATATAAATTAGAAATTGCAGTTATAAACTAATTTGATATGAGTATATTGTTTTCTCATAAGTTAACAAAGGGCTCGCCGGCTTCAGTAAAATTCAACAAGGGGCTCGCGCGAGCCCCTGTGAGCCCCCTCCAGCCCACTCCTGATTTAATATCTACTAAGCTGCATAACTCTTTTATAACATAACTTTCATAACGCTGCATTTAAATTGATTTTAAGAAAAGTTGCTTGTTTTTTACGACTCCGACTCCACTCAAAACAACACGACTCCAACTCTGACTCTAGAGCCCTGTATTAAACGATTTATTACGTTTAATATGTAAGAAAACCACACCCTATAAAACAAACAAAGTTTTATGTTAAGTGATTATAATAATAATTGAAAAGATGTGTAAAACAAAAAATATATATTAAGGGTATCATGAAGATACTGATCGTTATACAAAAAGGTCAATACTTGGAATTATAGATAAAGCACTCAGGGGAAATGACCTCATTAATAAGATTATTGAATTAGTTTAAGAAATGATATCGGAAACAAGAATAATTTATTATACGGTATCATGAATTATAAGGATTTAAGTAACTATCTATTAGTCAAGTGAAAATGAAAACCACCCGTGAATTAATATGATAACCATCGTATCGTTTATATCTTAGACAATTAACGTACGTGTGTAGGCCTCTGTTGACTAGTACGTAGTAAGACGTTAAGCTTACATCAGCGGTCACCAAACTTTTCGAGAAACGGGCTGGATGGCTTTTTCAAAAAAGTGGGGACCGGACGAAAAATATTCCTAATGGAATCCTATTAGAACTTTCAAAAAATCAATATTTAGTATAACATATAAAATATTCATTAGAAATCATGGGCCGGATTGAATTCAATGGAGGGTCGTATCCAGCCCTCGGGCTGTGGTTTGGTGACCGCTGGCTTACATAACAAATGTGTGTTGAGCTTAAGTGCCAAAAGTTTAAAATAATTAAAACATGTTAAATTAAAGAATGCAGAATTGTTCTATGTGACACAAAAAACGTTTTTGCATACTCATTTTTTTTTTTTTGGTACTTAAAGCTTTTTTTTATTTCTTGTATTCATTTATCAAAAAGAAGCTTCTATTAATTTAAAATACCGGCTTTTTTTTTATTAATTCCACATATTTTAATAAAGAAGATAAACCCAAGCTATTCAACAAAACCCGAACAATGTTATTTATGTAAAATATTGTGTCTTTTTTTGAATATAATGATTTTCCACCAATAATTGACAGTTAACGCCATAAAAGTGATTTAACTATCTCAGTTGACTGTTTATTTATGTAGATACCTGTTTTTAATTTAAAGTTAAAAATCAGTCGAGAATACTCACTAACTGAGCAAAACCGCTATCTTCTTTTAATAAAAACTTAGATAATGTTGTTTTATAATATACCAGGCACGGGCAAACCGCGGCCCGCGGGACACATCCGGCCCGGCGCGTATTTTTCCGCTAGCTATAAGCGTTTTTATGAAAAAGATTTCCTTGTTTGCTTACGTATGTAAAAAAAACTTATTTTTTCGAGAGATTATATCAGTAATTGAAGAATACAATATTACAAAACAATTCATTACTAAGGATAACGAATATGATGCTAATTTTACTCAGGAAAGAAAAAAATAACTGATGTGCTCATGCGGCAAGTGAATGAAGAATAATCTTCCATATAAGTAAGTTTTGTTATTGCCTATATAATTGAAAAGAGCAAGAAACCATTTTCGAAGACTATTATATTAAAGAATTTCTCTAAATAAATAACAGAAAAAGGAATACTATACTTACAAGCAATTTTAAGAATATGAACCGCAAAACTAATGATTGTATTTAAAGAAATGTAAAAGACATAAATCTATTCCAAATTCTTTGTGATTTTTGTTGGTAAAAAAGTCTTTCTCAGTGTAATATAATTGTGCTCCGTTTCGGTGCGCCATTGTCCACCTATGCAGACATTTCATTGCAGATATGTTCATAATAATTTGTTGACATTATATGTACGTTTCGACTACCCAGTAAACAATATAATAAGGGTTTTAAAACGCGTCTAGCTTAATAAATATTTTAAAACAGGCGGAATCCAGAATGGGACTTTCATCTCCTTAGGGATATTAAAGAGTTGTGTTTTGTGACAAATATATTGTTTAATGCTGTATAAGATTTGTTATGATGAGGTATGGGTTTATTTGCTAATGGATGAAGTTATGTACAAATCATGCGTGAAAAGCAAATACAAATAATGACAGCTAAGTTGGTTCGCCTATCACCTCATTCCACGCAAAATAATACCATCAAACCATCAATATTCGCCGCAAGCTTTTGAAATATTTCGTAACTTTTATTGAAAATATACCACATATTTCAAATTCCTAATTTCTCAATGCCTTTTGCTTTGTTGTCCATTTACAAAATGTGTGTTGTGTGTGTCTGCGATTATTCAAATAAAACACTTGACGTTTGCAAGCCGAAAAACAAGGGACAAAATTTATTGTCCAAAAAGTACGCGGAATTTATCAATCGTTTGTCAGGAAGTTTTGGGACACAGGATAATCTGATTTAATCCTTCATACTTCTGTTGATTAATTTGGGGACATTGTAATATTTATTGCGGACATTTGTATTTATTAGGAACGAAACCCCAGTCATGCTAGAACAAGTCGTATTTATCATATAAACTATGTATATTAGATGTTCTTAATCTTTATATCTGATCCTGTAGCTGAATGGCCAGTGCTTTTCAATCTCATACGATCCTTCTTTCATTAATCTTCCTACAAATAGTGACAGATCAAGTTCAAATGTTATTCACATTTGAAGCGAATATTTAAAAAAATGTCGGGTAATATGGCGCAGCGGTTAGCGTAGTTGGCTTCCGTGCCGGATATCACGGGTTCGAGTCCCAGTGCGAACAGCACTTTTTCAATCAGCAATTTTAATTTTTCGTTTTAACGAGCTGCAATAAAAAAATTAAATGCCTGACAGGAGGTGTTTATGATGATCATTATGACTCGATGGATTTTTTTTCTCTTCCATCGATTTATATTTTTCTGTTCGTAGGCATGGGTGTTTGTGATGTCTTAAATGTCCTCCTCTCCTACCCTTCTATCCTTCAATAACTGGGCGTAGTGAGAGCGATTAGTTAACCAGTAGTCCTGTCTAAGCCTTATCCTTCTATCCTTCTCTTTGGAAAACAGAGGTTGAACGACTTCGTAACAAAAAGTTCTCGTAAAAAAAATCTGTTGAAATACCTCAATTAGGAGGCCATATGCTCCACATTGGGAGCAGTCAGAGATAATTTTTTTTTAGAAATGAATTAAAAAATATACATACTAATTACAATGACTTTAACACGTTAAAACTACCTATTTCTGATTAATTGTTAATCATAGTATGCGATACGTATTATGATAAATAAACACCAGGGCTTTCACATCTAAGATATCGCAAAAGAAGAGGATCCCGTGATCCTGGATTTTCTAAATATTAGCACCGAAATTTCGGAGTTTATGGTATAATGTAAAATTAAATATTTTCATAAAATTCCGTGATTGAAAAATCGCGAATCTCGAAATCCCGTATCCAAGATTGGATGCCCTAATGAACACAACTAAAAGAAAACATGTTTGTTTAGTCTTCTGTCAGAAATATAATTCTTTAAGGCCAAAGCAGTGATTGATGACTCCCAACTTAATAAACCTCCCACAAACGTGGTCACCCCCGATACTACGTATCTACGTTAGAGTAATAAAACAATGCACTTACTCATTCTTAAGCGATTGAATCAACAATCCTGTAAAAGAATCGGACACTGATGTATCGCCGCATTTATTGAAACCCCTAAAAGCTTTTTGGAGAACGTCGAAATGTTTCGGATCACTGGTTTAATTGATTATTTATTAAGAGTTTTTGTTCGCCTAATATGAATGCAAACAACGCTGACTGAATTTATCATTTATCACTAATAAGTTCTGATGATAAATTAAATTGTTGAATTACTGTTTTATTTAAATCTGGGCAATCCAAAACGTGGCTCGTATGGTGAATGCGACCAGTAACGTTCTTAGGCTATGTGCCGCCCCTAGGCAGACCCCTAAAATAGCGCCCATTTTCTTTCATTCCTATTCTAGTGTATATGTATTCTAAGAATAAATATACACGTATAGAAATTTGAATCCTCTACTCACTTGCACATACTCAAACAAATCATTTATCACTTATTCCGTTTTGTTTTTAGATGATTCATAGTATGTACCTTAATGGAAAAGATCCTCACAAATAAATATGATCCAAAAGCCCACATTATTGTTCAATAGTTATGAAAAAATAACTTTTACTTTCATTACACAACATAAAAAAAAATGTAAATTTTAAATGCACTTAAATAATATAAGTATCGAATCTTGATTTGGTATTTTGTTAATTTTGTTAATAAATATTGAGGCATCATATTTATTCTAAATCAAATTCATGTCAAAAATATTTAGTCATTCAAAAAATCTGTGATCATTTGCCGCTCCCTAGGACTTGCCGCCATTAAGCAACTGCCTACTCGCCTATGCCCTCGGGACGTCTCTGCATGCGGCCCACGGTAAGAATCTGTGTGACCCGAAGCCGCTGATAAGTGATCATAACACAGCAAAATGAATTAACAATGATGTTAATTACGCATCTTTAACGATGTACAATAACGATGTGGAATAAACACTATTCTATCTCTTGTCTGTTTCAAAATATATTTTTATTTACAAATCAACTTAAAACACGTAAGTAATTTGATTTATTTACTGTACTTATTATTCTGGATGAATGTCTGATAAATTGAATTTTTTAATGCGTCCTCCGAACTACTGGACAGTCCTGAGTTAGATCGTTGTTGCTTTAATTATATCGGTATTTATATGCTAGAATTATATTTTAATGAGATACAGATAGCATGTAGTGGAGATAGTGTTTAGTTAAGTGGTGTGCAGCTATGGGTTCGCACTGGCTCTGCCGAGCTGGTTCCTAAAATACTAGAATAATTGCCATTCCTTAAATCATGTAAAAAAAAGTCCCGCGCTAAAAATTTCTGGGTTTTTGAAATTCACATGAATTTGTTTGAAAATCTCAAAATCGCCGACCAAGGTGCGAGCCGGTTGATAAAATTTTAGCAGCACACCACTGGTTAAGTCAGTGGATTCCAACCTTTATGTCACTGCGCGTCCCTTTGAAGAAAAAAATATCTTCGCGCCTCCCCCCATCTTTCATTTCATATAGTAATAAAGACACGTTTTAAAGGGTAAATAAATATTTTGCCTTTTCCCTTTTGCCTTCAGTAAACCTTTGCAATAGTCCACGCTTCCCCGGTTGGAAATCGCCGGGTTAAGTTATAAAAAAAACCGTGTAATACTGCTATTTCAATAGCATGCAATCATCAGAACTATGGCTCTCTATACCCTACAGCAGGGGTTACCAACCTTTTTGGATACTAGAGCGCAATCTAAAATATTGGCAGGGCGGCGAGCACCAATTTTTTTCAAAATCTCAAACCTCAGGAATTTACCGATTTCCCCAAAATATCACCGTGACTCGTTTCTTTTTTTTTTACCTCACCGGGGTGTTTGAAATCCTCAATTCCTTATACTTTTTTCCCAATCAAGTTGGCGGGCGCATCGGAATCAGTCGGCGGTCGCGGCCACGGGGTTGATAACCCCTGCCCTACAATCTACATACTTAAATTATCATTATTAGTTTTATTTATATGTAAGTATCAAATTGCAATCTATTATAATCACAGGTCGGTAAATTTCACAAATAGCTTACGGTTTCTTAAAATAGTTTGTCATATATATTTGAAAGATTTATCTATTTTGAAACCCGTCAAATTTGGGTAAAAAAGGTTCTAAATATTTCAATTCATCGCGAACAATTTCATTAAATTATTTGATGTTTTTTTTACATTCAAAATTCGATTTTGGCTAATTTTTACGACCTAAATACCGGCATTTTGTTCATTTTCAAAACCATTATCTATAAAGGATACCAATAAAGGCTGTAAATCCGAAACGTGTACAACGTTGGGTGCCCTGGATACATATTTTGTTTTTTTTACACATTATTCGATAATTTGAAATACGGCTAAAATGTAACGCGTGAGTTGGTGGAAAATGGTGAAAACACTTTGCATTCGCATTGAAATTTTTGCCTCGGTGATAAGTGGGAAATTGAAACGAGTTGGAATCGTGTTGTATTTTATGTGATTGAAGTGATGCTCTATCAAGTGAGCATAGCATACAAATTTGGTGGAATACTTCTGCTGAGTTCGGTGACCGCCTTTTTTCATTTGGCACAATAAGAAAATGTGTCTTATAACGTATATTTGTACCAACTTCCGAACAAATGCCGAGCTACGTATAGAAGTTGATATTAAAATTAGCTAGGCCCTTAATCTCAAAACTTATCACATTAATTCATTTCGTCACATCAATACTACAACTAGATAACTCTGGTTTGTTAATTGTTGAGAAGCTGTGGAGTCGGAGTCGCGAAAAATGAGAGGCTCGATTTTTTTTGTAAAATATATTTAATGATGTGTATTCAAGCAAAATAGTCAAAAGTTTTGACATTTTATGCTTGGCTAACTAAAGATGATCTGATGGTATACATATATATAAGTTAAAATTAAATTATTGAAAAATTTCCTCGCAGTCGGAGTCGTCTTTTTTTTACATGACTCCACAGCCCTAATTTAAGGTATAATAAAAGTATTGTAGATTAAATAAATTTCAATTGAATTTTGTAGAAGAAAATGTAAGAAAATATTTTTTTAAAAAAGCTCATAAACATTAAAAATCAAGTAACCTAGAATCGGTGATTTTTGCACGTTTTCTAAATGTATGTAAAAAAAAATCTTACTGAATTATTTTCAGTCATAAAGTACAAAATCAAATTAAACTTCAGAGTTTGTTTAAATGTTTCACACCCTAGTCTTCTGGGAAATTACAAATTATACCTTCAACGGCTTTTCAAACTGAATCACGTAATAATGTAAGAAAATAGTAAGATACAAGAAAAACTATTTATGCATATTTTGATGGCTATTCAAGTATAAAATGCATAAATGGTATTATATGTAAAACTACAAACATTAATGTTGATAAAAAAATATAATTTAAGTTATTCTAAGTAAAATTATTTAAGAATTTTATTATATCCTATCACCAAATATAGTCGATCAGATAAATAAAATAATGTCGATACATTCATTGAATTTCGTACACATAAATTTTTGAATTACAGGTTGGAATAACATTAATTTTTAATGAATGTAAGGAGAAAAATATATGCCTAAATCATAACTATCAATCTGACAATTATTATGATAGTGATGTGCTGCCAAACTAGGCATTTAGTATGTTTCAAGCATTTTTTGTTGGAAAAAAGATTAACTTAAAAAGACTGATGCAATAGGCAAAGGACAAATGATTAATCTAAAATGAGTTCTATTTCCATTTATTAATTAATGATATATCTAATATATGATAATAAATATATAATATATGATAATCTCCACCAGACTGGCAGAATATTGTAGGCAAAACAAAATTGAGCTTTTATGATAAAGAATCTCATTCTGTACATGATTGTTATGTACTAACTTCTTCCATTATGGTAATGATAATATGATTGTCTATCTTATGGAGAGACTTCTCCCTTTTTCTGCCTAATTTCAACAAACATTTAGGGGGAATGAAAACTTTTAACATATGAAGGTATTGGAGTCCTTCAGAAGCATGAGTACCGTGTACTATTTTTTTCTAATACAACTGGTGAGGTGTTGTATTAAATTATTGTTTATTATATTGACCACATTTTATAGTTATTCTGTGAACAAATGTATTAGTCAGACTAAAATTGATAAATTATTTAGGCTATGTATGTCTCGTGAAGTTTAAGAACCTTCTTCTCTGTCAGTTGTCGAAATCATTACGTTATAATTATTACACCCGTTTGGCGGAGGCAATTCTATTATTTACGCCTTAATTATTGGTTGAATTTCCATTTTCATCATTAAAAAAGGCTATCCAAACTTGTTCCCAAATGGTAAATCTACATTTTAAACTAAAATTTCTAGATGGTTTAAAAAAGGATTTATTTTCATTAGAGACTAGCGATTCTTAACCTTATTTAAAGTTTTCAATGCAATAATTCAAAGCACCCCCACCTCTAAGTAAAAACATTTGAAAAAACACTTTAGTTTACGTATAATGGCAGAGAAAAAAACACACTAGTTTATGTATAGTGACAGATTATCCCATAAGTGCACGAGGCGCGCGCTTGGGGCCACCCGTATTCGGGAGCCTCAAAATAGCATATATTTTATGAAACACAAAAAATATTCTTAAATCAGTTTTAGTAACTCAAACAACAGGACTTCCAAATTCCCAAATGCTGAATCCGTCTCTGCTTATATATGTATTTCTCAAAATATTGGCCAATTATAAAACACTGATTTCATGCAGAATATGGTGTATAAATTGACGAAAAGAAATAGAAGGGTTGTGCGAAATTTATAAAAGAAAACGATAAGAGATGTAATAGTCCACTTCTCTTTTGCCAAATGCTTATAAAGGCGAAGAAACCAAATTATAGAAAAATGTTTCATTACACATTAACTCCGCAGATATATATTCAAAATGTGTTTTAAAAATGAAGACCTTAAGTTGACAAACGACTTCATTAGTATCTGTCATTTAGAATATTGTTAAAATAAATCCCTGGTAAGAAAACAATACAATACAATAATTAGGATTGAAGTTACTTCCGCTTTCATAAGAGAAGACATAAATATTCAATGACTGCTTTTGGTATTAATTATTATTAGACTACCATCCCCAGTGTAATGGAGGCTGCGAAAAAGGACAAGATTCAGTAGATTTTAACTGTTATTATAGCTCATTGGACGTGTTAGTTTCTAACCGGCCATGGCAAGTTCGATAAACGATTTTTTCCGAGCACATAACATATCAACTGTGGATCTAACCCACATATAGCAAATTTTACAGGAGGCACAAAAAACGTGTTTTGATGATTTTGGGCCATATGCAAATTATGAAATATCCACAACCTTGAAGTGCACGGAGACTTCTAAACTGGTGCTTAATTGACATAATCTAATATTAATTTAAGAAATTGTCTAGGAAAAACCTTTCTTTTAGTCTTTTTTCTTGGTTTTAATTTTCTCACGCTCATCTTTTTTCAAACATAAAAGCTAAATTTAGATACTAATTTGGCATTTGCAGCTTGCATCCTTTTGACAGAACGTGTATCAAGTTAGATACATTGTGATTATCGAAAAAAGCTGTTTTGAAAAAACTGTGGGTTATGTCCTTTTTCCTTTCCACAGTCGATATTGTTTTATTAAAATGTGAAATTAAATTTAAAAACACGTATTAAATGTTAAAATATTTATGAATACAATTATTTAAACTTTTGCTTGTTTTATTTTCAACAATATTTCACCATTAACATAAGACATTTCACATTATAATATAATGATGACAGATTTAAGGTGAATTTTAAAAAATGTCGTCTTTTGTAGTCTACTGATATGAGCTTAAGCCTAGTGATCATGTGGGGCTGAGCTCGGGTCCCAATACGCTCAACATCGAAAACAAATATATATATTTTTAAAATCATAACTCTCATGTGGTTCTCAGTTCGTACCGGGACTTGAACTAGCGATATACGTCACGGAAGCAACGACGTTGATCATTGCACCACGGACCCGACTATTATCTCTAACGATGTGTAAATGGATTGTTATATATTTTGATATAATGTTTATTGTTTTCAAAACATGAAGGTACTTTTTATTAATTAGGTTTTAATGAGTATCAGTGTAAATTATTTTGTTTCTGATGAGTGATGATTTATTATGCTTTACATTTTCGACTGGTATTTTACAGCAAAACACTTAACATTATTCAAAATATTTTCCATAAAATTATTAATGTCCACCCATCTTAACGCCTAAATGATTCTCGAGATGGCACTGCCTTTCATCGCCGTGATGGTGGCGACAATATCAAAATGTTGGCGACAAAGAAAGGCGACATGAAAGGAAAACCATCAATCATGGCGACCGCTTTATAATAGTAAGTTGTCGCACTAGATAGATACCTACAAAAAATGGCGGGCGATAATGACGCAACGCAAAGTCTTTGGTTATCGATGAAATTGGCTTTTAAATGTGTGTCGAAATTCAAAATGGTTTGACGTTGATTAATTTTGATTTTCGAAGGGTGGTCAGTAGTTTATTTTCGCTAAAAAATAATAAAATCAACGGCATTGGAATTTTACATATTGATGAAAATTAAATACTGCCAAATTGCGATTGTCCATTTTTTTATGCACAGACGACTACATAATTATTATGAAATCGACTCCTCTGACGTACAAACCAGTTACTCAATTTTGACTATTTTGCAGGAGAGCCAATACAGACATGCAACATTGACAATTAAAATAGATAAATTACTAATGGATAGCATATGATTTACAGAAATTAATAAAAGCTCAGTGGTGGATTACGAACAAGAGAGACTCCATGCGCAATATAATTTGGAGGCCCTGTTTTTCGGATAACATAAAAACATTAGAAAATTACATGTAAAATATATTGAAATTTGAATAAAAAAATTAAACATTTTGATATATATACCCATGTTGATTTGACACCCATGTTGTAGTGCATGGTTTCTTCTCATATTTTCCGTGGCTCCCATACCCGTTTTTTTTATATAAGCAGAGATATAGATGTGATTTTCTAACATAAACTCCAGAAAAAGCTTTAAACAGCCATGATATAGAGTAGTTTACCTCCCATGTACAGATAGACACCGCTTAACTTTGAAAAACTCACGCGTACGAGAAAGAAAAACTGGTGTAAACGAACCCTACTATTGACCACGGCGCTCACACTATTGTAGCATTTTCCAAACGATTTACTGCGAGCCAATGTTGGAATAAATTGAAAGTGATTACCGAGGAGCGATTAGCAAACAAAATAGTTTCCTGTTATTATAAAATTAATAAGTTGGGATTCCATAATGTTTAACTTTACAAAGCGAAATAGTTTGGTAAACTCGAATAAATTATAAAATATTTAATATGTTTAGGTCGATTAACAAACCGTTCGGTATTCTTTACGTAGTGGTATAAAATGTAGCTTATCGCTGTTAAACAAAAACCATTCAAATTTAAATAGGGTGACTTCTTTTTTCTTTCACTTTGATTGGTAATTTTCTGTTACCTGAAAGCATTTTTTAAATATATAAAAATATATTCTTTTGTTTTTTTTATTTTGAATTGAAAAACAAAATAAGATTTATAAATTATTTTAAAGAGGCCGTAAAATTTTGATTGCGTCCAAAAGTGACTCAAATAATTTGCTATCGTGTTAAGCTTGGCAGTTAAAAGGTTTTCAAAAAAATCTTTTCTAACCTAACCTAACCTAACTTTACCTTCCGTAAGACTAACAAATTAGGTTGAGGATGCAGACAATTTTGATAACATCTAAAACTGACACAAATATGTTGTTAGGTTAGGTTGAAATATTATTTAAAAAAAGCCTCCAGATAAGAAAATGTACTCTTCAATTATTTAAAAGATTACATAAATATAAGTCAATTTATTAATAATTACCTGCTAATTTATTAAACTTTTCGACTGTATGTAATTACACCGGTTATACAAATATAGGTGAAAGTAAAATGAAAAATGATTGAGACAAGCACCAAAGCGATCAAAAACAATCTTGCATCAATGCATTTACAATCAACAAAAAAGGACAATGCAAAAATAAAGTAATATTGAAGAAAAGTATATCGACAAGAGTAAATATAATATCTGGTGTATAAAATCAAATGTCAATTCCAAGAATTTATTTCTGAGTTTATAACCGAAAAGAGTCTTTATAAAAACAATTATTACTTAAATACTCAAAAGTTTGGCCACCTTATATTCCAGCAGAAATTACTATTTAAAACACAAATTAAAATATCTGATAATTAATTCGTAAAGTTTAAACATTTATGAAGCCTACAAGTTATTTGATTATATTCAGAATTTATTAGATTAATCTTCTCTTTAGCATAGTTTTATAAAGCGATCTATAATGATAATGAATGTGATAATATATGTAATTTTCATAAAAGATTGTTTTAAAAATTGACATATTCGAAAAATAAAATAATATTTTTTTCATATTACTATAACTAATTGTTTGCTACGCTCTTATTAGTTTTACTTGGTTAACTAAAAATAGCCCTGTATAAATTTATATTCTTATCAGTTGAAAATGCTCATGATGAGCGAAACCAGACCTGATAACATTAAATGAATGTAGAATTAGTACAAAACAATGTTTTACTGTAAGTAAGTGTTGACAGTAAACATTTTAAAAGAGATTGACAAAGTTTCAATAATCAAACATACTTTTTACATAAATATTTGCCAAAATATTGAATTATTTCAGAATGGAACATGCGTAGGTTGGACCTTGTTTGCAGAAATACTTCCAACTAAGAAAGCGGAAAAAGTGCTTCTAAATAAATTATTAAATATAATCTCATTCTAGCAAGAATTGACAAGAACTTAACCATCGGAGTGATTAATTATTTTGTTGCTAGGTGTCATACAAAGCCTATTGGGAACACTGTGAATACATTTATGTATGTACAATCATATGCTTCGTTGCGAAGATTGATAGTTTTTTGACTGTGTTTTGACTGTTAAAAATGTACAGTGAAGATTGTTTTGATAGTACGAAAGCAACGTATCGTGCTCATATATCACAGACGCTTTACGGCTAGTTAGCTTTTGGCGAGAGATAGCATTTTAAAGTCATTTTTCTTCGACGAATTTCGGATTTTCTATTATATTAACAAAGAAAATGCTGCAAATTACTTCAAGCGATAAAATGCTTTCAATAAGATACATCATCTTTAAACGTAAACATATTTAAATAATTTATTTTGCTGTATTTGTAATCACCAATCTTATAGTGTCAGTATACAGAGATTGGCGCATACGTGGTCTAGTGGTTAACGTTAGCTTCGGTTACGGAGCTCAAGTGTTCAGTTTTATAAATTGATTTTTCAATCGACTTATGAATTTCTATTCGAAGGTATGGATGTATACACTGTTTTGATTATTTTATTACTACTATATTTTAATACTTAGGATTGTTTTACAAAATAATATAAATTTTAAGACTCACTTAGGAAAATTAATTAAATTTAAAAAAAAATCTTTAGGTAAAAGTTATAAGGTCAAGTGTGCTACTGTAATAATTTAAATAATAAAGCGATTCTGTTTGTTAGATGTGGCAACACTCTGAAGAATTTCCCGGAAAACTGATTAATTAATTTAATTATCAAAAATTGTAATCAGTGATATTGTCACTATGCTTCATTTAAATTTAAATGCTTGGACAAGTTGAAGCTTTTGATTGCAAAGATTTTGATTAATAATATGTGAAAGCACGATAGGAATAACACTACCAAAAGATTGAAAAAAAAAACAACAAATTATACGAGAGGTAAAATAAGCTTTCATAGTAGAATCGTCAAATATACAGAAACTGCTGTGTTAAAAGAGATAATGCAAACAAATTTAAGTTTATATTCAAACATTTTATTCGGTTGAAGTGTTGATTTCTTATGAATTTTAAATTAAACTCATATCGTCTTATGCTTCTGAACTGGTTAGCATTTATTAAATTGT
This sequence comes from Himalopsyche anomala, assembly GCA_031772345.1. Taxonomy (NCBI): domain Eukaryota; kingdom Metazoa; phylum Arthropoda; class Insecta; order Trichoptera; family Rhyacophilidae; genus Himalopsyche; species Himalopsyche anomala. The sequence continues at coordinate 12,992,343 of CM062837.1, read as the reverse complement.
ATTTTTGATTTTTTTAAATTAAAAAGCTGAACTTTGGTATTTTGAAATAACGAGACTAATCTTATTGTTTTTTGGATGTTAGTTAAATGTAAAATATTAATAATTGTCTGGTCTTCTCAGCAAAAATTCATTCTTTTAAATGTCATAAAAGTCATTTATTTGTCAATCTTAGTCTAAATTATAACTAGACTCGTAATGACTTTTGTATAATATTTGAAATATTAAAGGATCAGATTTTTGTATTTTAAATACTAATTGCTTTTAAACTATGTTTAGAATTGTACAGACTTTGTGCTGATTCTTAAAAACTGTATTATTTTAATTTTTCATATTTTTCGTTAGCTTTTTGGTATATTATACAGAATGTTTGAAGTTAATTACATTAAGCAACAGTCCCTTAATCGATAATTAAAGACTCACAGGACATCAAAAATGATCGAAAGTAGTAGCATAGGTTCAAAATAGAACCAATCGAATAAAATCGTCTGTCTGTATGAAGAAAACATATTGTTTAACTTAAAACAAGTCGTGAGATTTTCAGTCAAATAAAAATAAAATATTCGGGAGAGTTCTAAAAATTCTCAACAAAGAATTCTCTAGATTTATATACTTTCGAAAAATAAAAATTGCAAATTTCTTGATTGATTTAAACAAGTCGAATAAAAAAAAAAATATTCGGAATAATTCTAGAAAACATTGAGAAATCTAAAATTATCGAGACCCCAATACTTCAAATTATTCGGAAGTATTTTATATCCAAAATCGACGTTGATAATTTATGAAAATGACAGTACTGAAATTATTATCCCCGTAAACTTTAACGTATAATATAGAGATAAACTAAATATTTGATAGTGAAATCAATGAATTAAATAATTTAATTTTATCGTGAACTCTTTCATAAAATAATTGTAATCGATATAATTCTAAACTTATGATTTATCCACGATATGTGTAGTGTGTGGAGCTAGCGTATCCAATCCCGGAGCCTTTTTGTTATCCCGGGACCCCTATATCCCGGGATTCAACACTCAACATGAAATTTTGGATTATTTAGAATTGACAAAATTTTTGGTTTCATGGAATTTTTCAAACTATTTCATTTCCAATTTCAAAAACCCAGGAATTTACCGATTTGCCCAAATGTCAGCGTGACTCGTTTTTTTAGCTCTTCCAAATCCAAAATCCTATAAATTTACGGATTTGATTAACATTGATCAATCCCGAAATACCGGGGTTTGGTACGGTCGCGATCATTTCCATTCCGGGATCACAAAATTGGACGGGATCTCGGGATAGGAAAGCCTATGTGTAGCTGCTTTGTATAGGGAACGGAAGCTAAGTTTTACATTCTCTCGTACTCGAAAATACAATAAAATATCTTTTGTTCGAGCAAACGAACGAGTACTAAGAAATCACTTCAACAACAGAATACAAAAGGAATACGTTCACTTATACGCCATCTCTTTCTCTGAATTAATAACAACAAAATACAAAAGACCAAGTTAATATTATATTTCTATATTATATATATATAAATATTAATACTTAGAAGACTAGAGTACTTTGTTATTGCCTTTATTGAAATATATTATCTGCCAGATAATATCATTTAGGAAAATTGTATGGTTAATTTTGTCAATAGATTCTTAAGTGTTCACGAGGGAAACGGATATTGCTTATTATTATTTTATAATCATTTAGACATCAATGTGAGATAGGAAAACGGGCGGTTTTTTTTTCAATAAAAAATATATTTTTTATTATTTATGTATCTTTATATTTTTTAGTAAGTGGAATTTATGTTGGTACGTATACGAGTGGTCGAGTTGTCTTATTCAGTTCCTCGGGCTAAAATCTCATTTGTTTGTCGATTTATGGACTTTTATCAGATGTAAAGATTGCCCAACCCAAGCTACCGGTATTCATGGTGTTTTTTAATACTATATTACCGGCGAAGGAAATGGAAAAATCACGTTATTTTGATATTGACAATAAACTGACACCGAATTTTAAATGTATAGAAGTCATTTAATATTTTAATGTACTTTTTGCGATCAATTAAACTATTTTGAAAAAATATTTAAACATAACTTTAAACTATGAAAATATATACAAATACCTTCTTGATCCAAAACACTTTTTTTTTTTTCGTTTTAACGAGCCGTAGTAAAAAATTAAATGCCTGACAGGAGGTGTTTATGCTAGACGTGGAGAACCTGATAATCTGGGGATAGTCTGGAGAAAAAGTAGGGTAAGGGATTTAAAATTAATCAATCCCGTCCTAGTCAATTTACTGCGGCCTTATGTCGAATCAGAAAAATGTATGCGGCCTTTAGAGAAGAAAAGATTTCCCGCCTCTGTGCTAGACCATCATTGTGACTCGATCATTTTTTTTATTCTTCGACCGTTTTATCGATTTCTGTTCGTAGATAAATTTCCTCCCACTCTTTCCAATCCTTCAATAACTGGGCGTAGCGTGAGCGATTAGTTAATCATTAGTTCTGTCCCTAGCATTGTCCTTCTATCCCTACGAGTCTCTTTGCAAAAGAAAGGTTGAGCGACTGAGCAACAAAAAGTTCTCGTAGAAAAACTTCTGTTGAGAAACCTCCATATACTCCACATTGAAAGTATAAAAAGAAACATTAAACAAAAGAATAAGTTGTTGCAAAAATTATTCTTAAAAATGTGAAGTTTGGTAAGAAAATTTCGCTCGCATTTCACAATGACGAGAAAATCGGTTCTTTTCGCTCGACGAAATACTGAGTACGTTCGTTCATACACCTTTGAGGGTATCTATAGCAAAACATTGTTCGGATGATTGATGTGAGATGGCACGAAGAGAAATTACGATTTTCCTCCGAGGAGACACTCATTGTCAATGTGTAAAAGGAAGACGGTAGCTGGCTTATTCTCAGTGGCGAGAATGTTAACCAGAAAGGAGTTAAAAAAAAGGCTTACATAATCATCTTAACGACCGTCATGGTGTAATGGGTAACACTCCAGTGTATTTTGAAAAAGATAAAGAAAAACAACAGGACAGCACTTCACAAACATATTTTTTGCAGCCTGGTTATTTTTATATGTCACAAGTTGTGACCCATTAAAATTTCAATCATTTACCGCCCATGAAAAAAAGACTACGTATTCAGGGATTGCAATACCGGCATAACATTTTTTTTAATAAAGTAAAAAAAAGTATATAATAATAAAAAAAAATCGGTATTTCATTTCAAATACAGTCACTAAAAAATATATCGTAATCATAAAAGTGTGATTTTCTTTAATGATTTACGGTTTTCTAAAATAATAACATACAATAAAAAAAGATCATCAATTCTGGAATCTGTCAATAACAATACAACTTTTGACATGTTTTAAAAATTTCAATTAGTTGCAAACAATTTTATTAAAATATCTGATTATTAATACGTTCAAAATTCGGTTTAGGCTAATTTTCATATTTTTTAAATATCGGTATTTTTCAAAGAGATATTAGATATCGTTTCATCACTAGCATTATCCTATTATGTACCTATATGAGTAAAATAAAATATATATTAATATCATTTTAAGGTGTTATAACTCATTTTTTAAACTTATACAAACAAAAATTTCCTATATGTACAAAAAATTATATTAAAAAATCAGTATAAACATGTTTTCAAGCAAAAACAAATACCCAGAATTATGAAAATTTTGAAAAGTAGAAGTTTTTAAAAATCAACGTCACATCTAACTTTGTAGCATTTGGCATTTTGATGGAGAAACCTTAACGAAAGTTTTTCTGTGATAACTGCTAAGGGGTAGAAATAGGGCTCGGGCAAGATTAGGAAATGGGGGGATTGGGGGTAAGGATGGATATTTTGCCATCCCAAATACCCATGTCTCGGAAGAGAAATTGATTAATCGATTGAAAAATGCTTTTCATTCTAGGATTTGAATCCTTGAGATCCTCCAACCACATTGATTACTGTTCCACAAAATGTGGATAAACAAAATTATTTCGAATGAAACAAATCTAAAGCCTCTTATGAACACGTTTGCCCAGTAACTACATACATTCAAACACATATACGTAGCTATATAATTACCTTACTACGGAGCGTATTATCTTCAAAACATCCACATGCTCCCTTAAGCAGTGAGTGTAGTAAAAAACAATTTATATATAAGTTTAGCTAAAAGTATTTAAAAATCTTTTCACCCCCCACTGGCAAGTGTGCCACTGGATTCGCCTAATCTTTCGAATAATTCAATGAAATTGCGCCGTTATGAGCGGCGAAATGGTCAGAGATTAATCTGTGTACGAACCAGTTTCGTCGAATTTGATCAATTGTTTCGAAAGCACCCCAGCCTGTCATCTGAAGCGTTTGCTCGCTCAAATTCGTGGCATTTTTGCAAAGGTTAATGTTCCAATTTATAATATATTGTGCTCGATGATTTACGGTTTTCTTTCACTGGCCGGAATATTTATAAGGAAATTTGATTAATTGATATGATTAAAGATTATAAAGATATAAAGTTTTATGATTATTTCTTATGTATAATTCTTATGTATAATATAATACATATCGACTGTGGAAAGGAAAAGGGACGTAACCCACACATATCAAGTTTTACAGGAGCCACAAAAAACATGTTTTGATGATTTTGGGCCATATGCAAATTATGAATTATACACAACCTTGAAGTACACGGAGACTTCTAAACTAGTGTTTAATTGACATAACCTAATATTAATTAAAGAAATTGTCTAGTTTAAACCTTTATTTCAGTCTTTTTTCTTGGTTTTAACTTTTTACAAGGTAATCTTTTTCAAAATTAAAAACTAAATTTAGATACCAATTCGGCATTTTCAACTTCCATGTCGAACGTGTGTCAAGTTATTAGTATGCATTGTGATTATCGAAAAGCTGTTTTAGAAAAACTGAGGGTTACGTCCTTTTTCCTTTCCACAGTCGATATACATAAAGAAGATTCAATTCTTCCCAGTATACAGATGCACATGATACTTGACTAACTTTAACTATTTTAAATGGCCGAGCAATCTTTTTTTATTTTATCTTTTTCTTTTTTTAATCAGAGAAGAGAGAACCCATGGTTAAAAAGATCGGTACCGGCAGCTCTGTATCGGTCAAAACGCGAGGAATAAATAAGTTTTTTTTCTTGACCATTAGCTATATAGAAGGCGGTTGTGAAACACTGATTGTATACATATAAAAAGTAATGGACAACCAACTTGTGTCCATTAAAAAAAATAATGTCCACTCCCAATGTGGAGCGTATGACCAACTAATGGAGATATCACGACAGAAAAAATCTACGATAACTGCTCGTTATTCAGTTACTCAACCTCTTTTTTTTAAAAAGAGAGTAAGTATAGAGTGGGTAGAGCTAAGACAGGGGGCAGTGGTTGGCTAACTGCTCTCGCTGAATCCCGTTACTTTGTATCGTAAGGCAACGACGTTAACTACTGCACCACAGATCCGACAATATAAGAAACTGCAAAAAAATATGAAATTAAAGATGTTATTTATTATAACATTTTCAATGATAGATCTCACCAAAGAAAACGCAATTCATAGATTGTACTAATGTAGCCTGAAAACTTTTCGCAAAAGCACACCTAGTTACACAACCAGTTGAATAACAAAGTATTCGGTTTTAATTTCAGTGACGCCCGACTTTGTCATCAAAAGAAAATATTCAATATGATGAAATAAAGCTTGATCTCCTACCTAAATAAATAATATATGAATGATGTACATATTGTGTTTCTGCAGTTTGTGGAATGCTTAGCATCTCAGGTGGGATTAAAAGAAACTCGAATTACACAAAAAAGCAAGCAAAAGTACAGCACTTTACAAAAGACCTGATTTAATTTTAATTCACGCAGTGCAGTGGTGGTTCGAAATATTTGAAAACATATTTAAAGTCGTGGCGAAAATAAAACAATCGTTACCATTTAAATACAATATTCATTCTATGATTTTTTTAAATTATAAAATATATTTGGTTAAACAACTAACAGCCAATGCAGGAAATGTTTTCAATGATAAATAATAAAAAAAGTTTATCAAAATTTTCATCAGTGACAATTTTTTTTTTTCTTGAAACATACATATGTATTTCTTTTTACAAAAAGAATTTGAACAACATACTACTCTTTTTTATACACAACAAATTATTGAAAACAATACAATTAGTAAAATACCATACACGGACAGTTTTATAAATTGATTTTCCAATCGATTTATGAAATTTCTGTTCGAAGGCATGGATGTATGTAATATATTGAATGCCCCCTCCCACCCATCCTATCCTATGAACGGGGTGTATCGAGAGCGATTAGCTAACCTCTAGTCCTATCTTAGCCCTATCCTTCTTTTCCTACTCTCTTTGGAAGAAGAGAGGTTGAGCAACTGAGTAACAAGCAGTTCTCGTAGAAACAATTCTGTTGAGATAAAACTCCATATGGAGTCCATATGCTACACATTGGGAGCGGACCTGGCAAAAAAACATATATATAAACAATGAAAACGTAATGTAGTATGAAAATGCTTTTCAAAAAGTTTCTACAAATTTACTAAAATTAATATGAATTTTTCTTTCGTTTATTATAATAAAATATGTAATATGGGACTTCAATGACAAAATAACGCAAGTACACAATCTCAATAGCTTACTTAGAAAAGGAAATTGAACAGCGTGGGAATTTAATTTTAATCGCAAACGAAGAGAGATAAAAAGGAGTAACTCAAGTACTGTGTAAATATTTAAATTCAGTTCGTTATAAGAAATTAAAGTGTTTTATTATTTTTTTTATTTATACAATTACATTTATAAATTTACTGCGCATGTTAAATCATACGTTTAAGATTATTTTTTTCTAGATTTCAAGACCTCACCAGGATTATATCGTCGATAATTTTGCACAACCCTACTATCCCAAACAGTAAAAGTTTACAGGAGACACATAAATGTACATTATTCTACCACTGTAGGCTATAAAACACCGCAGGACCCTTTTTTTGATCCCATGATTCACATTTTTTCGGATCCCGGAATTGATTATTCATCATAAAAAATGTGTCATAATTGTTAGAAATTTCTGGATTAACAATTATTTAGGATATAGATTATCAGAATTTCGGGATTGATCACTGGGAAAAAATGTAGAAATTAAGAGATTTAAAAATAATCTACAAAAGAAGGTGAAACAGTTTTTTAAGCTCACTGGCCGATTTAAAATTCTGAGAGTTTACTCAATCCCGTAAATTCCGAAAAACAATTATTACTATCACAATCCTGGTATTTCGAGATCACAAAACTAGACGGGATTGGAGACCATTAGTTTTCATGAACATATCACATGCCCATTGCCTAATTATTATTTTGCTAATGTTTTTGTATTAGAGTAAATAAAGCATGAAATAAAATATATTTCTGAATACAAGTTAATGTATTAAAATTCTTTATTCATTGCATTATAAAACCCAAAGGAGATGTGTGTTTGTAAACAGTGTAAATGAATAAATAATTAAATAGCGTTCATACACGCATGACATGATTGGCTGTGTTTTTTTTGTATTATCGGCATTGATATTTGCAATACCGGCAATGATATATTCGTACGGTATTACAATCCCCTTCTTATTCCAACCAATGCCTACTACGTTGACCACTCGATGAAGACCTAAATAAAACATTGAAAAAAAAATACTAATGAAACAATTTCTTTCAATCAGATCTATTTAAAAGTAATTTTAGTCTCATACTCCATATGTATTAATTAAAAAAATGATAACACGTAAGAAAAAAGCATAGGCTCTTGCAGAAGTTTTTTTTCTATAAATAACCCGTAATGTCCCAATAAATATCAGTGATAAACGAGTTCCATTATAAATGGGACACGAGAAATACGACGGTATAGTAGACGGTAGCTACAGGGTGTTGAAATAAAAAAAAACTTGTATGAACTGTAGAAAAAATACGATATTAAGTAATGTCTATAAAAAAATATGTGTAAATCGAATATCGTACAGATTTATGGATACAAAATCAAATATACAGAAGAACTTCAATAACAAGATAACTAAGTTGTCCGCTAAAGCTGAAAGTTTATAATAAATAGTAAGTTTTCCGAATTCGAATTTTTACTTAGAAAATAAACGTCATCATACAAAGCCATATGTTAAGGGTTCATTAAGACGATATATTTCATTGTTAACTGGCGTGTTAAAAGCACCAATTCACGGCAAGTTAATAAATAAATAAATTGAACTGCTGTGCAGCTGCGTGAATTAGCGGCATGCGTTGCAAACGACAGTGCTATGCTTAGTCTACAGGCAAGACGGCGTTATTGGCTCGAATAAAATTGCGAGAGATATGACGTAATTATCACGTGCAGAAAACTAGTTTATCGCTCCCACTGTACATACCACAATTTGTAGATCAAATAAGAAGTGTAATGTGAGAAGGGGTTCAAGTACCAAACTTACTCGTATTTTTATTTAAATCTATCTATAAACTGATATCCAAATTAATGTTTAAAAGTGTGACATTGTTTTCTTAAGTATAGATTTCGCTATGGACAATTTCATTTATCTTTAAATATATATTTAATCTTATTTTTATTGAAACTATATTCAGTAAATATTATTTTAATTAAATAACTGCTACATTTCCATTTTGAGTGATAAAAAAGCATATATATACGAGTGCCTGTAAATCTAGATAAACTCATAAAAAGCGCTCGCAAAATACTGAGGAATCTCGATAAATAATATCAAGAATTTTTCGCTGAGCTTGCAGTATTTATATTACTCAACAGAAGGAAATATAAAATGCATCAAATGCTGTTTTTTGTCCATAAAAAAAATATACGTTCTCAGAAAACAGAATACCTGACATTATATTTGAGTCGGCTGGTTTCAAAAGCAGAACAATCCATTTTTCGAAGTTGCGAGAAAAACACGAAAAACGTATTGTTTGCTTTTTGAGTTATATCAATTTTAAACATAGCTCATCAACGAGTGCAATTTAAAATTTGTATGGGACATCACTTAAAGTAACTCTGTGATTGGTCGAAATCCTGATTTACCAAACTGTTCTACTTTTGTTTCCAACGTCGTGGACAGTTCTGCTTTTGATACCAAGCATCATTTTCTTTTGCGTTTTTGTACCAAATTTATTTGATTTTTAAACATTTTTTTAATTTCTAGCAATACACTATAGCCAGCAGAATAATGTGACAACATTAGTTTATTTTCGACATATGTGGGATAGTTCTGCTTTTAATACTAGACGGCTCATTTCATGAGACTGTTCGAAAGCAGAAGTAAGCATTTGAAAATAGAATATAAGTTAGTGAAATTCATACTATTGATAAAGTATAATAATATCGAGACACTGCCTGAGAATCGTTTTAGACCCAGAGCAGTTCTGCTCGACGACCCTTCATAGATCTTATGTCGTCTAAAATTGTCAATTTTAGAACGAACTTAGCATCACGAAAATGACTCTCTTTGCTTAAAAAAAAATTGTGTACTGTATGTGTGTATGTATGTATGCGCATGTGTGTGTACATGTACGGATATAGTATGAAGGAATCATATGGAATGTGATTTGCAAAATAATGCATATGGAGTTCCCGTGAACTTCTTATCTCTGTAGTGATCGCGCCCTTCCGTCTGCAAACGACGGTAAGAGGATGCAATTTACAATTTTTCAAAATCTTTATCGATGAAGGAGACTGGAAGAACCTTGGTGCGTCCTGGTACTTGAAGCTCCATAAATTTGATATCCAAAAAAAAAAAAAAAATATCATTCAAAATATAAATATGATAATATTTAAATACTAAGATGTTCGATAAAAGTAATTATGTTTACTTTTGAGCATTGAGTTATTTTTTTTAATAAATAAAGAGTTTGTATATTTTGATTATTTATACCATTGATATTTGATATTTTAAATATTAAATAGTTTTTAACTTTTTTTAGAATTTTAAATGTAAATAAACGAAAATGTGGAGCATATGTCCTACTAATTTAGATATCTCAACAAAAGTTTTTTCTACGAAAACTGTTTGTTACTTAGTCGCTCAACCTCTCTTTTTCAAAGAAAATAATAGATATAAAAGGATAAAGACAAGGATAGGACTAATGGTTAACTAATCGCTCTCGCTACGCCCAGTTGTTTTTTAAGGGTCGGAAATGTGGGAAGGGCGTCACAAACACCCATGCCTTCGAACAGAAATCGATCGAAAAAATGCTGATCGTACTGGGACTCGAACCCGTGAGGTCTGGCACGAATGCCCGAACGCTAACCGCTGCGCCATAGGACTCAACAAAATAAAATGTTGAAATTTTTACTATTGAATATTTTTCAAAAAGATATTCAAGTACACTATAATAAGATATCGAAAGACGAAAAACGGGTCGTTTATCGTGTATATATCATTATGTTTAAATGTTATTAATGGCATTCTAGATTAATTTTGATGACAAAACGTGTAGAAATGTACAAAATTTAAGCAATTCAAATTTAATATTGAAATTATATCAATCATTTGACTGCTAACGTAAATTATAAAATGCTGTGATAATTCATTCTAAAAATTTGTTCTCCATCACGAAAATGATATTACATCTAGTAAATGTCAATTTAATCTACAAAATGAATACTGATCAATTTATTCACTGATGATAATTTAAGTCGAACCTTGAAATTTCGAAACAAATGTTTAATAAGGTAGCACGAATACTGAAAACTGCTTTTCCTGCGGTTAAGCGCGGGCTTGTAAAAGAATTTTCCGCTTGACTTACTCTAACTTGCTTATTTGGAAGGCTGTACTTTGGCGTAAGAAAAATAGGTTCTGTTGCAAGAGGTTATGCCATAAAGCCTTTTCTGGCGTCGAGTAATGTTTCGTTGAAACAAATAACGCTGATTTGGCTTGTAATACGATTTACAAATCGCGATAAGGTGTATGTTTCCAGGCTTTGAATGTGAATCACCCCGCGAGGTTAAATTATAATAATAAATATATTTCTGGCACTGTAATGCGTTAACGTCTGATCAGAATTTGCCCTTAGTATTTTTTTACGTATCTCTTGATGGTTATAGGTAGAATGGTGAGGTTAAGAAGTACCTGATTATCTAGATTTTGTTGTGAAAGTTTAACATATCGCAGTGACACATTTGAGAAATTCATAAATCGAATAAACTATCAATATATAATATAACTTTGTCAAAATTTTAAGAATTTTAACCAGGGCTGTAAAGTCGGAGTCGTGAAAAATGAGCGGCTCGAAATTTATTTGAAAAATATATTTAATCATGTGTATTCAAACAAAATGTCCTAAGTGTTGACATTCCATGCTTGGCTGACTAAAGATGATCTGGTAGAATACTTATATACTTAATACATTAGTTAAAATGAAATTATTGACAAATTTCCTCGGAGTCGGTGTCGTTAATTATTTTAAAGCCGAAGTTGGAGTCGGAGTCGGAGTCATCTTTTTCACCGCGACTCCACAGCCCTGATTTTAACTATGTAACCTAGAGGGTTAACTCTTAGCCATTAAGATGTGTATGTTAGTTTTTCACCACTATAAATTAACCGGGAAAAGTTTTTTGATGAAATGCCATAGAAATTGTCGACTTATTAAAAGAATTACAATAGAAAATATATATAGCCAGAAGTCGATCGTTACCAGCGATATTTGATTTAGTGTTATGACTTTTATGTCGCCTTTCTTTTGTCTACGACTGTTTGCAACGTTTAGGTGAAAAGCACATGACATAGCGTGAGACGCAAGCTTTCAAAGTTGAGAAAAACAAATAATATATGTATCTAATATTTTATTATAATTGAAATTGCTTAATTGGATATCTATGAAAACTATGCAATGAAGTAGTTTAATATATAATTAAGTCCATCAAATTATACTTCTATGCTTGTGATATTTTTTATTTGAATAACATGTTAGATATCGATTTATTCGTCCGGTATTTAGATTTCAACTGGCCGAAATTGTTTTATCTTTCGTGTGATATTTAATGCACAATTTCCAAAACTCACAGTTGAATCCGTCAAAAATTAATATATAACACTTTTATATTATTTACATGGTTATATTTGACGGTACAAAACATCCGTATTTTTATTTATATCGCGAAATCTATTTCACCCTCCATTCATACATAATATAACGCGACCTTTCGGAGGCATGTTATTTGTCTGACGACAAAGGCCATTATTACATGTGACTGAATGTTTCAAATCACGCGGAAAAAACTCAATTTTCTACGGCACGACGCACCAGGGTCCGGCTCGACGGTTCCAGAGGTCCGCCGACCTACGCCAGGTGGAGAGGACGCTCATCCCGCCGCAGCAGACGGACCAGATCGGGAAACTTTTCCACGGCTTCCGGCCAACGCGACCGGAAGTGCGGGAAAGTTTTTTCACAGACCATTTCACGAGTGTAATGAAACGTGGTTTGAGCTATTTTTCTTACTCGACATTTTTGTCCTGTTGTATCCCTCACGACACAGATGTCTATATAATGAAGATGAAATATTTTTATCATTCAATTGGCATTAAATTTGTAAATATCTATTCCACTATACTTTAAATAACGTCATTATATTTATTTTCATCAGAATTCTATCATACAATTGAGCAACATGAAATCGTAAGAATCACTTTACACTAGTAATGTCGTAAGTCGAGTCTTATGTCGCAGTGGTCAACTTCGTTAACTTCCGTGCCGGATCTCACGGGTTTAAGTCCTAGTATGAACAGCATTTTTTTGATCTGATTTTAATTTCTGTTCGAAGGCATGGGTGTTTGAGAAAACTTAAAATTCCCTTCCACATTTCCGATCCTTCAATAACTGGACGTAGCGAGAGCGATTTGCTAACCACTAGTCCTGTCCTAACCTTATCCTTCTCGACCTACTACTATCCTTGAAAAAAAAGATTGAGCGACTGAGTAACAAAAACTTCTCGTAGAAAAACTTCTGTTAAGATATATCCATTAGGAGGCTATATGCTCTAAATTGGGAGCGGACATGAATAAAAAATAGTATACACAAACAACCCACCGACAACACCAAAATGACAGTGCCACCTGTCAACATTATCTCTACACACTCGCACTTCAATCAAACGGTAGATACTAAAACAAAATTGTTTTACTAAGAAATCTCAGAAATAAATAGGGCACAGCTAAGTCCCAATTTTCAACGAACACGTTTATTTTCCTTATTCACCGTTTTTATATCCTTTACATGTATTTTAATACATATAATAAACTTTCGTAAAATAATAATAAATTTTCCAGTCTTCCAATTCTTATAATAATACGACATTTAAAAATACCCACATTTTAAATCATTAGACATTCAGAAGTTATTAACTTTCCAAATCAATTTCAACGACAATCACAGGTTATTTCGATGACCTACAGAAATCGAATTTGTTTATGTGATAGATTTTCTAGTTGATTTAACATCATTAAAATCAAACCATCAGTAAAGTTTATCCAGATCGCAATTACTAGTCTTTTACTTAGTTATAGTACATTTTATTATTATACAGTAAAACCCCCATTTACACTAAAGTCGGGTCTGTGTTATTCGAGGAGTGAATCTCATACAAAATAAGGGATTTGTTTTTTTCCGCAAAAAAACGCAAAACTAAGATTTCACTTAGTTTTGCAAAAAATATGGACGAAAATATTTAGTTACTAAGTGATAAAATCCAACACATAGACAGTTGCCCGGCTATACGTGTACGACCTGGCACGTGTTGAATACACAGACGTTAGCCAAAATTTGACTATATGCGCCGCACAGATGATCGTCTCGTAGCAACGAAAATGGAATGCGACAGTGCAATTGGGGGATTTGCGGCGAATATTTCAAGCCAGCGCGTAATTCGGGGTAGTGTAATTGGGGGTTCCACTATAACAGTACAACTGTTTAACTAGCGACAGTACACCTTCATTTGTACACTTGAATGTCTGAAAATACCGAAAGTTGAAATTCAGGTCCTAAGTGACAAAACGCGTGGCTTTGTATATAATTTGAACGATTCAAATTTAAGTTTATGGATGTTAAGTTCGAATGACGTTACTGCACCGGTTGTCGACTAGTAGAGATTATTATCAAAAATATAAGTTAGCACCCACCTCCTTTACTACTAGGAGCTGGCGTGAAGAGTAGCCTGTGGTTCTTGCAGAGGAGCACCGCTTTGTAGGCCTGCCTGTATTGCTTATTCATTATCACGTAGATTATTGGATTGATGCACGCCGACAGATAGAGTAGAATATAGCTGGTGATGTGCAAAGCTGAAACAAAAAGATTTATGAAATATGTAATGCGTATGAAAAAAGGTTCGCTACCAATGTAGAGCACAAGAACAGCTTATCTAGAATAAGTTTTTTTTTATGAAAAATGATTGTAAGTTAGTTTTTTCCCTCTTTGTTCGTAGACAAGTCTGACAAGAAAAGTCTGTTTCAAGCTCAGTCTTTCTTTCTTAACCACTTTTGATAATTATATTATAACGCATGACTAGCAAGTAGTTCTCATAAAATTGTCCCTTTCGTGACAGTATTTTTTAGAAAGGTATATGTTCCACATTGGAAGAGGATAATTATTGAAAAAACATTTGGAATATTGTCTCGATGGCTGCCACAGCATGATATCTCGTAAAATTTTTCATGCATACTATTTTTTATGTATTAAAGTAGAGTTCGTCGGAGCTTACTCAGTTGACTTCTTTGCCATTTTTTTTCTACTGATTTTAATATTAAATTGTACTATTTTTTTTCTCCATTGTAAAAGTTTTAAATTTATAATTTGTCAACCTTTTGCAATGTTAATTAAATATATAAATAAATAATGCTCAATACGCCAGTTACGAGTTATCTCGTCAATAACTAATTAATTTAATAATTGCAAATTATAGCCGGCGTGTTAGGTAATTACAATTATTATATGTGGCTGCTAAAAGGTTAATAGAAACTCTCTAAATATGTACAAGAAATGGTTGCTACAAGTGGTCACGTCAGCTCTCTTCCCAATAAGACTGAGGATACAACTGAACCCCAGAGAGGTGAATTGAGCCAAGTGGTATTTTAGGAAACATGGAGTTGGATACGTTATAATACTCTACAAGTCTTAAGATACCACAAAATTGAAGTGAGCTCAGTAAATGCACATTGAAATAGTTCTCCCTAAAATAAAAATATGCAATCCACAAAAACACCAAGTAAATACTTGATTGTAAAAGTCGAATAAAAAAGTTTAACCATTTTAGCATTTCACTTGAGGGCTCATTACTTGTACAAGGATGTGGTATGGGTAAAGAGTATTAGTCAACTAATCACTCTTTATACACTACGTTTTCTGGATCAGATAGGTAGTGAAAAGGGTTTAAAATAACATTTTAAAATAAAATTTAAGCCTTCAACCCCGCAATCGAGTAGGACAAAAGACAAACAATCTAGACATATACTTTTTGGTTACAAGTTTATAATTTTTTTTATCTATAAAATGGATAAAAAATATGTTAATTTATTCCAATTAAATGTATAAACACTGATCACAAAATAAGCTTTCAGATGCTTGCCAAAGTTTTTGATACGGCTTCGCAGAAATTGAAGATTGTATAGTTGCATAAAATCAGAGCTTTAGTGCATGCATAACAAAAGCGCTTAAAAAAGAAACAAATAACGATATCTATAAAACACTGTGTCTGTGATCAACAAATTTAAATAAAAATCTCGCTGCGACATTTTTTTAAAACCCAAATGATCGTTCCCCATAGGCTGCTGGCTAAATTTCAAGTTCTGAGCAGTAAAAATACTGCGCATTAAAGTCGCGTTCTGTAAAAGAATCTGTTTTTGTTAAGAAAGAGTTTAAAATTAAATTTTCCACTGTTTGCTTCAGTTGGTTAAATGGAAAACGGTAAATAGCTAGGCGACGATCTACTTTGAATACTCTGTATAGTTTTTCCGAAGAAAACTTTTATAATAACAACAGTCTTTACGGAGGAAAATAATAATAAAAAAATTGTCGTACGTCGAGAGAGAATTAACATTTTAATGGAATATTGTTCCATACGTAAGTTGCTTGCACTGTGTTGCTGGATTTTTAATATAAATATGTCACTCATGTGGGAAATATTATAATATGAGAAATCTTGAAAAAAAAAAATGGATTTTATTACACACTATTAAAATGAGTGGTATAAGCTTTGATTCTCAAAAAATAGTCGACGGCTTAATTATGAGTTGACTTTTGACTTTTGCGTAAAAATAAAATAAAGTGACATTTATAAATTACAAAATGTCTTTCTACATAACAACCCTTCAGCGATTGAGTTACAGAAAGTTATGTTTTGTTCAACTAAATTATCCTTTACTTCTCCCAATTTGTTAAATAAATGTCAAACAAACAAAGCACTTACATTACCGTTCAATTTTTTAAGAAAGATCTAGTTTTGGATTATGTTTCACAGACTTCTTAAAATCTTGAGAATATTTGAAATGTAACGTTTAAAAATTTTCACATGTCGATGACTACTTGGCATTGTTCAAGTAGTGGAAAGGAAACGGAAAATTACATACGTAACTTTGTTAAATAAAAAACGATAAAAACCATGTTAACAGTGTGAAGAACTAAATCAGGATTCGTCAATCTTTTTATGCCTACCACCCACTTTTGCTTATTTTTCATGGTAATATTTTTTTACTGCCCACCAAAATCGCTATATTAATCCAGTATATGGGTGAAAAAATTCTAGAAGGAATTTAGGAGAAATAAAAATCCCCCACCGCCCACCACGGAAGCCTTTACCGCCCACTAGTGGGCGGTACGGACCACGTTGACGACCCTTGAACTAAACACTGGTAATAAAAAATATTGACAACTTTCGTGAAGAGTTTCGTAACCAAGGCTTTCATTCGACACGTTTGTACGACCCAAATATTCAAATTTTTGACTTAAAAAAACAAGATACACTTTTGTATTATTTCTACATTAATTGCTGATTATCAAGACCGATTTCGATCATCGCGAGCATTATAAAATGATACAGAACTCAGACGTATCGTCCTACGTTATTTCGTTATTTTTTTAACCACTAGATTACTGAGGTTACCTATTGATAATATTTAGCGGAAACCCGAAGTTCCTTCATTTTAGTTGAATGTTGATTACAAAGTCAGTCTGGCAGTATACTTTGTGAATATGAAAATGCGATCGCTAGAAATAACGATGTCCTACAATGTTAGCTTAAGCGTGTTAACACCCAGTTTATATTGCATTATACCCAGTGCAGCGGAATGACGTTTAAAAACAAATTCGCGAGTATACACTTAGACGATTTAACACGCCGCAGAAATGCTACAGAGTGTGAACTTTGAGCGTTATTTTTTACAATGTGTATGTATTATCAAAGTAAATATATTGAAAGAAAAGGATACGGTTGCATTGCTTGTTACAACACTATACATCGCTACTTGTGAGCAACAGTGAGATAAAAGTGAAAAAAATACGATTTTGAAACACAACGAAAACAAAAAAATGCCCCAATTTAAAAGTAAAAACTTACTGCTGTATTAATTCATATTTTTCTGAAACTTTAAAGCATATATGAGCAACCACCGGCCTTCCGAGCTATTTTTTCCGGCCCTGATTCACCTCGGCGAAGTAATAGAGTAAGAAATTATTAGTTCCAGGGAGGGATTAAATAATGGAGATGACATGTTCATTATATAAATAAAATACGTAACAAGTAGCAACGTTTTTTATTTAATTTAATATTACTTTATTATGTTTAATAATTTAGTGCGGCCCTCGACTCGGAGTCTGAATTATAATTTGGCCCCGGACCTAGGAAAGGTTGCCCATGCCTGCTTTGAAGCGTCAGTAAGATAACTGCAATAATTATAAACTGCAAATTCATAATCTTACTATTATTCTCTATTATAAACCACAAAATTTATCAAGCTTGATACACGTTCTATCAAAAAGATGCAAGCTACAAATGCCAAATTAGTATCTAATTTTAGCATTTAAGTTTTAAAAAGAAGACCTTGTAAAATATTAAAACCAAGAAAAAAGACTGAAATAAAAGGTTTTCCTAGACAATTTTTTAAATTAATATTATATTATGTCAATTAAACACCAGTTTAGAAGTTTTCGTGCACTTCAAGGTTGTGTATAATTCATAATTTGCATATGGCCCAAAATCATTAAAACACGTTTTTTACGACTCCTGTAAAATTTGATATGTGTGGGTTACGTCCTTTTTCCTTTCCACAGTCGATATGTAAATGCATCTGAAAACAAATCCGTTGATGAGACGAACATGTGAACACCGAAACCAAGTAGGATGACGTTGACTACTCAGCTAGGTAAATTTTGCAATAGTGGTCCCATTTTGTTCGTTTTTGTTGAGCTTTCAACAGCACAACTTAAAGTGCTACCATATCCTGGTGGAATACATAATTCCAGACATTGTCGATCGTGGGATTCCCCACAACACAGAAAATGCAGGCCAGCGATACGAAGCTATGTGAGGTTTGTTGCAATTTGCGAGAGCGCGAAATGGTCGTAAAATTTTACTGGCCGGAATATAGCAACGATAGCGTTTCAATCGAGATGAATGATGGCCAGGTACTATTCCAAATTTTCCATAAAGATATCTATCTAATTCTAGTACAATCGTAGAAAAAAACGTAATAGAAAGTTTTGTATCAAAGGAGTAAATAAATCATAATTCTTATATTTAAATGATAAATCGTTAGTAAATATTCGTACCTTATATTATTTTGAATTGCCTAGGTAGTAAGGTAAGTATTTTCTAGGTACTATCTGTGAAAATATCTATGAATATATTCAGCTTTTTTATGAATTTAAACGCTAAATAATCTTTTAATTCGAATAAAAATAGTAGTTGAATGTTTAAAAGATTACTAACATGGAATGAAACCATTAGTGGTTTATTATAATTAGGGTTGCTATAGTAACGAACAACAAAGCGATTTCAATGTAGTTGGCATTATATTAATTAACATATTTCACTTCATGTAAATTGAAAGCATGCGGACTGGAATAAACGTACAGGTATTTACACCTCTTGTGGTTTTCCTTATAAATGAATCAGCCTCCAGTCTAGTAGTGATCTTCGGTCATGTTCCAAAAAAAACAGCCCCCGCTTTGTCTGTGATTAACAATAATATAAATACAGATGAACGATGTGATGAACCCGTTAAAGCAGTAACGGGGATCTAGTGTTTTTTTTTTTTTTTTTTTTTTTTTTTTTTTTTATTTTTTTATTCCATATCCGCTCCCTATGCGGAGCATATGGTCACCACGAAGTTCCTCCATGACTCTCTATCTCCAGCCAGTCTCCTTGCTTCCTCCCAGGTCATCCCAGCGTCCCGCAACTCCGCTGAGTACATCCTGAGAATGGTCATCAGTGGCCTTCCACGACGCCGGTATCCATCCGGTTGGAAGAACAGACAGGCAGGGTTCAGACTCTCTTGAGGCATCCTTAACACGTGTCCAAGCCAGGACCACCGCCGCTTCTTTATTTTGGACGTAATTAGAGGCTGGTTAGTCCGCTCTCTAATCTCCGTATTCCTGACAAAGTCAGACCATTTCACTCCAAGTATTCGCCGCAGGCATCTGTTTTCGAAACACAGTATACGGTTACTCTGCGCTTTCGTAAGGTGCCATGATTCGCAACCGTAAAGCAGCACTGTCAAGATACATGCGTTGAACAGGAGGCACTTGGTTCTGAGCGAGTACAGCCGTGAATCCCAGACTTTCCGCATTGAGTTAAAGGTTGCTCCAGCTATCCCTAATCGGATCGCGAGCTCTTTACACAGATTGCCGTCCCCCGTGATGTGTACCCCCAGGTACCTGAAACCGTCGACTCTTTAGATGTTTTGACCGGCGCTCGTCAAAGGGTAGTGTGGGTCCGGACAGGCACTGTTGCAGAGTACATTGGTTTTACTCGCATTGATTTTAAGACCGATGCGATACGAGTTGCTCTGCAGTTTATCCATTGTATCTTGAATACCCTCGACAGATTTGTCAAATATAACAGCGTCGTCTGCATACTCGAGGTCGCATAGCTTTAGATTGGGGGCAACGGTCACACCTCGGTCAGGTAGAATTGACTTCCTCAGAATGAAGTCGAAGATTATAATGAACAGGAACGGAGCTAAGACGCAGCCCTGTCTGACCCCGGTTGAGACCCCAAACCATTCAGTGGTTATATCACCGATTCTTATGCAGCATTCGCTCCCCTCGTGCAAGCATTTGATGATGGCAACAATCTTGGTTGGGATTCCGTACAATTTTAATATGTTCCATATAGAGGACCGGTGCGGACTATCAAAGGCCTTCTCGTAGTCTACAAAGCAACATGCCAGCGAGCTGTTGTATTCGTTGCTTTGCTGAAGAAGGCACCTAAGATTGTGTATTTGGTCCGCGCAGGATCGGCCAGGTAAGAACCCGGCCTGATTTTCCCTGAGGATATTCATAATTGGAATCCTTATTCTCGCCAATACTATATGCGCCAGAACCTTGCCAGGCACCTTGCTTAACCGCCCCCCTCCCTCGGACCCATTTGATATACCCAATGAAGCCACAATTACGGAAATTCCTCGAGCGTTAAACATTCCTGACTATGCGCCGACACATGCTGAGATTTCCTCGGCTGTGCGGCGCTTAAAAAACGGCAAGGCGCCGGGCATGGATGGTATACATCCAGAGCTCCTAAAGTACGGCCTGGAGGCGCTTCTGCACCCCCTGCACCAGCTTCTTAGTATGGTGTGGGCGCAAGAGCGCTGTCTGAGGGACTGGGTTAATGGCGAGGTAGTCACAATCCACAAAAAAGGTGACCCACTGTGCTGTGACAATTACCGTGGCATAACGCTGCTCAGCGTGCCTGGCAAGGTTCTAGTGTTTAGTTTAATTTTAATCAGTTGAAAATATTGACTACTCGTTACTGATAAAATTAATAATAAATGTACCTACTGAGTTATTCCAGAAGAAGAATCGAAATTAAAGAATCTTTAGAATATTTTTCAAATAAATTTGTAGCAGTAATGTAACTATATTTTAATATATTATTATATAATAAGATGTTATTTACCTGGATAATGCACATCTTTGTCAGTAATTTTGATAATGGTTATGGGAAGGTAACATATGACGAATGATAGGAAGATGGCGAGAACCATCTTAGTGATTCTCCACTCGTTTCGTCTTGTCTTGATGTCCCTCTGCTCATGCGCCCTCGCGACACTGCCAGGTCCTGACACCGCGGAGATGCTCAGTTTGGCGGTGGTCGGTGATGATGCACTGGCCGCTGCAGACTGTGCTGCTTTGCTATGCTGCCTCATCCGTGCTTCGGAACTAAATGAGAGTTAAAAAAAAAGATGAAAAGTATGAAATAAGCTCAAAATAAAGCTATTTTATTAAAGTTTTATTTGGCCAGTCTGGTAGCGCATTCAATGGTCATTAAATTTCCACTACTTGGTTGGGTTGTGCAGTGGTAAAAGTTTTACTCTGACATCTGATATAATCTTTTAGTAGTCTAGTATTTGAGATAGTAGAGATGGGTTTAGTTATGTCTTTTCTTCTCGAGTTGATGTCAAATAACTAAATATCGAATCAACTTCTTTTGATAAGTCATCATTAACTGAAATCTGAAATATTATTTTTTATTCTACATAAAAATAGCCGTTATCTTCAAACACAATGTAACACTGTTAAGATAAAAAATTTGAATTGACTGCTCTCTTTTTAATAAATATAAAGTGAATTTTTTTTTTAAAACATAAATATTCGTTATTTTTTTCGATATATTCGGTGGTAACATTGTGAAGTATATTTTAAATATAAAATAAAACGTAACAACCTTGTTATTACTCTTCTTGTGTAACGAACATTGACACGTGTTTCGCCTCTTTGAGAAGCACAATAAACTGAAAACTGATTTTAATCCGTAAGTTATAGATTACAAAATAAAAGTCGGGGTTTGGTTTATTTTTACATTCATTGAAAACACAAATTACATTTACATTAAAAGAAAAGTACAAAACCCCATTTTTTCTTGTAATTTATAACATAAAAATAAGAATCTTTTTTGTGTTTCTTCGTAAACCTTGCGATGTTCTGTCTGATGATGCTCATCAAAGATGTGGAGCATGTGATACGTTTTGTAACTCAAGTGTAATAAAAAAGTTTTTAAATTATTATTAAGTATTCGAAGTAAAAGTATATATTTATTTAAGTAAATAAAGTTTATTAATTCCGCCATTTTTGTGTACAGAAATCATTCATTAATAATAAAAAAATCAAGCATATTTCAATGATATCTTCAATAATTTCGCAAACTATTTCTTTGATATACGGAAGACATTTAAATGTATTCTTCGTATTTTTTCAATTCAAGCGAAATACTTCGTTAATACACCTCATTAGATCCGCATTGATTCAACAAATAAAATACCTACTTTGAAATTTATGGAATTGGGCAAAGAAACGACTTTCGAGCGAGTTTTGAAATATTTTCCGGAAGCTGAGAGAAAGCTTCAAGTAAAGGAATCAAAAGAACTTTCAGTTAGTCAAAGAATTTATGGAAATTTCAACGATCTTAGAAAGACCTTTATGCTTTTATATAAATAATAAGAAACATTCTGATGTATAATATAATATAAATATTAAATTTTATATAAAGCGTAAATTCTTCAATAATTTTAAAATATTTTTTTTAGGTATCGCTTCCGTTGATGGTAAAAAGCTTGATAAACTTAAATTATAGATTCTTTTTTTATTTGAAGTTTTTAGATGAGCCAATATACTGACACATCTTTCGGTAGACAACAATTGTCTAAATGTATAAAAATAGTAAATTTTACTCATAATTTATAAAATCATAACAACTCGATTTATGAAATTTTCAATATTTTCACACCCTTTTCCAAAACTCGAAATAAATTTTCCAGTATACAAAATATTTTGACAGCGTGAAAAATAAAATTTGGGCATCAAAAAGTTTTCAAAGCATAAAACCACGTGCAGGTTTTATGGTTCATTGAATTGTAGAAACGGAGAACATTTTCACAAGGTGTCACAATAATTTCAACTGCAGGTATTAGCACCAAAGTATGCACTACGAAAAGTTATATAATCAAACTCTATAGTATGTAATATTCATGTTACACGAAAGTATATTTAAGCAAAACTACGTTTTTATAAAATCATTTCCAAGCATATTTTTATTAACTCATATATATTTCCACTATTTAAAATATGTTATTTTAACCGTCACTTTTATCTTTTTTAAACTGTAATAAAACTAAATTTGACATTTGACCAATGAAATCAAAAATTAATCTGTGTGTTTCGATGGCAAACTTCTTCTGTTTCCTGTCAAATATAGTTTCATCTATTCTGAGATTCTTATATTTAAGAAACAAAAGAAACGAATTTGTTTTCAAGGGATGTCTGGATTCCCTCTCAACATGCATCAAATTAATGAAAAGTAGCTGGACAGATTTTTCTGAAATATATAGATTTTTGTGATGTCTAAAATCGCGTTCCATCACCTACCTATCCGATACTTACAACGGATCTACCAAAAAAAGGATATCATCAGTTTAAAATGCTCGCAAAACCGGTCTTAATCTTTGTTATGAAATGTGGAATTAAAACAAAACAGTTATATTTTTGAATGCATGGCGACTTAATAGGCTGACGATTTGCCATTTTTTAAATAATCTTCATTTTGACAATTAAAATAAAATGTGTGCAAGAATCCGAACTTCAACAATAACCCCCTTTGAATTTTCCAGACTTTTCCTGCTACTTTTACACGTCACCGGTCTGAAGTGAGATGCAAAACAATATTTCTTATTGTCAGTTTAAAAAGTTCGTACCAGTGTGGCGAAGCTTAAAAGCTGTCGCAAAAGTTTGAGCGGCACTGGGTGGAGAAAGCAGCGATATGGGAGGCAAGATAAGGCCCCCGACTGTCAACAGTTTGCAGCTTGAACTAAGATTGCGGCGCGAAACACGTACTTTACATTTATGGGGAAAAACTCTTTCTAGAACAAGACGCTTCTCGGAATGCTCTTAATTATTCTTAAAAATCAATTTCGTTGTTATTCGTTTAAAAATGATAAAGCATTTTTTACGGTTTTTATTAATCTTTGTTGATCGAAAAATATTGTTTGCGTATTTAACTTTTTTATTAGGTGGTTTTCCGAGCACGAATTCTCCGTATAGAATACTTCGTACTCTAATTCTGCTAACAATACAACATTTTTCACCGATTCTACTGAGAAAGACTTCCGTAAATAGAAAAATTCGTGCATTTTAATATTCCACATTAAGACTATATTATATATGATTCAATTTAAAGAAACATTCAGGTTATAAACATGCAAATTATTTCATCTTTTGCTGGCTTGTGACACCCCTGGACTAAGACTTTAAACATTAAATAAAACAAAAATAGATTTGATATTTCGTTATGTTTATTTTGTGTCTGGAGTTTTGTATGTCGAAAGTTTATATGTAAATAATATTCTGTGCGGAAGAATCCGTTCGCCATTAAGAATTATTTTAACGATGTATTATACTAATTAATTAAAATAAAATTTAGTAAGAAAAAAAAACAAAAACTCTATGGAAGTGTATTTGATTTAAATAAAAGGAAAACATACCGCCAATTTGACTCTGTTAAAAGTAAAGTCCTTTTTAACATATGATGTACATTTTACAGACATATCAATATTTAATAGTCATTTTTATAAATTTAGTTTATATAAAACAGTCAAAAAAAAACATCCAGGAAACGATGAACTGCACCATTTTAACATCGTAGAGGTGAATGTTTTTTGAGTTGAGGAAACAATCTTTTTAAAACATGATTCAAACAAAATAAGTACTCTGCTTCGTTATCTCAATAAACACTAATAATAAAAAAAATATGTACTTATTTGCTTTTGACTAAAAGATCACATGCACATTTCATGTAAGAAAAAAGTTGTTTTGTAAAATATATGTAAAAACAAAGTTATCTTATGCATAGAGGGTTAACTGTCATAAATACCCACAATTGGTAGATAGCACAGATATTCAAAGAGTGTTTTTCCACTTATTCCTACGATCATTTCAAATTGCCGATTGACTAGATAGATGCTTTTCCATAACGGTGACTTCTTTTATCATACAAGAAAAGTTGTCTTGCGATATTACACCACATGACTTTTTCATACATTATTATTAAGGCGTATTTCTTGTAGTAAAAACATGTTTATTTGACTCTTGGGGTGTGTATTTTTCTTGTTTTAATTTTTTCCCTCCAAAATAAATTGTTGTTTGAATAACTTGTGTTTGTGTTTAGATATGTTTTTAGGTTGCGCTTTAATGAATGCGCCTTTATCAAAATTATTTTTACTTTTTAAAACAGGTAAAAATATCGACACAAAGTTTTAAGCCCTGAATTATTCATTATTAAGCCAAGCGTGCAGTAAAACTGAGCTTAACATGTAATTAACATGGAATTCAACTGCAAAAATTTCATGTGAATGCTAGTAAAAAATAACAGACAAATAACAATTTAAAAGTCAAAATGGAGACTTCGCATACAGTGCATAAAGTATTACTTTCAATTGTTGATTTTCTGACTCACCTGTGAACGACCCAGAAGATCCTCGCGTAGCAGATAATGATGATAATGCAGGGGACGAGGAAAGCGATGACGAAGAGTGCTGTCTTTGAGGAGCGACCCCATTTGTCATTGTTGATGGAGCATGTGCCCAATTTGTCATCATAACCGAAAGAACCTGGCGGCAATATTAAAACCACTTCGTTAATAACTTCTCCCGAGAATTATTAATGATAATTTTTGACGTTTATCAAAAAGTGTCTCAAAGATAAAACAAAGCTTGCATCTGTGTATTTTATGTTGACGAACATCGCTGAGTTGTTTAATGTAAAAATGAAATTTTAAAGACCATATTTAAAAAATATACTAAATATATTCCATGTGTTTTAATAAGTCTGAATCAATTTATATCAAGTCTTGTACCTAGTAGACAGTGCTCTTGTGTATTCTTCTCATTCCGTTAAGGTGTCAACGGTTTCGAATCAAATTTACGGGATTTTCCATAAATAGATTTTTCAAATCGATCCAATTGCACTCATAATTATGGTGTTTACAATTTCTACTACACATCCGATTCTTAAGCGAGACGTTAGACTTATTAGCAAAACTGTGGAGTCGTGTAATAAAAAAGACGACTCCAACATTTTTTTAAAAATAAATAATTTTAACTTATATATATATATATATTCCGTCAGATCATCATTACTCAGCCAAGCATGCAATTTCAACACTTAGGTCTATTGTGGTTTGAATACACATCATTATTTTACAATGGAGTCGCTCGTTTTTCACGACTCCGACTCCGACTCCACAGCCCTGCTTATTAGCGAACCATTAGTTCAATCATAGTTCTGTTATCGCACCCTTTAATTATCATATCATTAAAACATGAAAAGATAAGGTAATTTTAAAAATCGACTCACCCCATATTCCAAGAAGCGTAGGAACTTGCATCCCATAGCTGAAAAGCCAACTGAATATAATCATGGCGGCAATCCATCCCCTTTTATACACCCTTGCGTAGATTCCATGATGTGCTATCATGATATACCTGAAAGAAGAGAATGTCTTAAATTCAACAATTGAAATATTTTATATATATAACTAAGAGAATTATTATATTGAGGAAAACTATTTGATTTCATTCATTATCATATACCTACCTATCGTAGACTTTAAAGTTTAAGAGTTAATTGTGAATTCTCACAATAAGATACAAATGTGTTTATTATAGTTTTAAATGTATTTATTGTAGAGCCTGGGAACCAATATTCATATAGAATTGGAATAAAATAAAATGATGAAAACCTTACCAGTATTAAAATGTTTATAATATTTGATAAGAGCCAGAAGTGAATCAATCATAACTTTAAGTTCTTTTTTCAGATAAAGCTTTGAGAAAATGTTTGGTTAACAATTAATTTGAACAAAAATTGTCTGAAGGCTAAGTAACATAGTAAAAAATATTTAGGACAATAATTAGGCCATTGATATTTAAATGACGGCAGAAAATGATACCAATTGAGTAGAAGATGGAAAACAAAACTTTAAATCGAAATTTTATGCATGAACAATTTATATATTTTATGAATTCATTACTAAAATCGCAAAGTTCGTTCGTTATAATCATAAACAAACATTAATTTGTTTATTGCTAATGACTGTTTTGATTTGTTACTAACCAAATTGGTTTGGTTTAATTGGAGAAATTATGTGCCCAATTAAAATGCTCAAATAAAGCATGATGACCTGATTATTGATTGCAAATTAAAAAGCGTTTTTAAAAATAAATAATGATAAATAAAACAGGGTTTAAAAATATATAGCAAACAAACAAAATAAAATAGGATTTCACTATTGATTACAATGTTGCTATTAGGGATTCTGAAGTCTCGGGGTTTTCAAAGTCCCGGGATTTGAGGCTAGATAAAGTCAATGTCCCGGGACTTTCCGGGACTCGAGACTTTTATTCTCCTTCAATAAAATTATTAATTTATTCAAATTAAATATTTGTACGTATTACATACACTCAGCGCCTTTTGAAAGTACGCAATAGTGAACATTTTAAGTATAGTAAACAATAGTAATAATAACAATAAACAATAGTAATAAATATAGTAAACAATAGTAATTTTAATACTATGTTTAATAATTATTATTTTTCTTATGTAATGAATATATGAAATGCTTATGGTTGATTTTGACTAAGAAGGGATGATAACGGTACATGTATTGAAAAATATCAATGAATTCGGCCGCAGTCAGAATGAAATTCATTACCGTAACTTCACAATACAGCTTTTAGACCTTTTTTGTCCCATTGATACATTGGTATCGTTGTATAATAGTGAAAAAACATTTGTAAATAAAATAACATTAGGCATGAGCATTTAAGCTTAACATTTTGTAATATGCTTTTGCTACAGTTATATTTTGTATACAACTACGTTTTTCTTGGTGTTCCTCTCTTATACCTGTTTTCATTCAATACACATCAGTCCTTTTTAAGGTTTCTTAACCATAAGGATTTTTTAAAAAAATAAATTGTATAATTTATTAGTACATTTTAAATCACAGTCTCGATTCCCGGGACATTTTACAACAAAGTCCCGGGACTATAGACAGAAAAAAGGTCGAAAAGTCCCGGGACGTCTCGATACAGAATCCCTAGTTGCTATATATTACCGAAACCGTGATATTGGTATTTCAAATATATAACAATAAAGAAATAATTATTAAGAAGTTTTTAGTAAAAAAATATATATCAATTATTAAATGTTAACATTATTTACTATGCAAATCAAAACACAAAAAAAACATTTTTTATATGAAATATGACAAATTATGCCGCACATTAGTTGGATTGGCAAAAGCACCTAACTTGTCTTAGACGAGCATTGGTGATATGTTTTTCGAAGACTATGGTTTAATAGTATGTATAGTAAACAGCGGTGGGCTGCCAATACAGTAACAAGGGGCTCGCTCAATCTAAAATCAATTCTCAGTGTTCTGGGCAAGGAGTATTTTTTTTATCACTCCTATGCAATTATATGCTATAACTAAATAAGCAATCGATTGTTACTTAATACACTTATAATATGTGACAATATGCAGTTCACTGTAAACTTATCAATCCAAATGGCTAAAAATGTACTACTGTGTATACCGAAGCTGTCGTAAATTATATACGAGTCAGAAATTGCAGTTATATATTAATTTGATCTGAGAATATTGTTTTCTCTTAAATTAACAAGGGGCTCGCCGGCCTTCATTAAATTTAACAAGGGGCTCGCGAGAGCCGCTCAGAGCCCCCTCCAGCCCACCCCTGATAGTAAACAATATAAATCAATTACCTGTTGACCGTTATGAGTCCAATACTGAGCAATGATACTCCAACGTTTCCATATCTCATGAATGGAATAGCCATGCACAGTCCATCGCCATGGTTCCACGTCCCTGATGTGTATTGCGAAATCGCGAAGGGCAGCACAATTAGACAAAAGACGAAATCGGCCACGCAAAGACTGAAACAATATGATTTTGATTTTTATATATCGGCAGAAGTTGGCAGTTGACAAATTGTACATGGTCAACTGATAGCGATTGATTGTTCGCAGTATTTTTTCCTAGAATCTAATTGAATATAGAATTCTATGTTTGAATATAAGAGACTTTACTAGCCAATTTTACTATGATCTCTATAGCGTGATGGATTAATTAATGTTGGTAAATAATTATTTAAATAGTTATCGTTATGTTACCTGATAATGAATGCTGCAGCTACATTTCTTACTTTAGGGCACCGTAAAAGGGCGACTATCGTAAGAAGGTTTCCTAAGACTCCAATTATCATTATAATAACAGTCAGAACTGCAGCTGTTGTCAACAATGGGCGGGAAAAACTGAAAAAAAAAACAAAAAAAAAAATAATAGTGAATTCAATTTGCCAAAATGCTTATCAACCGATAAAATAATGCTCATCATGAGTGGAACCAATCCTGATCATATAAAATAAAAATGGAATTAGTACAAAAAGTGTTTTATTTATTGAACACAATGCCTTTCTACAAAGTACTGACAGCGAACTCCTTAAAAGAAATATATCGACTTAGACGGACACAATAAATGAAAAAAAAATATAGAACTATATATGCCGTAATTATTTAATTTTGTTTCATACACGTAAAACTAGACCATAAATAGGTGAAATAAGGATATTATGTAAAGTTTTTAAATATTTTTTTTGTTTTTCTACTTTATTGTCTACCAGTAAAGTGTTAATAAATTAAATAAGACGACGTTAAGAAATATTTTTTATTTATCCTCTCCGTAAAGCTTTGTGCGTAAGTTTCTTTGTTTGTTCTAAAAAGGATGTTTGAATAAAAAATATTGAAAGACGATGAAAAATGATTATTTTGAAAAGTAGTTTATTGGCAATATATATCCCCCAAAGCTTTACAGAGTGTGTTGAAAATGTATGTAGTTTAATACCAGGAATAACCTCAAAAATATGAGAGTGGCGTATGGAGGTATCTTAATTCAAAGAGGGAATTTTTGAAAAGCGTCTGTGCTTGAATGGCTTCAATCTATACTGCACACACAATACATCAAGAAATTCTGCGCCATAATTCCCAACGAATAATCTGTCATAGTTTTTGTCGACCGTGTTGACGCAGTTCTTACCGTGACACGGATCCGCAATCAGAGGCAACGAAGGCTGGATGAGGGCTATAATTCAATAAGAACCAACGATTTCCTTTGCAACCGTGCTCAAAGCTTTTGCGAGGGTCGATCACATCGCGCCGGCCTATCGCAGGGATGAATGGAGGATTTCAACCCTCGTCAACCGGGTAAGTAAGCAAAGTTTGTTGCTATTCATCCATCAGATCAGCACGTAGACGCAGTGCCTTTATAAATAGAGTTGATAATTTTGTATGTATCATAAATACATGTTTGCTAATTACTTTCATATATTATATACATGAAGCACATTTCCGTGTATCATAGGATGTTGCCCTTTTTGTCACGTAAAGTTGAAATAATGTTAATAATTATAATATTATACATTAGTTTTGACAGTATATTGAAAGTAAATAAGACATCGTTTATACATTGTAAAAAAACGTAAAAAATCGTGGAATTAAATTTAATGGATATCCGTATATAGTTAAAATGCATCTTCCTACATTTTGCGTATCTATTTGTAAATAAACTTATTGTAATATTGTTAAGAATACGTCACGTCAAATACGTTTTTTTCGAAAATGGTAAAAATCTTTAATATTGTAATGTTAAACAGGCTTAAACTTTTAATAAAACAAACTGATTTTTTTGTTGTTATATAATTTTAAATTATTTAAATAATTAAAATAAATTCTGCCAGTCTTCCAATGTTGTGGAGTCTTGAAAACAACGGCCACTCCGACTATAGAATTTACAAATGTCTGACTCCGACCTCACTATAAAAAAGGTGCAAAAGATTATATATAACCGTTGTATTTCGTGTCGTTGTCTTCTGTGGGGGAAATGACGTGTTTTTGGCACGTCTCAATTTTTCAATAGATATATCGATTTCTGTTTGAAAGCATGGATGTTTGTGATGTCTAAAAATTCTCTCCCATTCTATCAATCCGAAATAACGTAGTTTAGTAAGAGTGATTAGAAAAGTAAAAAGTTCTCATGGAAAACTTCAATTGAGTTACCTCCATTACGAAGCCATTTTGGGAGCGGATATATGTATATTTCACAAGGGGAAAATAAAAGGAGTCGGAGTTGCCCTTTTTTCTACGATCTCAATTCCTACTACAAGTCGTGTGGATGGATATTATTGAAGTATAAAATCGTATTTGACGTGTATCTTTGAGCTGTCAAAATTGAGCAAAATATTTTCCACATAACATAAAATAATTAAAAAAATTTACAGCTTTCCGAGTAAACAATTCCATTGAAATGATAAAGTTATCACAGTTTATTTTTCTATGTAACGCGGTGTTCACTTTCTTCATTCTACATTAAAAATAAAAAATATAATATTTAAACGGAAACAAAATTATTTTCCGCATAAGAAAATAAAAGTCTAATGATAAATAACATGTGTAGGTTATTGAGGTCATAACGAAAATTTTCAGGAAAATTACACGTGCCAAATTTTGTGGCACGGGTAGCTTTTTTTTTAGTCGAATAAACCTGATAAATAACGCGAATTGACGATGTGTATTTTCTATTTCATGAATTATCAGTCACAATAAGCATTATATTTTTGAAATCTTGTTTTACGCAGTTTCGATAATATCGGAGGTAAAAATCCAAAGACACAAAAAGGAAGTTGTAGAGAAATTAAATAAGTTGCTTATAGCTTTAGATTAACTATGATGTATTTCGATGGATTTGGCGGTAACTTTGTTGAAGTTCATTTTAATATAAAACATAAACATTCCACGTATTGCGCTACAAACTGTGACACGTGTTTTGTCTCTTTCAGAGGCATCCTCAGATAGACTTACTTTCGCAAATTATTGTTGATAATACATGTTCAATCAAAAAGATGTTAGCTGAAAATGCTGAATAAGTACCTTAATTAAGCCTTAAAGTTTAAACAAATAAGGGCTTGCAGAAATTTCAATCATGAAAAAAGACGGAAAAAATATTTACATAAATATTAGATAAAGTCTATTAAGAATCAGTTAATTAGTCTCCGTGTACTTCAAGGTTGTGTATATTTTATAATTTTCTTTTGGCCCAAAATCATCAAAACACTTTTTTTGTATCTCCTGTAAAAATTGTTTTGTGTGGCATATTTTCATATGAAATAATTTTTAAAAGTTTTCGACAAAGAAATGATGGGCTTTTCGAGAGTAGTGTCAATTGAAGCGGAATTTGCAGGCTCCATATTGCTAGTCGTGTGCTAGACAGTGACACGACGTTAGCGGTGTATATACAGACAGACAGACGCAGACATTATGGGCGCTGTCAGAATGCAAACCGAACATATATGTAGACTCAAATCAATCATATGAATTCAATTTAAAAAGAAGCATTACTTACACCGTAACAAAATCAATCAATACAATTTAAAATTCGAATAATACTGTATATAGTATTCGATTCGATGGAGTATAAAATAATATAAATTATTATATGAAGTGTCTATAAAAGAAAATTGTCACCTTAATTCATACATTTCATTGCACTGAAGTGTTATTTTCCTGTGCCATATGAATTTCACTGATATCACAATAATAATCGTACGTATTAAAATTTATTATTATTCCTTTTTTGAAAATTGTACTTCTTCTGAAAAACAAAACAGCGCTTAATTTTCAAAGGTCAAAAATATAAATAACAGTCATTATTTCGTATTGAATTATGGTAAAACAAACATAAATATGGAGATAGTTTGAAGTTATAATCTTTTATGGTATACAATTATTTGTTTAAAATACACTTCTAAATCATTAAAACAATGTAAGTTTTGTTTTTGTTTCACAAAAACCCGATAAGCCTCTTATGTTATTTTGTTATTCTATAATAAACTGTGAAAATTTATTATATTATGGATATGTTAAATATAATAATTATACTAAATAGTGAACTTTGTTCCGTTCGTTCTATTTGGTTGTTGGTGTATACGGGTTCGAATTCTCCGAACCGATTTATATTTATGTGTTAAAGAAACATGCATGTTTCTGATTTGTTCTCTTTTACGCTTCCGCCTATCTGATGATCTGGTACTAAAAACGAGACGTTGAAGCACGGATTAGGTAAGTGACAATGCCTTTCTAGTCCCTATGAATATAATATATCATGCCCTCCAAACAGCGATGTTATTACAGCCGAATGATAACAACCAGTTCTCATAAAAAAAACAACTTCTGTTTAGATCATAGGTTCCCAACCTTTTTTGGGTGGCGACCCCTTTTTATAAAGCCATGTGACTAGGCGACCCCCCGAGGAATTTGAAATCCTCGATTTGCTTTACTTTTTCGTTATTTTGTCGTTTAAAAGTTGGCGACCCCCCTGAAAACCCTTCGCGACCCCCAGGTTGGGAACCCGTGGTTTAGTTGCTCCATTAGAAAATTTACAAAATCTCATCTGAGATCTATTGATAAAAGATTCATTTACACCTGTGCAGTTTTGTTGTCGGTCATATGAATACCAGTTGCAAGTGTTTTGGTCTAATGAGTTGAATACGATGAAAGTTTGTGTGTACTATTTTAATATTTCTAAATTAATATTTTTAAAAAAATGTTTGATTTATGAAACAATATTTTATTTTATCATTCGCAATAACTGGTACTCAATATATACGTATTGCTAGTGAGGAAATTTCTAAAAGTTTCGTTCGAATTCACGTGTATTTTGCCACAGAAATAAAATATTTTACGTGGAATGCTAGCGTGAAATTCAATTCCACAATGCCCTCGAGTTGAACATACCCTGTACACCTACCCTTATCAACGTCAAGTAATACTTTAAATTTTCCGCTATTTTTCCAGCGTAAATTTTCGCCTTATTGTGAAAGTTGAGTGAGCAATTTACTTAGATGCATTTGGAAATGAAAGCAGCAGCTTTCAACGAGGCATGCCTCAAGGCTACTTTTCCGGATAAACCTCAGCGGAGCTTTTTACCACATTGTTCTTATGTTTCCAGTTAAGTATGCAATAGCAGAGCAAATAGTGCTTTTCGCTAAAAAAATATTAAATGACGTTCACCCAGACCATTTTAATTGAGGGCTTTTTTGTTTATCGCGAAAGTAACTTTTTCATTTACCTTTTATTCTGTGTGAATTGAATGTGCATTAAAATGAACTCTACCTTCATTTGAACAAAATATTACTATTGTCTGATTTTTAATGTGGCGAAATAATTCTCATATATAGTTACACAACAAGTGGAATAAAAAAATCGTCATTTAAAATAAGATATTAAAAACAAATGTACAAAAAGTCAGCGCTGAATCATTTGATTATTTAAACAAATAACAAATAACCATATCTAAGGACCCTTGGATTTCGCCGGTTTCCCACAAGGGCGTTAAAACATCTTTGACAATTATAGTAATCTACAGAAAGTATGGTTTGATGCGCGATTTTACAATAAAAATAATGAAAATTTTACTGACCACTTTCGTATTTAAAAGTGCACACAAATATGTCACTTTTATATTTTGAATTTTGTACATGTTAAATCGGCATGAATTTTTTTTTACGTTACGTTATTTATATGTTTAGGTTACGTTATTGTAATTCCTTTCGGACGAATTTTCTTTGATCAATGGGTGACGACTATTTCCGATTATATAGGTGTATAAAATCTAAGAATCTGAATAAAAATAACGGATCAAAATATTACTGCATACCTGGAAGAAATTATTCAGTTTTTCCTGTTTTTTTAGTCCTGGAATATTCGCAGTTGTTTCTTTTGAAATCCAGTAACTCAGTTACTACTTTCATTGTTTGGTGTACCTACTTAAGTATTTTGATATCCGGTTCCGCTTATGTATCCTCATAACACGATGACTCACAATAAATGCCGGTGATACAACAATAGATATGTCATAAATAGACAACAATTTACGACCACGAGGTTGTTGACATTATCAAAATGAAATTATGATGTGTAAAATAAACTGAATGTGCATGCTCATATTAAATAAGTAAAATCAAAGTAATAAAAGGAAAATGTTTGATAAAATTCCACATTTAATAAAAAACAGGCGTATATAGATTTTCGCAGACATGGGATATCGAAGTTTTACTGAAATGTGTACCTTTGGGGATAAGTATTGTTGAAATAAAAACATGTGCAAATATTTTAAGTTATCTTAAACAACCATGTCCCCAAAGATGTTCATTTCAGTAAAACTGTAATATCTCAAAGCTGTGAAAATCTATTATAGATACGCCCGAACGTTTTTGACAAATGACAAATGTGAGTTAAGTTTATTCTATTACCATGTCAGAAAACCACTTTATTGGTTTAGTCAATTAACTGAGCATGGTTTAAACTGTATATATTTAAAAAAGTGGCCACTCTTAAATAAATAATCTTATTGGATATAAATGTAATATTGATAGGTCTATGGATAAAGACATGTATTTATGTTGTCAGTATTTAAATCAACTTTTGTACCTAATTTAATATAATATTATATTATTCATCTGTATAGTTAGAAATATCAAATTAGCGATCAGTATTTTTCGTGGTATAATAATATAATACATTTCGCATTCTAATTTTCTCTTGCGATAACTATTCATGATAATTTATAAGATTTTTTATAATTGATAAAAAAATTGCTTCTGTGGTTTTTGCGATTTTCTCAAAACTCGATTATTAAAGAATGTGATTTATGATATTGGGCTCCTCATTAATATGTTTATTTATTCAACTATATCATCTCCAAATTGAAACCACAATTGAGATTTTTTCAGACATTGTTTTACGTAAGCTGGTTATTACTCAGTCGATCAACTATTGTTTTGGTTAGAGTGAGAAAGGAAGGGCTGAGTTAAAAATGGAAGAAGGAAGCTAAAAGTAACGTAATCGCTCTCACTATACTACACTCCATTCTTAGTTTCGGATGTGAGAGAATTTGGGACATCACAACCAATTCGAACACAACTGCAAAAATAGATTGAAAAATCAATTTCTAAAAGTGACCTTACAGAAATTCGGACCAGTAGACAAACACTCAGGAGGGTTAACCACTTGGACTTAGGTCCGCTACTATTACACAATTTGATTATAATGATTGTAAATATCTTACCGGTGTAGATGGACGCGCACTTTGCTACAGCTGTTTTTAATTGTTTGTTTCGTTCAATGTTATTAAACGAAGGTTGATTATAATATTTTACAGGCCTCATTACATGGCGAGAAGCGTCAAATGATGTCAGGCGCGCCAAAAGCGAAGCATCTGATGACATCACTATCAGCTGACATAAAAGGCATTGTTTGTCAAGTATATTATGAATATTTAATTAAGTCTCGCCAACGAAGATCTCAATGACACACCACAACAACTCTTTATGATTATAAAAAATGTCTGCGACAATCTAATTGAGCTAAAAAGTATGCGTGACTTATTTTCGGTAGTATTTCATTAAATTTTGAATGCACTATTGGACTCGATTTATTGAGCTGCTGCTGATATATCAGCAGTCGTCGGCCTTTCGGAGCTTACGCATTACTAAATTAACAATTTTTAATCCTGAAGACTACTGAAATATAAAAAAATATTTTATAAGATATTGAGCAGTTTATTCCATGTTTTATAATCATCTTAAAAATAGTCGCAAATATTACAAAATAGTTATTTTGTGCCATGTGTACATATTATGGAACAGCAGAACTCCTAATAAAGTCCTCCAATAAAGTTTGCTATACTAGCCTCGGATCCATGTTTTTTTAAAATATATAGTTATAAATTTAAATATTATAATAGAATAAAAAAAAGCGGTTAACAAACTACTACCCCTGTGCGAAAAAGTATCTGAATAACAGTCAGTTTTCTAAGAAAAACGGACTCCGTATTGGAAGCGGACATGGATTTTTAAAAAAGCTGTCGTGCTTAGTAAAAAATAGTCAGTGTTCATTCAGGGATTCGAACTTTTTCCGTATAATCGCGTAATTAGGATGATAGACAGCTCGACTACGTCGACCAATGGCGTTATTATATTTTTCAAGCCAATATTAATGAAAGTCCTAATAAGAAATACCAATATGCCAACTAATTGTTTTTATTTAACGCTTGAAATTTAAGTGACACGAATGTTGCAACGAATATGAAAAAACGGCAGACAACAAGTTAACATTATTACTTAATTGGTTAATTGATGGTCGCTTTTGTAGTCAAGTAGGCGGTTAATTTTCTATATTTCAACACTTCATAGTTTGTAATCAACTTCTTAATAGGTAATTAATTTTATGGCTAGAAATGTGTCAAAATTAATAAATTGACGTGAGCACTTTAATGGTAGAAAGATGTACTAAAAAAATATGACACAATTTGGTAAACTAGATTCCATATCATTGTTTTCAAATTACCAGGGTTGTTTTCTTATATTATTATTATTGTATCTTCTCTTATATGATGTTTTTTTTTGAAAACATCCATAAACTTTGATAATAGTCATGTATTTTTATACAAATTTTATCGTACAACTCGAAACCGCACAATCCAGTTGGAATGACACCCCTAAGGCGTTAACTGTTGGTTACCGGATGGATGCGTGATTTATATTACATTAAAAATTGTGTTGGTAGATATTGCTTATTGTATCGTACGTAGTGATAAATCTTGCGTAGGAAGAGAACAGCTCGGATCGAATTTTGCTTAGGCAAAGCATTGTGATCGGTAATATATCGCACCTCCAATACGCGAGAGTCTTGTACCATTGATGCATCGCTTCCTCGCAGTTACCTAAGCGATTATTCACTATCTCTGCCGAGACTTGTCATAGACGTTCTCAAATTGGGGACTCATGATGAATTTGATTACTTTTAAAAAAACCTACTGATGCATATTTAACCACTTGAATACCAAGCGGAAACCGGTGTCCGGAACATATGCAAGCGAACACGGATGTCCAAGACATTTAAAAAACCAAATACTTGGTATTCTAATAGAATATAAGCAATATTTTGATGAATAAGTGTAGTACTATCTATACTGAGTCAATGTAGGTTCTTAAAATATCGAATTCAAGTGTATATTAGGCAAAATTAATTTTCTCAAAAACACGCAGTATCTCTGGGACATATTAATGATTTATTTGCGCGGTATTCAAGCGGTTAATTCAGAAAAATTTAAATTTGAACCGTTCAAATTGTGAAGTATTGTTACAAACAACCATGGTTTTACCTTTCGGCATCTTCAGACATTCATTTTAGGGATTTCAATACCGGACGCATATATCAATACCGGTGTTGCAAAAAAAAAACAAAATCAATATTGCCTATACAAAAGTATACTTTTATTGTAAACGAGTGATTTTCATAAATACATTTAAAAAATGATTCACCATTGAAAGCCTCATCGATTGCGTGACCTTTTAAATTTTTTAAAACTTTTAACAGATTTAAATTCATCGAAAACAATTTTATTAAAATATGTGATGGTTTCTACGCATTCAAAATTATATGAGAATAAGTTTTCAATACCAAAGTACCGATAATTTTGGTATTTAAAAATACCGAGATTCCTGTTATGGTAATGCCGATACTGCCATTCCTAATTCAAGTGTACTGATGAACTACAGCTGACTTAAATGATACCATTTTGTTTGGCTTTTACTTTTGCAGATGATTATGTATACAGAAAACAGTATTTTATATAAAAATAACACTGATATACATGCAATGTATTTATTTCGTGTACAATAATACAATAACACTACAAAAACATTATTGATTTATTACCAGTAAAATGAATACACCTTCAAGTAATGTTGTCATTTTGAAATTATTTTAACAATAACTTCACACTAAGAAATGGCTTTTTATTACCTGTTTATAAATCCTGGTAAACTCGGATACACTGACAACGAGTGAGAGAGAACGTGCACAACAATTGCCATAGATGATAGCAGTAAACTATGATGACATCAGCGATTGTCATTGTCCAAAATGAGGTAAAAGATAAAACTTATATTAAGATTAAGGAATTTTTCCGTTCATCTCTTTCCTATCCGATTCAATGCAATATTGTTTATGGACGTCTATGTTATAGCTGGCGCATAGATGCATCACTTATTGCAATCATGCTGCACGAAATTGAGTTGGGAGTAATGAATAATTTATGAGTTAATAATATTTCAAACGATACTCGACAATATTTTACGGTAACCATTTTATGATCGTGTTTTTATAGTGTTAATTAAACTCAAATATTGAGAGGGTGAACTGAAAATAGGTAATTCTACATATATTATCATTTTTGAATTGATTGAAAACTATAAAACTGCTTATGCAGTTTAGATGTTATAAAGATTAATTATTTGGCGTATGTATTATTATGTTATTTAAAATTAAACGGAAAAATTCAATCGTTTTAGTTTTAATTTGAAAACTTTACATGCTTTTCTAACAATATATGTACATTATACAGAATAACACAAGAAGATTTTTCACGGAATTAATAATTTAAATAAAAACAAAAATAACGATTTTTTCAATTTTTTTTTAATACGTATGTATTTTACTTTTTTAGAATAAAATTGTCGCCAATTTCTATTCAGCACATTAACCGTCGCGTTGCCTATATGTATATGCTTCATATCAAATGAAACCAAGCCACAATTTTGATTCAGTCAAATATAGTGCTATGTTTAAATAATAAGAAGATACTCCAGTTTGCTCTAAAATTTGCTGTTAACATTTATTTTACCATGAACATTTCATACTTCGGTAAATTTTATGAAAATAATTTAAAAAAAAAAACTAAAAAACACTGTAATTTTGGAGATTTGCAGTTTTTTTGTTATCCCCCTGAAATGTAAAAAAATAATATGATGTCTATAAACACACGTTATTAAATACGAGGCGCTTAAATTCAAACCCGTCTTTTCATATACCAACGCGTCACCGGCACTCCATTCGGGAAAATAAAACTGTTTGACCCAATTCGAAGAATTATTTACAATAACAGTTGTAGGTATATAATTGAATAATTATATTAAAAATGTTTTGATCAAAAATAATTGATTAGGTGTGTATTAAACGTCTGCATGTCCATTATTAACTGAATTGAAGTAATTGTGTAACTAAGTAATTGTAAAATTGATTGAAGTTTTATGACAGATTTAAAAACATCATAGTCTTGATAATTTAATAAATGAATGGATGAGAGATTCCATTCTGGGGTTCGACCCTATAGCCACACGGATAGAAATTTCAGTCATTCAACTAATGCACTAGCAATAGTACTGGGCGATGTTTCGTAGTTTTGATAACATCCGAGAATTACCAGATCACTCTGTCGATGTATTAGTTGATACAAATGATATAACAATCGTTGAGCTAAATAATTGGTTTGCGAAGTGCGCAAAACCACTCCCCCCTATTATCTCACGGCTCATCTGTGATCGAGTCTCACGAGCGCGCTCTCTCCGCACTTCATTTCCCGCCGGCAGGAAGTCCGCCATTGTAAATTGGCGCGAAACTATTCAACCGTATCCGCTTTGTGGCGGAACATGGGCCCGGCAACTGACGTCCACGTAGGCATATAGTATCGCCAGAAACAGTTTTAGAATATTAAACTATCTTGAGATGTATTATGGCGATTGCATTAATATTCAGCCAGTGTTGCTACGTAGTTAAA
Organism: Himalopsyche anomala; assembly: GCA_031772345.1. Taxonomy (NCBI): domain Eukaryota; kingdom Metazoa; phylum Arthropoda; class Insecta; order Trichoptera; family Rhyacophilidae; genus Himalopsyche; species Himalopsyche anomala. The sequence goes on along the minus strand of CM062837.1, from coordinate 12,951,314 downwards.
ATGTCTGGTTATTCATGCTGTTAATTTTTATCAGTGAACTGGCAAAGTATGTCCGGAAAGGTTCACGGATTTAGTCATCTTCTTTCTTATATTTATAATAAAATAAAATAAAATTGGAAAGTGTTATGCATTTTTAAAACAATTTGATAGACCAGAACTTTGACGCATAATTTATTAATGGATAATTATACTATTGTAATATATTCGGAAGGACCAATATTTTTCAGGAGAATGGTAATAGAATTGAAAATAAAATATGACAAGGTTTGTTTGATGTTTAAAATAAAACTGGCATTTTGGGGTTGAAGCTTTAGATTGACGTATTATTTATTATGTAAATAAAAAAAATATTTTAGAGGTTATGACGAATTTATGTTAATATAATACTTTCAATATAATATTTAATTACAAGTTGTAAAATTTTGCAAAATTCTTCAATCCGATTGATCATAATGCATACGAACCAATTATAAGTTAATTTTTTTTAAACGTTGTATTTTCTACAATAAATTACGACATATAAAAGATAAACGATAAGCCTTCAAATCAAATGTATTGATACATTAAAAACTATAGTTAATGAGACATTACACAACGGAAAAAGCGATAAAAATCGATTAATGGACAGTAAATTAAAGTATTTTTTTTACCTTCTTGTCGAATATTGAGCGTAGTAGTTCGTTACAAGCATAAATATTAGCATTTTCAAAATATTAAAGCAAAATTTTGATTAATGCAATAGTTACTTTTAATTGATAGCCAAAAAATTGACTCATACACATATTCTATAACACGTCCGTAAATAAGGGTCCTGATAAAAGCGCCGGAAGCAAAACCGTAGAGAAATTGCAGTCAAAAAATACATTTTTTTGCTCACGTGTAGGATATTGTTAAATATTTCAAGAAGTAACTTTTTTTAAGAATTTTACAATGCATAATTTAAAGCCTAAATAAACGAACAAATTTTTAGTTTTAAATAATTTTCAAGTATGTTAAATTACTTCCGATTTGGGCTAAGGTATTTTGGAATAAATATAAGATAACACATACTCCTCAAAGGGTTAAAGGCTCAAACTTAAATATTTGAATACTTGGAAGAGGTTTTTAAAAATATTATTAGTTCTAAGCATACTCCATCATTTTTTCAGATTAAAATATGTTGCATATTATTCCTGTATGAGTTTGAAATACCTGAGTGCAGTGAACGTATCAAGTGGTTCGTAACGTTAGCGTCCATTTTCATTAACCGGGTCAAAATAGTTAATTCTACGCGGAAATACTTGATGTCATTTTACGGTCTCCATGAAATTGGATGGGGCGATTTTGAGCGGAATTTATTAACAATTTCCAATGCATTTTCGTAGTATGAGATGGACGTCGCAGCTTTTAAAACACTACGTGTATTAAAAGGTTGTATGCTTTATATAGCAATACACGCCGAAAACCAGTTGTGAGATAAAATGAGATACTACTATAACGTTGGAGTACTGATTCAAAACAACAGAGTTTTATTTTTAAGGTTGCTAAAAACCTCGTAGTCCACACGCAATTAAGGGTCAAAATATTACCTTATAGTCAAGGTTAATAATAAAATTGTGTTTTTATTTGTCCAGGAAAAGTGAATCATTTTTTATCATAACTCTTCAATTATATGTTACATATCAAGACAACTTAGTTTGTTGTTTGTTATTCAGTTGTTCTACCTCTTTTTCGACGGAGAATATACGAATAAAAAAATATTAAAGAACAATCAATAATGGCCGTTCTCTTTTAAATCCATTAATGGCATACGAAGAGAGATAAAGAATTTTACACCAAAAATATTCATGCCTACGAAATCAAAAGAAACATGTCCACGGAAAAGGGATTTAGATCCGTGGCCACCGTAAACGAAAAAGACCAACCACGTAAAGATCACTTTATCAATAAAATAAAACTATCGCAAAAAACCACACTGAAGCGATCAAATCTTTTTGTTTTTTGTAAAAACTCATAACAAGTGATAGCGCGTGTTGTTCTGTTTCCTCACCCTTTAAAATGTTTTCCCTACTTTATGTACACTCTCTTTTCTTACATTACTTAGTAGTAAAATAGATTAATGCACCGAGTGTTCTTTACAGTCATTAAAATTCCTTTATATTTTAAAGCATACAGTGTTTCAGATGGATGCCAAGGATACATCATAAGAACTGTATCAAGAAGAAAACTAGCTAATGTGAAACAAAATATGAATGTCTTGGATGCGATATTATGACTTACTTTGATGCTTTTAGCGTGGGTGTGCTGAAAAACATCGTAGCACGTAACGGAAAAGCTTTCACGATATGGATAGTTAAGAAGAGAAGTCAGGTAAGCCACAAAAGTGATCACTATGTTAGTATTATCTTTGTCGTATGCTTTCGATGTAATATAAAACAATTTAAACGTATTTATTAAATCACTATTGACTTGGTTGCAGAACACTATTCAAATCTTTATTTTCATATTTCCAAGCACAAAAACTCAACGATTACTGTAATAATTTTTGTACTGTAGTTTTCTGAGATTTCAGTAATCTCAAAAAACAAAGATTTTTTCGTATTTTGTGCAGACGTTATATTGTTGAATATAAAAATTGATGTTTTGAAGAGTGATTTTTAATACATCTAATTAATATCATTTATCTAATAAAAAAGCTTTTATTTATTATATTCATTAACCTACAATTTAAATCAAATTAATTACGAACTTTTCAGTCAAGTCAGTTTAAATAATAAATAGTTTTTCCACTATCTGTCATGCTGAAAGCTGATTGAAAAACGATTATTTACCATAAATAAATGATTTTGGGAACTCAGCACTGCATTGTTTCGATAAATTGTCTATGCCTCACTGACAATGATAATTATTCACAAATCAGTGGCTTATATCGAAACGGCACACATATTATATTGCGACATGCGCTTCGATTAGTGTCAAGAGTTATGGGGCGACAAACGAAGCTAATTTGATTCCGATTGCACTGAACATGCACCGTAAAGTTGTAAGGTGAGTAAGGTAACATAACATGTATATTATACAATAATAAATTAACAATAAACAATATTAGGTGGAATTTAAATTTATTTCACTGGTAACATTTTGGATTTTTTTTTGTCTATTGTATGTTTTTTTGTCTAGTTAATGAAAATTCAGCGCGATGGTTTATTTTTAACGATGTCAATGGCTTCTTATATCGCGCTTATGAAATGTAATTGAGCTGTGATAAATGAGAATTGGTTGTAGGTCGTTCAGCCACCCGTAATTTTCAGATAGTGTAAATATCGAAAATCATTTTTCTTCGCCTCGGTTTCAGAACCGGAGATAACAATAAAAAAAACTATGTAAAATGTATTTTTTTAATGAATATACTACTAACAATAATTAGTAAAAAGCTTTAGATGTACCTTCATGACTAATACATATTTACGGAGTACATACAATTTAATATTATGATGTATGTATTGCTAAGTTATAATATCATAACATTTTCACCTAAATAACGGTAGCGAATGTTTTTCAAAAACATCTGTGATGTTTTTTGGGAGGCTATTATAAAAAAAACAAAAAAATATAAGCCCTTATTATTCACGAATCGTTTCTATTGAAAGGAAAAATTATAAAAGGTGGAATATGCCTCAATATAATAGGCTGAAATTATTTCAGGGATGAAATGTATTCATGAATAAAATTAGTTGATACAAAAAAACAAATTAGTCTTTTATTCAATACAAAGGTGCTCTCTGCAAAAAGGCATATCTCCACACGTACTGAAAGTATGATATAACAAAATCACGAGTCCTCCAATTTAAAAAAATGTCACCGTATTACAAGTAGAGGAACGAAAACAAAATTCATAGAGTGGATTTCACATTTTTACAGTTGATTCATTACAATTTTATGTGTCCATATTTACGTGTGAGTGGTATTTTTGCATGTTTAGAAAAGTTTATAATCTTTATTTTTTTCATATTAAAATGATGACAATATAATAATATAAGAAAGTAACACAAACATTGCAAACGGCCATGTAGACAATACATGTTACATGTGTAATGTATGCAATGAAACCAGGACGTTATGCGTTTCATTTTAGTTCACTTTAAGCCCAGTGTCATATTTTTAATATTATATTGAATTCACTATAATATTAAAAATATATATAATTTGATTTAAAAATAGTTTTCTGCGTTTTTATGTATCTTGTTTTGACTTCCATTGAACCATAAACAATGTGGGTGTAAGTGTTTTTTCTTGACGAAAACTATTTGGACAGTTCAAAGTCGTAATGATGTTGAAAAATTCGTAGGTGCCAGGCGCACTTAACAGACGAATGAGATTTTCCTCTCATAAAATGTAAGTTATATAGTGGATTTTTGAGTGCTTATTCTGCGTATTCGGGGTATAATATATATAAAATCAAGCGACCGGTTTCAAAAAGCGATATGTACATATTTCAATATTTGCGGCATTGTTTTTAAGCAAGGCTGTGGAGTCATTAAGAAATAAAAAAATTCAGTCTCTCAATCCGACCATGGTTTATAACATGACTTTAATTATTTTTGAAGGCTATAAAGCATACAATGGAGCCACTTTGAACCCTAGAATACACAGTTTTTTTCAAAGGACTTGAAGTTATAAGCCTTATTCGAGTACGACTACTGTTAAAACAGTTTGAATCCACGACTCCTACTACGACTCTACAGTTCTGTGTTTAAGTTTCAAGCAAAAAATGTATTATATATTTGAATACATATTAAGTAACGGGATTTTATGAAATTTTAAATATTTTAATTCATCGCAATCAAATCTCTTCAAATTTATGACGCGTTCTGTACTTTTTGATTTTAGATTTTGGTTAATTTTCAATTCCAAAATACCGGTATTGAAAAAACGCTATGAAAACCGGAATCTCAGTTTTTAAAATACCGGTATTGCAATCCCTAATTAAAAATAATGGGTTGATAGTCTACCCAACATTATATTAAATACAAGTTATTATTGTGTAGAAAATACATGTGTGTTTGAAGAAATTAATTTAATTAACGTTAAATTTTGAAAAAGTTTATGATTTGAAAGACTTTTGTGTTTTAAAAAGAATATTTTTACGATTTACAATAAAAAAAACAAACCAATCATAGCCCGAATGAAAGCTTTCGTCGATTGGCGTAAAAAAAGCATCGAAATATGAATTAGAATAAACGAATTGATTTGCCATTTTGTAATTAGCCTCGTTTCATTTTTGAGTTAAATTTAAAAATGGAACAAATTGGATTGCTTTTTTGAAAATAACTAATCGTATTGATGTATCAATCGAATTTTGAATTTGTTTAACAAAAAAAAACATTGGTTTTTATTGAGAGCACTTTGTAAAATACGCTGAACAGCTAAAAAACAGTTTTAAGTGACGTTATAAATGAACAGAAAAATAAAAATTGTAGAGTAGAGTTTAATATAATAACATCATCGCCATTTTTCCGTTTTTTTTAAATTGAAAATTCAAGTTTATATATAATTAAATGTTTTCTTCGTGGTATAAATAGTATGGTAAAAATATGAACTGTTGGCAATGATCAAATTGTGAATTTAGATATAAGATTTAAATTTAAAATGCTTTAATTCACTTTTAATGTATTATATCTACATTGTGTAAGAGAAGTTTGAATTGCAAAGAATATGTGTTTATAAAAAGATGTTGAACCAACGGAAAATAATCATTCATAGCTACTTCAAAACACGACGACTATTATTTAGAACAGTAAAGAAAAATACAAACAATTGTTTTCCCTACAAACTAAAGTTAAAACAACATAAATATTAGCAAATAAGCATGCAAAATTTAAGCAGCTGTCGTGTAAACTTTGAATTTTTTTGACTGTAAAAAAAATCTGAAAAACACATGTAAAATAAAATAACAATATTATAATGATAAAATATTTTTTTAAGACCATGTCTGCTTCCAATGTGGAACATATGGAATTGTAATGAAGGTATCTCAACATAAGTTGTTCGTCGATACCTGCTTGTTATTCAGTTGTTCAACTTCTCTTTTTTCCTCCTTAAGAGTCAGGATAGAAGTACGAGTCTAGGCAGTTGCGAAATATTACAGTAGAGTTATGCTTAATTATAGTTCTCATTAATGACTGTTGTACATTACATCACCGATACATAAATTAAAAACCAATTCATAATTATACGATTACAGCGATTAGCGCCCAACGTGGGGCACTCTTTTACTTATTTAATGTCAATATAAATTTGCGTATTTAAAAAAAATACATAAATAATAAAAATGTTTTGATAAATGTAATTCCCTAAAGGGAGTTAATTGTGGAATCATCGACTATAAACTGATGTAATAATTAAACGGGTTTTTATGGAGGCGTTACACGGTATGGGGTAATTCCTGCTGAAGCCTTGAAGGGTATATTGTGGAAAACAAAACCAATTAAAGGTTTCGCCGTCAGTCTCGTCTGATGTGAGCTCCCTTTGCAGACTCATGCTATCAAATAATGTACAGAAAGTTTTGTTGGAGTACGATACCCCGATGAAGCAATTTAGCTTGAAAACATGCAAAAGCTACCTTTTTATGTGACGATGACACTGATTAAGCTTTAAAACTCGATCATAGATATCGAGCTTTTACAAAATAATCAAAAACAATGAACGAATCATGATTTTAAGACACAGCGGAGAAAAGCAATATAAATTATCTCCTAAAGTAATCATAATTGAAACTAATAAAACTAACACAGAAGACAGTCAAAAAGTTGAGATACTATTCGCTTGCATAAATTGAAAATGAAATATGTATCTGAAATCGTTAGTAACGGATGCTGAAAACATATATATATTTATTAGCGAGAACCACAAGCCTTGCGGTTATTTAATGATGAGAGTGAAAATGAAAATGCTCAATTTTCCGGTATCATATAAATATGTTGTATTGTATTTAAACAGCAATTTAATCAGTATATTAAGAAGTGAAATAACTTATAAGTGTAAAAAGAGTACTACAATTTACTTGCATAAAATACCATAACTTATCAAGAAAGAATGTGTAAGGTAAGTTTACATCAGCTTAAACAAATATATTCATTGAGCATCACGTTTAATTAACTTTGAAAACATATATTAGTTATTCGGGAAACTTGAAAAGTCTGTTATGTTTTTCATTTAAATTACACTTTCTTACACAATTATAATTTCGAAAATCTCTCACAGAAATTCCAAATCGGTGTCTTACTAATATTTGCGTATTTTAAGAGTTTTACGACCTACGCCCTCGGTGGATTTTTTTTTCAAAACTGACTTAATGAACACCTTAGTTAATAAAAAATAACTAAATATTAAATATAAATTCGTATAATTCTTTGAACTGCTCCTTTAGTTACGAGTCGCTGAACTTTCGGAGAGCTTTTGTCAATAAACTTTCAGTCTCAATGGTTTATGACGTAGTAACGGAAAGTTCGTAAATCAATTAAACATTTGATGTACTGGTGTATTTAGTAATAAAAAAGTTTCTCAATGAGAGCAGTTCTATAAACGTTTCAAAATAAAATATAAATGTTTTTATTATATATGTATTATTTCTGTACATGTTTAAATTTGCTCATATTTGCTTAGTGATTTCACACAACTTTTAATCTATGATACTATCATACTAATATGCGTATTGTTGAAAGCATTGATATGGGATTATGTTGTTGTGTCAATTAAAACTACTCGCACGATCTATATATAAATACTCGATAATGTCCGTATGATTGCATGATTGCATGATTGTCCGCGATTTCCCCTCCCCTTGCCCCTTCCCCCTCCCTCCTCAAAGCTCCGCTGACGCAATATTTTTATTCATACTAAAGACATATTTTCCCAATACACTGTTTATTATTTGACGAAACAAATCATATCGCTGAAAATTCTCATACAAAAAAACGCCGCGATCGTGGATCGAACACAGAACTCTGGATTACCAGTCGAGCTCTCTATCAACTGAGCTAACGTCATAAATATAAGATCCGATAAAAATACATTATATAAATCAAGCATTTGAAAATGGAACGATATTTGTGATTCACAAACTGACTTCGATTGTTTGTATTCAAGATTCAAAAATGGAATATCGTGACGTCTGTCAAATAATGAATGTGGTATATTTTACATAATATAGTTTCGACAGTTAAATGCAAATATTCCATGTGTGTCATATGCTGACGGCTATTAAATATTTTACTTTTTAACAGAGGGTATTTAGAATTTATCTCGATACTTTAAAAGTTTTGTATCTTTTGTTTTAAATAACGAGTAAACGAGTCTATGCTTTGGACAAGGTAAATTTATGCTCAAATACAAATATAAATAAAGTAAGCGAAATAGTTTGATAGAGCGCCCGGCTGGTAACCTGTAGGAAGCCGGTTCGAATCTAGCCTAGAGCGCTTTTTTTGGGTTTATAACAATTTTTTTTTTTGAAAACTTTCTTTTTAAATCACAGTACATCTTGATCGTATGAAAATAAATGCTACCAAAATAACAAAATCCGATTGACTAGCGAAATATGTTTTTCAAAAAATAAATATAAGACGCAATATTTCAAGATTTGTTTTTAATCTAGGTACATATGTGGTATAGTTAGTTGTTGGCGAAAGCATAATGTGTAGTAAAATAACTTCAGTAAAAATCATTATATATATTTAAAAAAAACAATTTCTGTTTGGAGAATCAGTCAACATTTTGATAGTTTTGTTTTGATAAAATGTGCAATTAATTTATACCATTTTGCATGTGAAAAAATGATTATTAGCAAACTTAAACATTATTTCAAAAATTAAGTAATTTACAATTTAAAACTGCAGGGCTGTCGATATATGTGCCGAGGTCGATTTATGCTACTATGAAAAATGATTGTTAGCAAACATGAACATTATTCCAAAGATTTAATATTTTACGAAATTTCTGTCACTACGAAAAATAGTTGTTAGCAAACTTAAACATTATTCCAAAAATTAGGTAATTTACGAGGTATATTTCTGCTAATAGGAAAAATAATTGTTAGCAAACTCAACATTATTCCAAAAATTATATAATTTACAATTTAAATACTACAGGGCATGCTGTCGATATATGCCCCGAGATATATTTATTTTATTTTTAGAAGTTCTGGCTTATTCAATAAATAGGTTTGTAATTTTCTGACTTCTTAAAAATGCAACAAAAATCCCCCCGTTGAGGTCAACGGGCTTACAGCTAGTAAATAACTTATTTCTGTTTTGAAAATTTTACTTTATCACACGTTATTAATTTTAAGTTTGTTTTACCTAGTTATAATGTTTACTTTAAACGGGAGAAGCCTGACTACTGATATCATTATTGGTTAATTATTTTAATTTGCGAGAATGCATTAAATCGGTATGTTTGTCAGCTGTCATTCTTGAAATGATATTTCTTTTTAATCATATCGAAAACGAAATATGTAGACATTTAGAGAATATTGCTTTATTTTCCGCAATGAATTGTGAGCATATCCAAATAAAAAAAATCAGATCGGGCGAATTTTCGTGTTTCGGATTTTCAGAGAATCTATAACAATGACAGGTTGAACGAACACGTACGTCAATCAATAGCAAACAACCGGTGATGTGGTTGGTGATCGCAGAAAAATTAGATTGTATTAACTTAAGATTAATATCAAAGTAGAAAATCAAGTTTATGTTTGTTATTAAATTTTATAAATACCAAGTATAGTTTTGAAAATACAGTAATGTTATATAGACATCTTCACATTAATAGCCGATAAAATAATCACAAATCTCTATGTTCGTGACATTGTCCTTTTCGTCCAATGATAACGCTTTATTTTGAACACCACATTTTTCAACTGATGCTAACGGTTAATTTTGAATCACATATTTTTGAATTTTTCGTTCGTCCAATTGGAATGGACGTATTTTTATATTCAAAATTCAAATTTCCTGGCTTAGAACTGAAGCATCTATATATTAATAGTCGTTAATGTCCGTCCGTCCGTCCGTCCGTCTGTCTGTCCGTCTGTCTGTAAATTGTCCCCGATTTCCCCTTCCCCTCCTCCGCCCCAGCCACGCTGTCAACATTTTTTTATTCATACTAAAGAGATACTTTTTTCGTTTGTATATTATGGTCGCGATTTCGCCTATTCGATGACGTCAAGAAAGACGGTCCCCCTCCCCCCCATCCTGCCCCGCTGTCGTCATTAATTCATTTCTTCATTTTTCTCTGACGTCATGAGTGAATTTTTGAAATCATGACATTTTTATTTTATTATGTGTAAAAACAATTAATTTTCAAAAAATATTCTCTCCAGCTGTGGGATTCGATACCATGCCCCAATTTTCATGCGCGTCGTTCGGACGGCTTACACACTGGTCTACGAATCCTCTTGAGAAAAGCGATATAAAAACTTTATATAATTTAAATAATACAAAGCAAAAAATAAGAACGCGTTTTAAGTGAACTAATAATGACATCTGTGGGTGAAATCTTGCACTAAACGATATTGAATTCCAAGATTTCCACCTGCAGGGTTGTGAACGGCTATATAGGGCTGCTCAATTATATATAATAATTTAATTAACTATTTATTTATATATATACGAAAAATGGTTGTTAGCAAATTTAAACATTATTCCAAAAATTAAATAATTTACGAGGTCTATTTCTGCTAATAGAAAAAATAATTGTTAGCAAACTTAAACATTATTCCAAAAATTAAGTAATTTACAAGGACTATTTTTGCTACTATGAAAAATAATTGTTAGCAAACTTAAAAATTATACCAAAAATAAAATAATTAACGAAATTTCTGCTTCTAAGAAAAATGGTTGTTAGCAAACATAAACATTGTTCCAAAAATTAAATAATTTACAAGGTCTATTTCTGCTAATAGGAAAAATAATTGTTAGCAAACTTAAACATTATTCCAAAAATTAAGTAATTTACAAGGACTATTTTTGCTACTATGAAAAATAATTGTTAGCAAACTTAAACATTATTCCAAAAATTAAGTAATTTACAAGGACTATTTTTGCTACTATGAAAAATAATTGTTAGCAAACTTAAAAATTATACCAAAAACAAAATAATTAACGAAATTTCTGCTTCTAAGAAAAATGGTTGTTAGCAAACTTAAACATTATTCCAAATATTAAATAATTTACGAGGTCTATTTCTGCTAATAGGAAAAATAATTTTTAGCAAACTTAAACATTATTCCAAAAATTAAGTAATTTACAAGGACTATTTTTGCTACTATGAAAAATGGTTGTTAGCAAATTTAAACATTATTCCAAAAATTAAATAATTTACGAGGTCTATTTCTGCTAATAGGAAAAATAATTGTTAGCAAACTTAAACATTATTCCAAAAATTAAGTAATTTACAAGGACTATTTTTGCTACTATGAAAAATAATTGTTAGCAAACTTAAAAATTATACCAAAAACAAAATAACTAACGAAATTTCTGCTTCTAAGAAAAATGGTTGTTAGCAAACTTAAACATTATTCCAAATATTAAATAATTTACGAGGTCTATTTCTGCTAATAGGAAAAATAATTGTTAGCAAACTTAAACATTATTCCAAAAATTAAGTAATTTACAAGGACTATTTTTGCTACTATGAAAAATGGTTGTTAGCAAACTTAAAAATTATACCAAAAACAAAATAATTTACGAGGTCTATTTCTGCTAATAGAAAAAATAATTGTTAGCAAACTTAAACATTATTCCAAAAATTAAGTAATTTACAAGGACTATTTTTGCTACTATGAAAAATAATTGTTAGCAAACTTAAAAATTATACCAAAAATAAAATAATTAACGAAATTTCTGCTTCTAAGAAAAATGGTTGTTAGCAAACATAAACATTATTCCAAAAATTAAATAATTTACAAGGACTATTTTTGCTACTATGAAAAATAATTGTTAGCAAACTTAAAAATTATACCAAAAACAAAATAATTAACGAAATTTCTGCTTCTAAGAAAAATGGTTGTTAGCAAACTTAAACATTATTCCAAAAATTAAGTAATTTACAAGGACTATTTTTGCTACTATGAAAAATAATTGTTAGCAAACTTAAAAATTATACCAAAAACAAAATAACTAACGAAATTTCTGCTTCTAAGAAAAATGGTTGTTAGCAAACTTAAACATTATTCCAAATATTAAATAATTTACGAGGTCTATTTCTGCTAATAGGAAAAATAATTGTTAACAAACTTAAACATTATTCCAAAAATTAAATAATTTACGAGGTCTATTTCTGCTAAGAAAAATGGTTGTTAGCAAACTTAAACATTATTCCAAAAATTAAATAATTTACGAGGTCTATTTCTGCTAATAGGAAAAATAATTGTTAGCAAACTTAAACATTATTCCAAAAATTAAGTAATTTACAAGGACTATTTTTGCTACTATGAAAAATAATTGTTAGCAAACTTAAAAATTATACCAAAAACAAAATAACTAACGAAATTTCTGCTTCTAAGAAAAATGGTTGTTAGCAAACTTAAACATTATTCCAAATATTAAATAATTTACGAGGTCTATTTCTGCTAATAGGAAAAATAATTGTTAGCAAACTTAAACATTATTCCAAAAATTAAGTAATTTACAAGGACTATTTTTGCTACTATGAAAAATGGTTGTTAGCAAATTTAAACATTATTCCAAAAATTAAATAATTTACGAGGTCTATTTCTGCTAATAGAAAAAATAATTGTTAGCAAACTTAAACATTATTCCAAAAATTAAGTAATTTACAAGGACTATTTTTGCTACTATGAAAAATAATTGTTAGCAAACTTAAAAATTATACCAAAAATAAAATAATTAACGAAATTTCTGCTTCTAAGAAAAATGGTTGTTAGCAAACATAAACATTATTCCAAAAATTAAATAATTTACAAAATTTCTGCTATTACGAAAAATAGTTGTTAGCAAACTAGAACATTATTCCAAAAATAAATAATTTACAATTTAAATACTGCAGGGCAGGGCTGTCGATATACGCCCCGAGATATTTCTTTTACTATCAGAATTTCTGGATTATTCAATAAATAGGTTAGTAATTTATTTTTCACGCCAGTTACTTTTCTGACTACTTAAAAATGCAACAAAAATCTCTCCGTTGAGGTCAACGGGCTTACAGCTAGTCATAATAATATTGAGAGAACTTTATTTGAAAGTTTGCATCGCTTTAAGTTTTTTAAATAATCAAATATACTGATTCGATTTTTTGAAGTTATAATTATAGGGCTGGGAGCTGATTTGACAGATTTTGTTTAGTGTCATTGATTCAATTATTGGAAGGTATGGTTATATTTTGCATCCGGCCATGAAAATCTTTTTAATTTCTTACATGCATTAAGAATATTCTAATTACGCTATGAATATTTTACAGAACTATATTTCGACTTTTATTTTAACATAGTTTCTACGAAAAATAGTTTTTAGCAATCTAAAACATTATTCTAAAAAATATATTATTTACAATTTAAATACTGCAGGGGTGTCGATATATTCCCCGAGATCTATTTCTGCTAATACGAAAAGTGATTGTTAGCAAACTTAAACATTATTCCAAAAATTAAATAATTTACAATTTAAATACTGCAGGGCTGTCGATATATACCCCGAGGTCAATTTCTGCTACTACGAAAAATAACTGTTAGCAAACTAAAACATTATTCCAAAAATTAAGTAATTTACGAGGACTATTTTTGCTACTACGAAAAATAATTTTTAGCGAACTAAAACATTATTCCAAAAATTAAATAATTTGCGAGGTCTATTTCTGCTACTACGAAATATATTAGTAAGCAAACTTAAAAATTTCAATTATTCTAAAAATTATATTATATACAATTTAAATACTGCAGGGCAGGGCTGTCGATATATGTCCCGAGATATATTTCTTTTACTTTTAGAATTTATGGCTTATTCAATAAATAGGTTTGTAATTTATTTTTCACGCCAGTAAATTTTCTGACTACTTAAAAATGCAACAAAAATTCCCCCGTTGAGGTCAACGGGCTTACAGCTAGTAATAGTTTATTATTTATCAATTCAATAGAATGGAGTCACTTTAAGTCAATTTACGTCCAATTGTTACAATATTTAAATACTCAACTCTGAAATGATGGATCAATTTTAAAATATAGTATTACTTTTAACAGATTGTCACCATTTTTCTCAGTAGCAGATTATCAATTGAAGAAAAGGTGTACCGAGTCATCGTTGATTTATGTCGAAAATAAAACGATGATTGATATAAAAACCTACTCTAGAATCGAAGAAAAGACTTTACGACCGCCGTGTGGGTGTTTGAGCTTTAAGCTTATTCGAGTTGAGCACTGGAAACGAAAAAACTTGCGGGAATACATCACTTGGAAATGACAAAACCATAATATAATATATCAGAAACTAGAATATATTTTGGGAAAACTTTCAACCTACTTATGGAAACTTTCAAAGTATTTTCCGTCGCGAGATTTTCTTTTATAACTAATGCACTTTTCCTGTTCGCAAACCAATAACACTCTTAGCGGGTTTGCAAGTTTTTTGCGTGGAAAAAATATATTTTTATTTTCCTTTTCTATAATCTCATGATGTAGCATGGTGTTCCCGTAACGTACGGCGTCACTTTCGAAAAAAACAAAGCTGACGTCACGCTGAGAAGATTGTGAAAGTTTTTTTTTAGGTCAAAGAAGAAAAACCTGGATTGATTCCGTTATCAAAAAAGCTGCATTTTTAGAGAAGCTGTTATCATGCAGGGTTTGTAATGTGCTTATTACTGATTGCAGTTGCAATAAACATTGCTTTAGGCCACGTTAAGTACAGTGATGGCATCTGAAAGTTAAGGTTTATTCTATACAATTTTGTCGCTTAATAAATAACAATATTAAAGAATAAAACACTCTTTTGTACTAATTTCATTTTTAATTTACTATGGAAAATGTTTGTGATGAGAAAAATTGTACAATAAAAAATAAAAGTACAGGAATACATACACAAGTGTGGAATTAGTAAAAATAAGTGTTTTATTCATTGATTAACTATTGACATTGAACACGTTAAAAGTAAATAACAATATTAAATTTGAATTGTTCAAATTATGTACACTCACACAGATTTTGTCACTAACGACCCGGGTTTTGCCTTTCGGCATCTTCATGCGTTCAGATGCGAAGCCCGGGTCGGGTCGTTAGTGAAAAAATCTGTGTGAATGTACATAATTTGAACGATTCAAATTTAATATTGAAATTCCACCAAGCACCTTCAGTCAAAATCTTAAATTAAAAAAAAAAAAATATGTTAAAAAAAATTGACTTATGTATGTATTAACGTTCTAGGTAAAAAAAATCGTTTTGATTATGTGAAAAGTACACGTTTTATAATTCTATGAAAAACGTTAATACCGTAAAATGATGTAAATAGAAACAAAAAAAGGTTTGAATTTAAATGTAAGTATCCAATGTAATAATTAAGTTTGAGAGAGTTTTATTTCAATGATGTTGATATCATTTCTCGAATGATAATACCAAACCAGCTTAATGATTTGTCAAAATTGTAACAAACATATTACAGTTTGAAACCTGTACTTCCTTACTTTTTGACTAATCATAGACTTTTTATTATTTCACAGGAGTTAAGTGAAACCATGTTATTTAAGTTAATATCTCTGGAATATTTTGTTTTCTATACCAGTGCTCCGCAACCAGTGTGCCGTGAGGCGATGCTGGGTGTGCCGCGGCGCGAATCTCTAATAAACGAAAAAAACAAATAGTTTGGTCTTATTGTTAGTGGATATTTCTGAAGACACTATCATAGAGAAGCAGAAATAATTATTTTTTGGTTGAAAGATGTGCTCTACATTGGTAATGGACATGGTAATAAAATATCCCTATGTTTCATTTGTGGTATGTATCATATATAAACACAAACTAATGTAAATTCTGTATATTATGCATATTTTTACTTGTGGTGTGCCGCGAAATTTTGAAGAACACGTTGGTGTGCCGTGAAAGATAAAAGGTTGCGAAGCACTGTTCTATACTATACATTTGTTATTGCTGGATATTTCAAAAAGTTTATTTGTTATAATCAACATTTTATAAAAACATGAAATTTGCCAATATTTTGTGGTGAATAAAGGCAAGAAGGGGGTGAATAGAGACAGACAAGTTATATATTTTTTTGTTTACCTTGATAACTCTGCAGATTCAGGAAGTCTGGAGTTGTTTTGTTCCAGCATCACCCAACTCACTGATGGTCCAAAATGTGACGATAAATTTGCAGGTGGGTTCATTTTTCTACTTATTTATTATATCTGAAAGAAATAAAATAATCAAATGAGAAGTTTATAGAAAAATAGAAAACATTTCATTAAGCCGATTGACAGTCTAAAAATTAAAGCAATGATCTAGAGACCTTCTATACAGTGATGATGTGATGAAAATGTTTAAAGAATACAATTAAAACTGATATAACTATTATATATAGAATTTAGTAGCGGGTTATAGATTTCATTATCTGAGTGTCAAATACCCCATTTTATTGACCTTAGTAAAATAATAATTTTGTCTCGTATATTATTCTTTTTAATAAATGTATACTAACAATTCATTCCAAATAATACAAATATTATTTTCGATAGATTCGGTGGTAAATATTTGGAAGTTCATTTTTCATATAAAATTAAATTAGATTATTTCGTTTTTCCTCTTGTTTTATTACAAATTGTAACACGTGTAACGAACGCTTGGTGCTTTCGTATATCAGATCATGCTTCTAAAACAGGCGTAACACGTGTCAAATGAAATATCAAAATTATTTTTTTATTATACAAATATTGATTATCATTCGAGCCACTAATTAGTACCAAATGGATTGGTTTTAAATTAATTTGTTCAATTTGTAATTGTTTATTTAAGTATCGAAATAGTATTCCTCTGTTATTCTTACTTGAAATTTAGAAAATATGAACCCCTCATGGATAATTAATTTCAAAATGAGGAAATTGATGAGGGTTGTACGCAATCGATCTGTTCAACGATGTGGTTTTCTGTTGTGGTCGAGTGAGCTTTTCTCGTTCTTACCCGTTTACTGGGTTTGTATGATCAGGATGAATCAACGAATGAAAGCTTTCATTCATTGATATTATAATATACTATCCTTAAGATTTTTCTTAAAAGAGATGTCTAAAAAAGCCTTATGTTGAAATTCACCACGTTAAAAGCAGACATGTTAAAAATAAGAGTAAACGATTTTATATTCACTTTTCAGAATTGACCATGTTAAAAAAGGATGACAACATTACTGGAATCAATAAATTTGGATGCAAATACATAAACAAACTGATATATGAATTATCTATTAAAGAATATGAATCCATGATCAAAAAACAGATTAGGATACACGACATATGAGGATTCTAGAAACAATGACGACAGTCTGCAAGTTATGTCAAAGATTAGTTAAATATAAATCATCGTATAAGGCTGGAAGTTCTGTACATGATTTATCAAATGTACACTTTAAAAAAATAAAAATCAAGTTTGTTACAAAGGTGGCAGTTTACATAGCAACTATGGCAGATGCTACGCGATTTTCACAAAACGGCGTTTATTATATTAAAATAGCAAGATAATGCTGATCAGAATGTTCAACATTACTTTGTTTAATGTTTTATTCGTAAAAAAACGATTGGTTGATTTGCCAACATTTTAGGATTATGAAAACTGCCGCCCTCTTATATAGTTATTATTCACCAATGAAGATTGGAAAATCATCCAAGGTTCTGATTATAAACCATAATAGTGTTTCAACATGCTGTCTGTTGAATGCAGGTAAGTGATTAATAAAAGAAAATTAAGGCGAATACTTGGACAGTCAAACAATTAACCAAGCAAGGTAAATAAAAAAAACATATTTTTTATTATTGTAATTTCTTGAAGTTAGACTTGCATTAACTGAAATTATCTTAAATGGTGGTTGTTTCTTACATTAAGGTTTGTTTTTATTAGTAGAGTGTCAGTTTAATTGTCAGAATAAATACTTCACTGACGGGTAGACTGACAGTATTTATTTTACCAAATTAGTGAGAACGTATCTGTCGTTAGAAATAAATTTAAATTTAAATGTAAATGAAATAGTTAGCTTTCGTTTTTTATTGGATAATTATACTTTCTCGAAAAAGAAAATGATATTTTCTGTCACATCAATTGGATACAATTTAGCACCGTGACGGCAGTGGCGTAGCAAAGATATTCGTTGCTCGTGTCGGTAAAAATCAACAGAATTTATTGTTTATTTTACATGCTAAATATTTTATGAACTGGTTATTTTGCACTTCGCCTTTGAAGTTCTGACATCGATAAAGCAATGTAAACAAGTTTTATTTAAATGTAAATTAATACAGTCATCACTGATTATTTATACTATTGATGATAATTATGAAAATATGTTAGTCATAAATTCCGAGATTATCCGGAAGACAGTGCAAATTACAAGCAACTTTGAATGCAATTCTTGAGCTACCCTTTAAACACTTTTGGCTATATTTTGAAAGTTTTAAGCTGTGGTGAGTTATATATTTGATACGGCTTTTACGATAAGCTTTTAAAATGAAAAGACGTTGACTACAATGAGATCTAGTATCTTCCATAAAAAAAAGTCAACCACTCCAAAGATGCGAGCCAAAAGCTGAAAGAGAAATACGCAAGTCTATTTAACTAAGAAAAATTTGGAGTACGATACAAAAACCTGGCAGAAAATAACGAGTCTATGCATCATTGTGATCGAATAGAAGACCAAGCTGTACAATAGAAAAATGTGTTGAGTTCAAAGAATTCAGGATGTGATATCCTTTATTTTTCTTCATTTCATTATTTAAAATATTTTTCAGCAATCGACTATCACGTAATATCGTCAAAAGCCTGTTTTTAAAAATCTGTACTCTCGCTTTTTAGTCACAGTGACGACAAAGTGCAGGACTTTTGAGGGCTTAAGGTTAAATGTTATTAACTGAGATATGTTTTACTATTAAATATAAAACAGCGTAAAAAGCATCCCTTCTATTTTTTTCTTTCATTAAAATTGAAGTTTTATTGTCAAACGGCGAGAAGTAATATTAAAATTGCAGCTCGAATATTTTGTCAAATTAATAAATGACAAAATGTTAATTTACTATCTCAGTAGCGATTTATCGAAAAGAATAAGGTTGTGTATTTTTCATGGTTAGCAGAATTAATACTACGCCAAAATATTGTTTTATCGAACATGGAGACGAAGAGCATTTGTGCACGCCAATGCCGTTAGCCCAAGCGTGCTGTCCACTGGGAATGTTCGTGTAGATACTAATTAAACAGCAGGTCGTGAACCCAGCCTCTTATGCTGGTAGCCACTAAATGCTACGGAATTTGTTGTTATTTGTCTCAACAGGGCTAAATTGGTATAATGACTTTTTTTTTTACTTTTACGGACAGCATAAATTTTGAGTCATTAATCATTTTTTACTACTGTTGGTCAAAAGTCTCCCGAGATGGCTATATCAAATGAGGTACTTATTTTTTTTTTGATACAATTTGAGTAATTGAGAACATTAACCAGCTAGGACCCAAACAATTAATATTGATATATAAAAAATGGTGTGATGCTTACTGAAATAGTAATCGAAACATCGATCGAGGAATCTATAAAGTATTACAAAAAAAATGAATTTGATGATTATTTTTATGATATTATATGAGCCCATGAGAAGTGAAGTGAGCCGAGTGGTATTTTAGAAAAAAATGAATTGTATGCTTTATAATATTCTTCATGTATTAATGTATCATTAAAATGAAATGTTCACACTGGAATAGTGTTATCTCCCTAAAATAAAAATATGCAATCCATCAAAGCACCAAGTAAAGTCGTGATTGTACTTAAAACTCCAATAGAAAAGTTTTACTATTTTATTACTTATTTCACTTCAAATTCTTATAACTGATCATATTCTATAAGAAAAGGTATTTTTTAATATTTATTTTGTACATTGTTATACATCCAACAGCTTTTGTTCACTAATTTTTAAAAATTAATTACTGTTAAAAAATGAAACACTCTTTTAACAAATTTTAAATTTTTCAATTAAAATTAGGAACGGGTTCACTCATCACGAGAATTATCAACTTATTTTTGTTCGTGACTAGCCAAAAGTGTCCTGATTTTTAAAAAGTGTTTTATTATGTAATAGTGTAGTGTAACGCCTTTTCCCCAAAAATTGGAAGTAATTATTTTGCTAGTAACATCGTTTTGACACTAAACCTAAGATATATTTTGGAATTAAACCCTTTTATACACTTAAATCTAATATTATCATATTATGAAAGCACAATCTCATTAAAAAAAAGTGACAATATAAATAATGGAAATATAATAAAATTATTCGACTAAGTTCAGGCCTGAAGTTGACAGAGTTCACAAAATTTTAAGAAATATACCGTCCTGCTTGCATTATATTATTATTACTGTTTGATGCGAGATATCTTATGAACCAGTCAGTCACATCAGCGAGGCAATTGGTTTAATTGGTGAGGGGGTCTGCAGTTTATCATCGAGATGGCGAAAGGTGCAGAGGAGTTGGTGAAAATTAAAGAAATACTTACACGCCTTAATGAGCAGCGAGTACTTAGATCTTTGTGCTTCATTATGATGGACAGCAATAAAAGTCTTGGGTCAATTAAGGTAAGACCTTTACAACATCCGCTGAGTAATTTTGAATGTAATACTTTATTAATCTCTAATGAAAAAAGCAACATTAATGTTACTTTTTAGCAGTGGTGTTAAACCGTTAGTTTGTGGCCAACAATGATACTAATAGATACTAGTGAAACGCAAGTTGGTTGTTGATTGTTTCACCACCAACCGTTATGCGTATGCAGCCGCTGTCTTATAACGCGATAATGGACAAGAAAATTGAAAAATTTACTAATATTCTTGGCCAGGACATAGCTGCACGAGACCTATTTTTAAAACTGTTGTGGTTGAAAAAAGATATAAATTGAAAGAAAGAAAAAAATGTTACTTGCTCAGTCATTTAGTTTAAGTAATATTATGTTTTTTGTGTATCTGAGAATCCACCGTGGCAGTAGAGTTTAATCTACTCCGCGTTGAATTTAAAGAGGAATCGAGAATATACCGTTTCTCATATGATGTTGCAAATTTATCGAATGCCTCAAAGTTGGCATTGTTTGAGATCAGGCCAGTGTGGCCTACTTGACTCGTATGAGGGCGAAGCGCATCAAATAGCTGTGTACGTTTGGAATTAATTTTAGGGAAGTCTTACAGTATGTGATTAGCGTCCTGATGGTTATGACCATAAGTGCAATCCGACCTTGCAACCAACTTGCTTTGCCCAAATATGATATCAGTTATAATTTAACGGGAATAACGATATTGATTTGATTGATCCCGGAAAAAAGAATGTCAAATAAATATCGTTAACTGAAAACACTTACAAATCGTAACGGGAAATTGGGACCACTCAAATGATAGTACACTTTCTACTATCGCTTATTTTACAGCGTTCAATGAAGGAAAGCTTTGAAGATGTATTAAAAGCTGAACAATTCAAAGCTGATAACACCAAGAGCGTCGACATCAGCACAAAGGACTCGAAGAAAAAGCCCTTGCATGTTTTCAGCTCTAAGTGGGTGAGTATATAAATATTCTGACTCTGAAAGTTTAGTAATTCATTTCGTAAAAAACATCGCTCGAATGAGTTGCCAGACTGTTGAGTTGATAAATAGCCAAGTCATGATTGCCTCTCCAGCTCATATGTTAGCAATTTTCCCCTAGATGTATCTCTGATTTTGAATTCAATTTACTTTTAGATTACAATAAAGGTACGCTTACAAATTTTCAACAAGGGTTTGAGTGGCTGGGTACACAAGTAAGAAACATTAATGAAATTTGTTCTTTTGAAAAGTCGATGTATTATATATACTTAACTTTGTGAATAATATTTTACGCGCACCACTTTTCATCATTTGAAATCAAATATGTCTAATATAAAATTTAAATTAATAACTTCGTTATTTTACTGGTTGTATTTCTAGATGTGATATAGATATTTATACTATTCAAACTATTGAATTATACATATTACCATTGAATCACAACTGAAAATATATTCTTCATCAAATTTTCATAGTTAACTTAATTTGACCAATGTAATCATATAATTTGATGAAATATCAAAATTATGTGTTTAGGCATAGAGTTTTACTGTTAGGCTAGGTTAAGCCAGTTACTGTCAGTGATTTTTTTGTTTTTTAAATGTCCCGGAACTCACTTTTTGTTAAGCTTTTTAGTAAAGTTTCTTTTAATTAAATGATGCACAAGAGATTCATGTTTTTGCCTCACAGCAAAACTGAAAGAAAACTAGATGCCAATCTCACCACTAAAATTCTTCCAATTTTCATTGCTTTAATGCCTAATGACACTGCACATAAATGCAAATACCCATTATTTTTTGTTGGAATTAGGTATTGTAGAAAAGAGAATTTCGTAAAACAACAATATACATACTTCGTATTAAGCCCCTGGTTCTGATCACAGCGTAAGTCTATGGACTTGGTATAGTTTTATATTATACAATTAATTGTGTTACCATTGCATTACATTCAAAAGGGACCTAAGATATGGAAGGACAAACAGTCAATGGTTTTCAAGAAATAAAATCAAAAGTGTTTTCAAAGCAAAATTAAAATGAAACTTTGCGAGTGTTGATTTGAAAAACTGCGTTACATGTGAAAAAGCCCTGGATTACTGTTACCTGTCAAATATCGTTTCTCTATCGTAAAATCGGAAAAACTCACAATTATTTGTAATAAAAAAAGTTATTAAAAATAATAAAACATTTTTAGTACTTTTTTCAAATAAAATTTATTTGATCAGGACCGGTTTCGCTCATCGCGAGCATTATCAACTGATAGGAAAAATATATAAACAGTGTAATATATAACAGTTATATATATATTTTTCTTATCAGTTGATAATGCTCGCGATGAGCGAAACCGGTCCTGATCAAATAAATTTTATGTGGAAAAGGTACTAAAAATGTATTATTATTATTATTATTATAATGCCATTCCACCAAGTATTGACAGTGAACACCTTAAAAGTGATAAAAAAAGTTATTAAATAAATTACCATGCTTATTTATCGTAAGTGAAAAGATGCGAAATATACTATGACACCTTTAAAAATACTGATCGTAGATTGGTTATTTCTAACAATATCGTGTTATTAAATTAAAAATGTAATTTTAGATACCGATAGTGTTCTTTGGCAGTGATTTTAACAGTGTTTAAAGAACATTTTAATACTCCAATATTTATTGATATATGTAATGATGCATTTGTATATTTTTTGCAGGGACACTTTGAATTTCGATACCAAGCTCCTCATTTGTATGTATTGTAGTATCAAAGTTTCATTGTAGTCATATTTTACAATCCCGGGATTGAATTGGAGAAATCCTGAATTTATCCGAGATTGAAATCGCTAGACATCACACACCAAACTGTCCACTTGTCGGTGAATTAATTTTAGTTGTGAAGTGACGGGGAGCGATAATATTTTACATACTAAAGGAGGATCGTTGACTCGTGTATTGACGCTCGTTCCTTTCAATTACGAATTCGTATAACTTGTTAACCTAAACAATGACAACTGGTCAGATGAGATGTTTAAATGACTTAATACAACTTGCAACACAAGCAATATGTATGATATTCGAATAATGAATTTATTACAACTCATCAATTTATCTTTGACGGTTTTAGCAATCAATTCTTCATATTATAGAAGATACATTATATTTTGATGCATTTGGTGAGTACTTTTTAATTTTAAAATGTTATTGTAACCACATATTTTTTTTTATTTTTTAAGCCATGTCCGCTCCCAATGTGGAACATATGGACTCCTAATGGAGTTTATCTATATTTATTAACATAAGTGTTTCTACGTGAATTGCTTGTTACTCAGTTGCTCAACCTCTCTTTTTCTAAAGAGAGTAGGGATAGAAGGATAGGGCTAGGACAAGACTAGTGGTTAGCTTATCGCTCTCAATTATCGCTGAACGGGACATTCATAGGATAGGATGGGTGGGAGGGGGGAATTAAAGACATCACAAACATCCATGCCTGTTAACAGAAATTCATAAATCGATTGAAAAATCAATTTATAAAACTGTCCGTACCGGGATTTGAACCCGTGCCCTTCGTAGCCGAAGCCAACAACGTTGACCACTAGACCACACAGGCGGCTAATTTTATTAATTTACAAAAACTTTAAGCTGTTCAATCTCAACCCTTAACTATTTACAAGATGGAGTATTAATACATTTTTATTTCTATATATTAAAAATAATTCCGAAACTTTGCTGGCCCTTGAAAAACCAAGTGAAAAAAAACATGTTTTAACAAATACCGCTCTTTGATGGGCGGTAAAAACCCAAGACGTATATTTTAAACAACATGTTTTTCACGTGGTTCCTAAAAAGTCAGCAACATATCGGAAGTATTTTTAGCACCGTAGAGGAAGTGTTAAAGAGTTTAAAAAACAAACACAACTAAGGTTGTTTATATAACAATATATCGATTTACAGTAACATCAATTGATGTGGCCGCAATGAGAGAAACTGTTCCTGATATTTGAAAAATAATGTGAAATAAGTATAAAAAATGATTTTTTTAGTAGTCTCAAGTATAGTTAAGCCAAACGACCTAATGTGTATTTATTATGCGACCGAGAGTGCCAGTCGCACAGTAAATAAGGATTTTTACGTACATTTTGTTTACTGGGTACAAATACTATAAGTTTGAACGATATCGAAGCCTTATCATTTGATTAAATAATGCTTGACATATTTTTATCGTAGTAATTGGTGTCCAATAAATAAATTGATAATGATAAGCTACAACTACAACTTTTACGAACAAAATTGTATTTTGAACGCATGTTGACATGACAGCAACAGGAGTAAATTCCGCGTCAACTATTACGTTATTTTAAGGACTGAAATGCTAAGAGCACTTAAACCAAGATCCACATGTGAAGCTGTTTTTCCAATCAAGTAGTTTGTGTAGTTCATAATAACCAGTCTGATGATCGATTAACATTTACGAATAAGCATAATAATGAATATGCAACATACTTTCAAAAGCATTAAAGATATTTTATGTCGCGAAACATAATAACGTTATGCGATGTAACTGTGAAGTGAATAATTTATATGAAATTTACGATTTTAGTACTGTATGTAATTAGGTTTTTAAAGCTAATTATTTTAAGGAATTACCTGCTTTACACGATATCATATCGAACTCTTTTTCGATGAAACATGAAAAAGTCATTGTTTTCAAAGCCCCCCATTAATAAAATTCTTCTTTGTCGATAGCATTGAAGCTCTTAAACGAGCTGGTGCTTGTCTCGCAGCCAAAAACTATTTCACATCATTCTCACATTTTTACAAACTTTACATTTATAATGTAACTGTATTTACTTATGTTTTTTGTTAAAATCATAAAAAAATACGAAGAATTCAAATTGATAAAAAATAAAATAAATACAGATAAAAATGGATAATAAAATGAAATCCCTTTTTACACGATTTCGAAATAACACGAACGAAAAAAAAATCCAACATTAATTTAACAATGCGTAAAAGTAATTTCCTACATCCCTCGCATGTACTTATTATTCAGTACTATGTGCAAAGATGTATGTGGAAGAGGGCTAGGACAAAGAAGGGCAGGAATTTGTAGGCGGGAGACTGCAGATTTATAGTAATTTTTTTTACACTTTTTTACACGGTATCACGTGGAAAGAATCTACCGCGTAAATGGGGAACTCAGTGTAAATCTAAAAATAAAACATTTTGATAATTATTATTCATTTATATTTAAAATATAATTATTATTCATAAAGCTAACATCTTGTTATGAAGGAAACGTTTTTATGTTTCCTGCTGTATTGCTTCTTTGAATCATGTACGCTCAATAATTTTATTATTAGTCATGCAGAGATTTCCATACAGCAAAGTACACAAGAAGTTTAAAAAATATATAATTATTATGTTGCAATAGAAATGAACATAGCAATATTGCCTTAAAAAACTATTATTTTGAAGCATGTTTAAAAATGGAAACATAATACATACCAAGTAAATAAAAAAAATCAACAATCTTTGAGCTAAACAAATTTGATTACATTCATTGTTTTATATATTAAAAACACTAATATTTAGGGTTATTTAGGGTTATTATTTATTGTAAAATAATAACGATTATCACATTTAATAATAAGTGGATATTTCCCCAGCTAATTGAATGCCATTAAGATCAAATCATTAGTAAAGTTAATCCATGTCGCCATCAATGGCCTTAGAATGAATCCTCTGGCTCAATGGCTGCAGACACACAACTAGTGTTCTATCACAAAATTTATAACGAACAGTTTGTTATATGGAAGGAAACTCTTCATTATGTTGTGAATCATTACTGTTTTTTTTTAATTTTTAATAGGCTAGTAAGTGTTAAAAAATGAAGTATACTTATTTTGTTATCCTCTTTTCAAAATATTTCTACCGTGGCCATTATTCGTTATTTTCGACTTAAGTAAGAAAATCATTTGAAGGATTTGGGTATTATTTTGTCTACAATTAAGTTCAGATATTTGATATCTGGCAGTGTATGTGTGATCTGTGACGCATTTAATAGTGTGAATACTAAATGTTTTGTAAAATATGCATGCACGTACATGAACTGTAATTGTTTTCAAATGCAACTCACCTTTGTGCATTCCCTGCGTAAGCAATGCACTAACAATTGTTTTTACGTTTCGATTGTTAAATATTCCGCAAGCAAACGTGATCTTGACATCAATATTTTTGTATGTAAACATTATCCGTACTTCCTTTTGCACGTACGTATTTAAACAAAATATACGCGACATGGTTTTGTAAATAATAGAAAATAACAAATAAATTACATGCCCTGTTTTTTTTCACATAGGAGCAAAAGCTACTTGGAATGGAATATTGTTATTTATTATTCAATTCTTGTTGTTTAAAAATCAAAAGTACAGTACATGACATTACAGCTGACGCCAATTCCCCATGCACTCGACAAATATAATTAAAATAAAAATAATAAAAGATTTTTAGTACTTTTTACACTTAAAATTTATTTGATCAGGAGGTTTCGTTATTATCAAATGCTCGCGAGGAGCGAAACTGGTCCTGATCAAATACATTTTAAGTGGAAAAAATACTAAAAATCTTTTATTATTTTTATTATAATGCCATTACACCAAGTATTGACAGTGAACACCGTAAAAGTGAAATATAATTAAAATAAAAAACAGTATATAATACATCAAAATCAAGAAATAAAAAAGTTAAACCTAACAAACTGTTCACAAATACTGTTACTGAAAATGTCCACTTCTCTATAAATGTTACAGAGAAAGTTTACATTCAGTCAATGTATTTTTAAAATTTTTTTAGCCAGTTACAGTGTATACGACTTTAAATAGTTAATATGTACATTAATTAAACATACATAGTTAAATTGTTGACACATGTAATAGTCACGCGTATCATTACCAGCTACTCTCCACCGCTGTGCGCGCGCAATCACGCAGTTTTTGTATCAACTGACATTCCACATAACCTTAAAAATTTCAACGTATTGTTATTAATCTCGCCCACTTTCCATTTAGCATATATAACCTAACATAAATTAATGTCATTTCTGCTTTGACTAACGTTTTTTCGTATACTAACCTAACCTAAGCTAAAATGTTATTTTTACTATGGCTAGCGTTCGTCTGTGAGTTTATAAATTTACTAGCCAATGATAATTTGAATTGTGATGAATAAAGCTTCAACTTAAAATGCTAGTTTATTTATACATAAAAGATATTTTACAAATTTAATGTGACTCCACCCTTTCCCTAGAACACCGCAAATATTTCTGAAAAAGTGAGCATCTTGTTAACGTATTAGCGGCCCACTGCTACAATAAGAACTATCAATGAAGCTTGTTGACTCAGAAGTTAGTCATTAAATATCTCGCTTAAAAGTGACTGTTAACAATGACCTAAGAAATGTTGCCATGACTAATGTTATGTTTACTTTTAAAATATTCCATGTTACTCAAATAAATAAATGTTTGGTAAATTGAACAAAATTTCATTCAATTCGCTGTTTTTTTGGGATGATATAGCTGTGTAAATATTTGATGCCGAAATCACGTTTTTTGTATTATATAATATGTATTAGCGCCATGAAGGTCAAATCTGTATAAATATTACATTAATTATTATGGCATTGAAACACGAATAATTGTATTCCATTTTTAATGGATTTACTACAACTAATTGTAGTGTGTGCGGTAATTGATAACATCTTGATTTTTTTCCGGAAGTTAATAAAAAATAATGATTATTTTAATATTTTTGGCGGTAACACTGTGGAAGACCATTTATTAAGTAAAATTAACATTGACAACTTTGTTATTATGTTAATGTAAAGTCATTTTAATTATGCCAGGCGGCTCACCATTGTAAAATCTATTTCTTTTGAGATTTATCATCATGATATCTGTAATTAAAACTATTAATGTTCTTATCCTACGTTCAGTAGATAATAAAAACTCAAACCTCTAGTTTATTTATAAGATAAGAATTAGAATGGGTTTTGAGTTTGTTCCTAAATAATCTTATTATAGTTTGTCTGAAGTTTAATCTTAAAAAGACTAAATGGGTATGACAATTTTTGTAAGGAACTACGACACGAGTTTGTGTAAGAAATTTGTTGAAAATATAATACTACGTATTTTAGTTCTACAATGATTAATTATTTATATCAGCGATTTCCAACCTGGAAGGCGTGGACTATTGCAAAGGAAGGCGCGAACAGCTTAAAAACTTTATTTACCCTTTAAAAGGTGTCTTTATTACTATATGAAATAAAAGATGGTGAGTCGCGAAAATATTGATTTATTCAAAAAGAAGCGTAGCTACATAAAGTTTGGAAACCACTGATTTATGTAGTTGATAGCTATTTCAGCGTATGTCTTCGTCAGAACTATTCTGACGTAGTAAAAAAAACATTTAAAAAAATAATATTCGTAAAACTAAAATACTTGTTTTTCACCGTATTACAATGTAAATTCTACCAAGTAAATGCTAATTCAATTCAATAATAAATTGATTTCATGAAATGGCTTCACCGTGGATTACGCACAGCCTGCACGCATTTTAATTTTAAGCTCACCACCAATTAGGGATATTGATACAAAAATAATAATGTAAATAATACCGAACAAAAAAGACGTTCTTATTATTGATGAAAAAAAAAATAAACTGGTTTATCCCGTAACATTTGGATTACTAGACTAAGACATAAAAATTGTTGAAAAGTGATTCACGCTAATGTTGCTTTCAGAATGAATATTATTAACACCTGATTAAATTCGATAGTACTATAATTCTAGGAAATTTTATGCTCCAGTACGCGTCGAATACTAAACATGATTTGAGTCATTCTCAGACAAAAACGTGATGTTTAGCCTATTTTAAAGCATATCGAATGATTTAGAAATCCAATTAAAAACAATCGAGAAAATTGATTTGCGATAGCATTAATTATTTCATTTATCGTTTAACTACTATTGTTGTTAAGAAGAAATCGAATAGAAATTTATTCTGGTTATGAAAAAGATTTTATTAGAACATGGTATTTTTTTCATGTAATTGAAAAATAGATATGCTTTTAACTGATGTTTTTTCAACTTTATTTGTTCCCAATATTGATCATTGTTAACTGTATATAAGGATTGCAATTCGCGGTATTACTGACACCGTGATTCCGGTGTTCAAAATGTTTTTTTAATACCAAAATACCATTATTACATTACTGAAAATAAACTAAAATTGATTTTTAAAAAGAAATCATCGCATATTTTAATAAGGAAACAAATTAAATGGTCAGAATTTAAATCGATTTTTGATCAGAATACAAATATGAACGGTCAGAATAAAAATATTAAACGGTCAGAATATTTAATAACATTTTTGGTTAGTAGGTTACGTTAGGTTTTTTTTTTAAATTTCATTTAAGTTATGATTATTAATTCTGACCGATATATTCTGACCATTTAATAAAAATTCTGACCAGTGTTATTTAAATTCCAGAAATACCAAAAAAATAAATTTTAATAATATTGTTCGGAATAAATTGAAATATGTTAAATCTCCTAAGAGTTATATGCATATAGAATTGAGCCAAATTATGTATTTTTATAATGAAAGAGTTTGACTGAATGTGCTTGGTGGGAATATAATATAATACAAAATTTGAACGTTTCAAATTTGATTTATTTTTAATTTTCGAAACCGTTATGCATAATAATCACTTGTCTATAATTATGATATATTTATATATTAATGACGTTGTTTATATGAAATATTTTTTTTCCAAATCCACTTTAATAAATTAAATTAAATTATTACTTATTTTGTATGAGCTGAGAATGCTGACGATGTGCGAAACGGGTCATATTAATGTGGAATTAGTACAAAGTAATATATTTTTTTGCTGCTCAATAGCAGTTCACGTAAAAAAAAAGTTATTGATAAGTAAACATACTATTTATGCATTGTTAACAGTTTTACGGTTGAAAACCGGTCAGTGACGTATATGCAATGCAATCGATGACTCTATACAGGTATTTCTTAAAGAATTTGTAAAGGTGTTCAGAGAATATCGCTCTTGTATGTGTTTGGTGACTCAAAGTAATAAATATGCGCTATCAGCTAGAATTGAATATGTGTAAACGTTTACAATTTCACAATTTGCCATTTGCAGATACTAAGTAGTTGAGAGTAATCTATGTTTGTCCGCGAGGGTTAAGCACTGTGGATAAGTCATTTAAAGATACAGAATAGGAAAGTAGGTATTTACTGGAGCTTCCAATCCTGGGATCAGGGTTCCCAATCAATTTGGCAATCAAGATTTCACTATAACATGTACAAAAATCAAAATAAAAATCTTGATAAACTCTTCTTGATTTACTAAAAAAATATTATTGATGGAAGAATTCCCGACTGTGTTTTCAGTTTGTTTTAAATATATTTTTTACAGTATTAAGACAATAGCAGACATTTTTTTGTTTTTTTTTTGTTATGCAAAATTTAGTTGCAATCAATTCTTGTTTATGGTGGGGCAGGATCACTGACATCCTGCCAGTAAAGCTTGCGTTATTAAATGAACGTTTTTACTGTTTAATAATTCAAACTCTTATTATAAAAGCTTCAATTTATAAAACTAACTCTCCTGATTTTTGTACGGTTTTCTAATTCTTGATAAATTAAAAAAAAATACATCAACGCACAGATAATATGTCCAATTGCAGTAAAAAAAGAACAAATATATCTTGAACATGTGTATTTGTAATAATCTTTTCTTCTCAATTTGATCTTAAGCATCAATGGCTGAAAAATTAATGAAAACAAAAACGGTTTTCTTGGTCGTGAACTGCAATGCCAGCTATTTAGATATATATTTAAAATAAGAAACAAATAATAAAATAAAAATATGAAATTATGAAGAATGATCAAACCCAAGATCGCAAAGTGCCTGGATTGGATGCTCTCGTATTTAATTTTAAACAAGCACAACTTTTGGGATTGAAGAGAGGTCAAAACACTATATTTCCGTGATATAGGATACTTGTTGATATTATTTGAAGACCTTGACATAAAAGAGCAAATTATACGAAATTCATTTTTTGCAAGACATGGTAAAAACTTAATATGTTGGCTTTTAAAAGTATTTATATTAATATAACAATGAGGAATCGTGAAACAGTCCGTAATGCAATATTTGGGATTAACAAATATATTATATGTAACCAAAATACATATATATATTTAAAACATAATGTGAGAAAATAACGTGAAATTTGTTGTTTTTATTGAAAAAACGATGATTAAACGCATCAAAGATAATAAATACTTGACAGCTCAGACACACTAACAAGTATAGAATGTACATTAACGCCGCCTGGTGACAAAAAGGAAACTACTGGCCATTGGATGTTTTATAGAAAAAATACATTTTTTAAGAGCATTATGATTTCAAAACATAACCTTTCAATGGATATATAGAACCATAGACAAAGAATAAAAATGCAATAAAATTAAAAAGGAAAGAAGTGAAATTTTGTTATTTTAACGCCAAGGTCATTCATTGTTTTGTTTAACATAATTAAATATATATATATTGCTAAGATTCTAATGTTCGATAATTAAACGATGGATTTCTCATTTTATAACCAAAACACCCGATTCCAACAAGTCTTTCAATAACGCCAAAGATATTTTGATTAAATTTGAACTTACATAATAGACATTTATTTTATAGGATAAAAAAAAACATTGTATTCAATACTCGAAGCGGCATCGTCAGAATCATTTCTGTATTCTGTACATTTCTGGGTTCTGACGATTTCATCATACCGGAAATTTTAATCATTAATATTTTTCATGAGCCTTCAAATATAAAATAAATATTGTAGCACTCATGAGCAGCTTACAAAATTATAATCGATAAGTTTGTTATTTTACTGACGTGTTTCACCTCTTGAAAAAGCATCTTTAGAATTCAAATATTCTCAAATAAGTGACAAACTTTTATGTTTGATCAAGTTGTACAACTAGAGTAATTAAAAGTAATAAATAGAAAAATAGTATTTAAAAGACCAATAAATTATTCTTTTCCCATTTACTTAAACCGTCAAATTATGCATAAAAAGTCAACCCACACAACTGTGTTAATATCTTTTATTTAAAAATATAATTGTGTTATAAAAAAATCGATATAAATGTGCGTAAAATTATAATACAATATAATAAATTTATTTGTCATCGAGTTGCCACCATAAAGAAATAAATAACAATTAAAAAAAAACATGTCAAAGCTTTCATGGAATTTCGTTCACATATTTATTTACTTTTGACAAAGTGACTATTTTTTAACATTTTATAGAACATCAAATATTTAGTTTCTTTAAAATAAAATAATTAATTAAATTTTATAATTAATCCATTATTATTAAAGGAAATACAGCATTCATATTAATTTAATATTAAATAGAGATACATTTATTCTGGGCATAATTAAATCTTCATCTTATTATAGTATAGCTTAGGGAGAGGTGGTATTGATACTACACCACAGAGTAAGTTATTTCCGAAACCAGCGACTAAATATGTTTATCTCCAATTTTTTCTGGTCTCTGTATCACTTTTGTTTTAAAAAATCCTATGTACAATACGTTACACATACCACAAGAAAACACCACATACCGTTACACATACCACATTTAAAAAATGTAATGGCTGTTTCAGAATAAACCATGGTAGGGCTGTGGAGTCAGAGTCATGAAAAACAAGCGACCCATTTAAAAAATATATATTTAATGATGTGCATTCAAACCACAACAGTCTACATATAGTGTTAACATTGCATGCTTGGCTGATTAAAGATGTTCTGATGAAATACATTATATAAGTTAAAATGCTTTAAAATTATTAAGCTTTCTTTTCTTTATAATAACGGTGTTTAAAATAAAATACCGGTCGGTATTCGTATTGCAATCCCTTGTTGTAAAGAGTCTAATTATTGTTTATTAAAGATAAAACAAATGATGATAATTATTTAACTGGAATATTTTATTTCTTGTAACAAAGATAGTACTGGGCAAGGAAGTGGCTTTCTTATCAGTGCGAGTCGGTGAACGGTATCAACCAAACAGAGTGTCCTACATTCTCAAATATTTGCTTTGCGAACAAATCTCAAGTTCATTTTAAACCACTTAACCCATTCACTCACGAACATTTTTTTTATCGAATAATTATTTAATTTTACACCTCCGTTTTAGAACTAGAGTATTTTAGTTAAGTCGTAAACTATTATTGTCATACGCTTAATTAAAACTGACAACAACGAAAACAGTTTTGTTTAAATATGCGATGGTTTTATATATTCATCATTAAATTTCGTTCATTTTTAATACCAAACTACAGGTAATTTTGCATCTTTTCAAATACAGGTATTTCGGTATCGAAACAACTTTATGAATTAGTGGATCTCAGTCTCGGTGATCCCGGTTTTGCAATCTCTATATGCAATGCATTTGGGTTTCCTAAATTATTTCTGCAATAAAGCACTCCGCAAATTTAGAAATTTTAGCAGAACACGCCATTATTTATTAATTAAGACATATTACTTATAAACATGATTAAATAAATAATATAAATATTTAAATTTTGATGAAGTTGGGTACTTGAATCGCAAATTTTCTTGATATCAGACACAGTATCGGTGGGTTGAATTCTTTCGTCTGGTGTGATGTTGAGCCTATTTCTGCACCTTAACTTTTTGTAGCACAATAATAGTAATACTAGTATTCGGAAAATATTGCAAAATATTTGTCTCCAAGTTATGCAGGTGCTACTAGAACACCTATTCAGGTACCGCGGAGGTGGAACGCCAAAGTTCCGAGAACATGGTTTAGGAAACCCTGGAATATATTGTTCAATGACTGTTTGATATTTGTATAGTGAAGGTGAGTTCCGTCTTTATTATTGCCACTAATATAATTCAAATTGAAAAGAAAACACCTTACAATCACTTGACTGTTAATTAAAGTTCAATAAAAAAAATGTCGATAAAATTGAACGACTTTGTGGAGCTGCATATTTATATTCAAAGCGGTTCATTTCGCACAAGTACTACGAAACACGATTGCAGTTGTTGGTGTTAAAATGGTTAAATAAATAACGTGTTGACTAGGATAATCGTAGGATATTTTAAAATGTTGAATGTTACAATTCCAGATAAAAAAACATGCCATAAGAAAAAAATACATTTTATAAGTGATGTTATTGATTGAGTTATATTTGGGGGTAAATTGTATAATCGTAGTTGTTTGTAATTTTTTTAATCATAAGTAAAGATATTATAATATTTATTTAACGAAAAGCTCACGGTAACATACGGCACTAAATCAATACTTTCATTTATATTTCACACGTGGTCCAGATATATTTAGATATATTTATATTATCCAGTATGTGATTGTTAACAGTTATTTGAAAATAAAATAAGTCGGAGGAAATATTATATTATTATTTATTATGAAGTTGCCAAAAAAAAATATCAACCGATCGACAAAAAAATTAGGGGAAATTTGACAAAATATGGTAGCGGTATGCATACAGCGCCACCTATATATAATTAAGACAACTTGATAACTGTAATTTAAAAACTTATTTAAAGATAACAGAATTTTAAACATACCAGATGAGTAAAACATTCCTTAGTATTATGTTCTATTAACATTTATCTGTAAAGAAATAAAAGGGTGAGAGTAGCCTTCTTTAGCAATGACCTCCTATTTTTTTTAAAATAAATAATTGCACCTCAACCAAAACGCACTATTTATTTAAAAAAATATATTAACCATTAACGAAATCAAACACATTAATATTTACAATAACTAACTAGCTGGGCGATCGATATGTAAACAGTATTATATAAAATATTCTAAATTTTTATGACATAAATTTGACCATGTAACGTGGGAAAAAGTATCTTTTATTTTGATCTAATAAAAAAATATTTTTTCAAAATCAATATCATGGATTTTGAGTATATTTCTATTGAATTCATAATTGATAAACACTGTGGGTATACATATTACAATATATTATCATAAGAAGCGATTGTAGAGTTGTTTTCCGTGTAGAATTGAAGAGATCGTTGGACGATAAATATTCCTGGAGATGCCACATGGTGGATGTAAGGATACGAAGCGGATATGCGTTAGGAAGAAAAACGTGACAGCTAATTTATATTGGGAGTACTCATGATATTCTTGAAAGAATAACTTGACACACAAATCAAACAGGAACTTTACGGAGTAACATTACTTTACGAAAAAAGATTATTATTCAGAGTCTAGAAATAATTTTTAAACTATGAATAAGGTAAGTGCAGTAATTCGTAGAAACGTTGACTGGAATGCCTTGAGTATTTCCGGTTTTTTTTTTATAATGTGAGATTTTTGAGTAATTAAGGGGAGACATTTTTTACTTGAAAAGTTTTCGTAAACATTCCTTCGAGCGCAAGGCTACACCCTCGTCGTGCTTATAGATATTATTAGTCCTTATTTCCCACACAGGAAACTTCAGTTTATAATGAATGTCGAAACTTTAAATGTAAAATATTATTGTCTGTAGAATCAATAAAGGTATATATAATGATATGATAAAATATTTTATTTGTAGTTTACAATATGTTTTTAAGGGTGGTCCGTATAAAATACTATTTTGGGTGTTTTTTTTATCTTTCATTATAACAAAACGTTGGAAACACCATTAATTGTATTCAA
Source organism: Himalopsyche anomala (assembly GCA_031772345.1). NCBI lineage: Eukaryota > Metazoa > Arthropoda > Insecta > Trichoptera > Rhyacophilidae > Himalopsyche > Himalopsyche anomala. The sequence continues at coordinate 12,914,743 of CM062837.1, read as the reverse complement.
TTTTAACGTTCATTAAAAATATGTAGTTGTAGATAAAAGCATGAAATATTATCCATTTAATTATAACATTTATACAACGACCCTCTCCTTATAATCCGTCACCACAAACAAAAATAACATTATTGAAATGTAGGTAATAAATTTATAAAATATACAATTATGAGCTGATCAATGTAAGACATGACATGTTGTTTATTGTAGATTCAACACATAATATAATATTGTATATTTTCTACCTATTGATTTAAGTATGCAAATCATTTTTATTTTACTTAAAATGACGAATTTGATTTTGAAATAGGCATACACAGTAAGTTAACTGTCATTATGACTCGTGTAACAAATGTCATTGTCTTTTAAACATTGTGTATACCAGTGCATCTTAACCTTTTTACAGTCGCGTACAACTGTTTTCATTACAATAATAATAACGCTACGTGTACTAATATTAATTAATGTTATTACTTTGAAAACGAATAGCTTGAAATGTTTTTTTTTATTATTTACTTTAATTACATTTTTATATTACTATCGCGAGGAAATTCAGTGGTCACCAAACTAGAGAACGCGGGTTGGAACCGGCCTCTCAAATATTTCAATCCAGCCCTTGATTTTTTAATATATAAATATTTTGTATATAAGAAATACAGGTTTTTTGAAAACTCTGATAGGATTCCATTTTCGTCCGGCCCTCAGAAACGTTTTTAAAAACAATCCGGCCCGTTTCTAAAACTATATATAATAAAAGAATAGTAAAGTGATACAAAATCCTCATCTTTACCGGTACACCGCGAATAGCTTTAAAATGAAGTGAGCCCATTGTTAACGTATTGACAGTCTAACGTTCGTGCAGCTAACATATTCATCACAAAAAATGTATCTTTAAGAATAGTATTAACAATTAACATATGACTCTATTTTTTTATTGATAACTATGTATGTATTTAACACTTTGTTTCGTGGCCCTCTGGTTAAGAATCACTCGTGATATACGATGTAAATATCCACAACAAACAACAACAATACTGTTGTCAAAGTATTTTGACATAACCCTAAAATATAATTTACAAAGGAATACTATAGTTAATGTCTTTCTTTGTATTAATTAGAAGTTTACTATGGAGATGTTCATTTATGATACACAATTTTTCAATAAAGATTCCATTTTTTTATCGCCAATTTAACGAGTAATATAAATAAATTAATAATTTCAAAACGGATTTAAAGAAAATGGAAATGATTATTCAATGAATTTTAGACGAAGATTTAAATAATAAACCAATTCAATTTTTTACGTACAATAATGTGCATCGACTAAGCTAACTTTCACAATAAATGCTTCGTTAACATTTTTTGCAAATGAAGATATTTATTGTAAGATTTTAAATTTACCATATTATGAAGTATCAATAAAAAACAACTGGGATCAGTTTTACTCGCATGGATATATTTGCTATTACTACTCAATATAGTGAGTGACAGTAAGAGAAATACTTAACGTATTCTTTTGAGATATGATGTGTTATTATGTTATGCAAATAAACGAAAGTAATAATAATACACTAGAAACTAGATATTTTCGTGACGTATATTTTTACCTGTAAAAAATTACGACGTATATGAAAAACAATAATTCTACTACGTAATTGGCAAAATTAATTATTTCCGATGACAATCGTTACCAAATTGAAATTACATAGTTCTTGCCAAGAAAGTATTGTATAATAATTATTAAACTATGTTATTTCATAACTCAAAATATTACGTCTACCAACTTTAATTATTATGCTCTAGATACGAAGGTTGCTATTCGACTGAGAAACAAATAAACAAACAATATATATTTTTTAATGTACAATTAATTTCTGTCATTATCAAGTTAAGTTATTAAAAAAAATAATTTCGAATGACATTTGTGTTTACGGTTTGAATATTATAATAGAAAAAAAACATTAAATTAAATTTATCAACCATTGCTTACCTAGTTCCAAATATAATGAATAATCCAAAATGTTGATTAAAGATTATGTTTTATATTGTAAGATCACAAAATATCACGAGACACTATTAATATTCAAGTTTATAATATATAAACTTTGCTACATTTATCATGAAATAGAAAACTATTGTTAACAGCACCACTTGAATAATGTATGTAATATTTGGCATTTTCAATAATTGAAAAATAGCATATTTTTTTAATTTGTTATTTTGTATGGCGGTGTTCGATATAATTAACTACGTTTTTGTGTTGCTTATACGAACAGATATTACCAAAGTGTCACTTTAATTTGAATTCGGAACTTCACTTTGACACTCAATTGTTTTGACTATGGAACTTCCTACCGGATTTGAAAATCAAACAGCCCGCCAAACGTAGCATCTGCTCAACAACTGATTGTGTGTTATGAGCGCATGCGACACCACTTGTTGAGTGAATAAAAAGAGCGAGAAAGAGCTATACGATTTTATGGTAGTCATTTTAATAATAGCCGATTAGTGAGTAAGGAACAGGTTGCATTATCAGAACACTGTAAGTCGCTATTACTTTATATCTGCCAACTCGAATCTTATTAGAAAGTTAAATAACAAATATTTGTTATATAACCAAAACTAATAATACTAACCCTGAGACAGCATTTTTAGACTTAATAGATTGCGAATATTTTACTATTAATTTAACATGTAATATATTTTTTTTTCATCGTAAAAACTGGTAAATACAAAATACTATTGTCGGGTCCGTGGTGCAGTGGTCAACGTCATTTGCTTCCGTGACGAACCTCACTGCTTCAAGTCCCAGTACGAACATCATTTTTCAATTAATTTTTATTCGAAGACACAGGTGTTTGTTATGTTTAAAAAATCCCTTCCATCCTCCTATCCTAAAATACAAAGCGTAGCTATGTTAGAGCGAGCACCTTACCACTAGCCCTACCCTAGCTTTATTATTTCTAACCCCACTCGCTTTAAAAAAGAAGGTCGAGTAAAAACACCCTTGTTAAGATACCTTCTTTAGGAAGCCATACGCTTCACATTTGGAGCGGAAAAGAACTTAGAAATTAATATAAATAAAAGACAGTGGGTCCTTCATTTAGTTTCCGATGAGATTCGTCGTTTTTAATCAAATGGTAGTAATTTTGCTATCCTCAATTTGTCGCCAATTATTTTTACCCTTTTCTTAATATTCTTAAACGTTTAATCGTTTAAGGATTTCATTAGACAAATAGGATTAAGAAAAATATCGTTTCGAATGTTGTGTAGCATTCTCGATAACGCACATTTTTTTAACCTATCAATTGTTAAATTTAATATTATATTACAAAAACTTGAAACCCTTAAACCAATAAGTCGCTTTTCTTGTTTTCAGTCTATCGTCAAGGGAACATATTTTGAATTAGTTTAATTTTTGTTTTCCTCCCTGCCGCGTGGTATTCTCAAACAACTATTGTTCCACAGTAGTAACTAGTAAGTTTTCCTGATAATCCTGACATTTTAAATGTTACATTTTTTTATATAAAATGTGCTTACGTTGTTTTCCCCACAAACTCTAACTAACACAAGAATTCACTACAATACTTCACCTTCAAGCAAATGTCACACGGATTATTACTCATTCAAATGGCTATCATCATCTCTGTCATACGCACTTAATTGAATCATTTCGGTGTAGCCACATCTCTTTCTACTTCAGACTTATTTATTGCATCTAATGGGTATAATTTGCTGATTTTAATTTTTATGTTATTGCCGTACAATTTTTTTTCAATTACATTTTGGATCGTGAATGAATAATCATTTTTCCTGCACAAAATATTCTTTTTTCAAATGTTTAAAACGGATTGTAAATAACTGTATTCCTTTGTACTTCATTCCACTTTATTTAATAGGTCAGGACCGGTTTCGCTCTTTCCGAGCATTGTCAATTGATAAGAAATATAATTTAACAATGCTATTTAAACAAGAAACAGTTGGCATTGAAAAAAATTACCAATTACATTAAAAGTGATTCTAAAATAACACAAAATTAAAATGTTTAACACATCTAATATATAATTAAAAAGTCATACCAGATTAATAAATTTAGAGATTGTTATTTTAGAGTCTGTTATTTTAGAATCACTTTTAATGTAATTGGTAATTTCTTTTCAATGCCAATTGTTGTTTACAACTTTTCATTTTTGTATACATAGCATTGTTAAATTATATTTCTTATCAGTTGACAATGCTCGCAATGAGCGAAACCGGTCTTGATCTATTAAATAAAGTGGAATGAAGTGCAAAGGAATATTGTGTTTTTATTAATATAATGCCTTTCCACCAAGTATTGACAGTGAACACCCTAAAAGTGGTAAATAACTGTAATGGCCCAAAAAACATTTTTTTTGTAAAAAATATTCGTGTTATATTCGGAATCTAGAATAAATAAAAGAAATAGTAAATCAACTGATATGGAAATGTATTTACTGCGTTTCATTCCTTACCTTTAAACCTTTCCTCAAATATCGTATTAAATTTCAAGCGAGATCTGTCAAGCGCGTTATGGTAAACTGGTGGTTCACAATAATTACCCTCTCTGCCAAAGTAGAAGTGCAAAGCAAGAATGAATTTATTTAAACATGCCTTCTAACCTAGTCAATAGTAAATTTAACAAATGACGAAACAAATAATTCCATTCCCTAGACCACCTTATACTATAGTTTCGCGTATAGTAGAGGTCTGCACGGGCAAAAATTTTACAAAATTACCCGGTCCGAGCCCGAAAAATCAGGCCCGACCCGGCCCGGACCCGAGTCTAATACCGCACTTGTTACCCGATCCCGACCTGAAGCCCGAAACTCCTTATTTTAGCTCACCGAGGAATTTGAAATCCTCGATTTCCTATACTTTTTCCCCAGATTATCTCCGAAACCCCTTTTTTTAGCTCACCAAGGAATTTGAAATCCTCGATTTGCTATACTTTTTTCCCAGATTATCTCCGAAAGAACTTTTTTTTTTAGCTCACCGAGGAATTTGAAATCCTCGATTTGCTATACATTTTCCCCAGATTATCTCCGAAAGTCCTCTTTTTTTAGCTCTCCGAGGAATTTGAAATCCTCGATTTCCTATACTTTTTTCCCAGATTATCTCCGAAAGTCCTTTTTTTTTTAGCTCACCAAGGAATTTGAAATCCTCGATTTGCTATATTTTTCCCCAGATTATATCCGAAATTCCAAAGCCCGGCCCGGCCCGAGTCCGACTCTCGATTGCGCTTACCCGCCCGAGCCTGGCCCATGGGCCGGGTCGGGTAAAAGCCCGCGGGCCAGGCCGGGCCCGTTCAAACCTCTAGCGTATAGGCATGTTTAGCCATCGTGAATGATTGAATGAGTATTTTTTTACTGTATGAAGCTTAAAAACATTAAAATAAAACTTTATTCGCCTTGTTTGCATCCTATACAACAGCGATTTTTAAACTAGAAGCCGCACCTCTCTGGAGAGGTATGGAGTATGACAAAAGGCATTTGAGGGCAAGAGGGCAAGAGAAATTTCTGGGAGAGTTATATGATATCTCGTGTGTTTAGGCAAAATTGTTCCTGGGACATAAACAAAGATATCGAGTGTCATGCCCTGGGACATTTGTTCCTCGATGTATCTAAGCCCTTATTCTTTTGATCTGATTTTATTTTTAAGGATGGTTAACACAATTTCTCATTTAAATGTGTTTACCTTCAATATTTATGAAATCAAAAACTGTTGAGGTTTGAAATTGCTATTGTACTATTATATTTTTAAAAATATTCATAGATTTAGCTCCAGATATTCCAATATTTGAATTACTATTCATTGGCCTTTTGTTGTCGTTCGAGTCTATATGTTAATATATTTAAAATAGTATCCGAGTCAAGATAGTCTACAACATATTACCTTTTACGAGCACATCGCGTTTGACATATTCAATTATTATAGAGCAATAGTGTCAGGAAAGTAGATAGTGAATGAGTTTTATATTTGATGAAGAAATTTAGCTTTACCAGAAAAAAAGCACGAACGATTCCGACTACCATTTTGTAAAATTTCCTTACAATATAGACAATTTTGATTGGAAAAGTGTCATATTATTGCTATAGAACATATATATTTTGTTTTAAAAATATAACCGTGTTATGTTCTATTCCAATATTTTTATTATAAGATGAGTAAACTAAATATTTTTAAATGATTATATTAATTAAATTATCAGTAGTAAATTATTATAAAAATGAATGATATAGCCTTTTCTTTTTTAGAAGTCCATTTTGATATTTTTGTAGAACATTTTATATAACGGAAATGTGCGGAAGAAACGTGGCAGAAGGGTGTTAAAGTATATTTTCCTGATTCGTTTTTTATTAAATCGAAAACAAGATAACACATTTCTATACAAGCCAAGTGAATCGTTCATAAAGCAATTTCAAGATTTACAATTTATTTTTTAAAATAGAGTAAAGAAATAAGGATATGACGAAGGCATTTCGGGTGGCTTGCTAACCGCTTGACTCCATTATTAGGATAGGATGTGTTTAGAGGAAATTTAAGACATCCGTCTCTTCACACAGAAATCTATAAATCAAGTATATGAAACTGGGGTTCGATCACGTGAGCACTGCAACCTAAATCAACAACGTTGATTACTTAACTACGCATTCAGCTTTTAACTAAGCAGATGTCAAATCATAAGCCAACTCTTGTTAAAAACTGCTTCAGCTATGACTGAGGGTTCATCATACGCAGAATATTATTTACAGTGACGATGTTTGAATTTTAACAATAAATAATAAATATTTTTTTTACGTAAAATATAAGTACTTGATAGGAGGGTTCGTTATATCGAGGTTTAACTGTGAACAAAACAAACGTACATTATCAAAAAAATAAATATAAAAAAATTAGAGATGGTATACCGCAAACCAAATAAAGTTTTTTTATGAAATATATATTTAAAAATTACAACATAGTGAAATATTACATCAATCTTATTGCATGAAATAGCAAAATTATGACTCACATTCTAGTTTTAGGAATGCACCTGTGCACTGAGGATTGCTTAGTATGCAGCCATATTTACGCTATATTATGCTGTGTGGAATACATATAACTCGAGATTTATTTATTTATTTCGAAATAGTGTAAAGTAAAAATTGTTAACAATATTAACTCTTGACATTTTTTAAATATCCCGTTGGTGTTGGTTTTGCTATTAGTTAATGATTAATAAAACTATTCAGTATGATGATGTAATCTTAAATACTAATTGATAATTAATCTCGTTATTAAGAAATGGAACGAAATGAAATTCTTAGATCGTTTATATAGAACAAAATAAAATACTACAATTAATTACGATGATTAAGCACACATTAATTAAGCGAAACATTAAACTTCATTTTTAATTAATATAATTGCAATGAAGTCTCGTCGTTGTGCCAACGAAATAATCACGTTTTTATTTTTTACTATCATCGGTTCAAAGAATACTCGTAAAATATATTAATTAAAAGTCGATATCGCTCAGAATATTAATGCACAAAAATAAATTGCAAAACTAACAGGGCCTGCTTCAGGATATAGGCAAATATTTCTAATCATCAAATATTTGCAATACCGTTTTTTATTTTAAATTTTGATTTTTCTTGAATGGTCATTGCTGTTTATAAATATAGCGCTCGAGAGGTGAAGTGAGCCAACTAGTAAAATGGTAAAACTTTTTCTTGGATTTTTAAGTACAATGACTTCTTTATTTGGTGTTTTGGTGGATTGCAAATTTTTATTTTACGGAAATAATATTATTACAATGTGTATTAACTGAGGTTACTTCACTTTTAAGATACTTTAGAACAGGGCGGGAAACCTTTTCTTCTCTAAAGGTCGCATTATTTTTTTTGATCCGACATAAGGCCGCAGTTAACATTGACGAGGGAATCTTTGAACGGAAATAAGAATTTACGATCAGAATATGTCAAGAATTTACGAATTTACATACAATTACAGAATTACAGAATTGGCCAGAAGGCCGCACCAGAGTAGTCAAAAGGTCGGAGGTTCCCCACGCCTGCTTTAGGACGTTTCGAATATTACAACGCATCTATTTTTATTTATTAAATACCTCTAATGGGCCCAATGCATATATTTTATATATATGCTAGGACAGCACGCATCTAAATATTTCACGGTGTTTTGTCTCACTTTGAAGCCTCATAAAAAATCTTGTATAAAAAAAATCCGGTGTACATATAAACCAAAATGACCACCATCAAGGTAAACACACTCATAACTATCACCATAATCTTACACCACCAAAAACAACCCACATCCTGTAAACATCGCCATTCCTCAAGATTTAAAGGATAAGAGGTCATCCCATGTCCTCGCACAAAGATCCAAGACACACGTAGAAACAGAGTTATATCCCAGTAATTTAGTAATAATAGAATGTTTATGGCAGTTATTCTTAGCATAATGATAGTTCAGTAAAATTAATATGATTGTACCGCTCGAATTACAATTATTACAAAGGATATGCAAAAAAATAATATTTACTTCCCATAAGTTATTTATTATATGTTAAAGAATTATTGTATAAATTTAAAAATGAATACAAACCTAACCAAAAAAACCATCACCGGTTTGCATGCACGCTTAATGAAAACTCTAAGTGAATAAAAGTAATTGGGCCCATTTAAAATATAATTGTTACTCTATTCTAAAAAAAATATTCATTTTCGTTAACGTGGTGAACACGATAAATTTTCCCTGAATTATTATTTTCTTGTCTGTGGTTAGTGTTTTTCCCTTTTCACGCTTCGGACTATCGGGGATTACCGATAACGATTAATATTATTACATTAACGTATAAATTTAGTTCAAAATAAACTTTGAAGCAAGAGAATACATATGATTAATCTTATTTGATAAAAAATCAAATCCCATCCTTCAATAATTTAGTGTAGCAAGAGAGATTAGTTCACTTTTGGCCCTGTCCTAGACTTATCTTTTTATCTACCATCTCTCTGGAAAAAAAAGGTTGAGCGACTGACTATCAACTAATTGAAACAGTTCTCGTAGAAAATAATCTGTTAAAGTACCTCCATTAGGAGGCCATATGTTTCACATCGGAAGCGAACATGGATTAAAAAAAGAGTAATTGGTTGCGTTAAACAAAAAGTAACGAACTGATTTTCTTAGATATTTTAAGTTATAAATTGGAACTAGTCGAAAATATTCCGAATTTCATTATGATAAAGAGATCGAATTTAAATTCTGTCTTATGTTTTATTTGAATCATTTCGTTTTTTCCTGAAAGTTATATATTTTATTATTATTAAGGAAACAAGTATAAAATATTCCTTATAAAATCAACAAGTGATGTAAGAATTAAGGCAACCAATTCCAGACCGTTTTTGAGATTTCAGAATTGACAATTTTCTCAATCCCGAAATCCTAAGATTAGTACTGTCACAATTCCAAGATTTAGAAATCACAAAATGGGACGAGATCCTGGGATTGGAGGCAGGCCTTAGTAAGGATGGATACAATTTTAATAGAACCATGCACATTTACAACATTAACATAAAGTATCTTAAAAGGAGACAAAATTTTGAATGTCAAAATCTCCATTCAGTAATTTTGAAGTTGGTTCTCTTTTGTTTCTCAACCCAATTGATGTTGCGGTTCTGTGTTAAGAATTGATCCACGTTCGATCAGAGAACAGTGATCGATGTGCAACATTGACATGTGTTTGACCTGGTTATATTATATTGTTGCACTCGTTAAATGCCTCACTTCTTCAGTAAGTTTATTACACAGTTATTTAAAAAAAAACACACTTTATTATATCTAGTCTTCTAGCAGGTGTAGTCTGTGCAGTTTGTGATTGTGCTTGGTGACCAAGTGATTCACACATATTCAAATTTAAGCGATTAAAAAAATTGCTGTCTGATTTAACGACGAGCCTTTTCAATTAAACAGAAGTCGTGGATTACGTGATAATGTTAATTATTGAAAATACCACAATAATTTGAACACTACAATATAATAATTTTTGAAGCATTCATTATTCAATTTATTTTATAAGAATATTGAATTTGTTTATAAGATTTATCAGTAACTTTTGCGACAGATGACTTAATTTGTATGTGTGATAAGAATCTATTTTTTGATTTAATTAGTGTACTTATAAACGAAATACATTTTTGTTAATATTGAGATTTTGTATGCGATCGCTTAAATATCAATAATTTGATTATTATTGATTATTGTGATTGATTTTATTGCAATATTTATTTCAATTTTTAGAAACATTTATGAGATGTCGTACATAATATTATAATAAATCCAATCAGTGAAAACTAAATGCAAATGTGTGTGTAGTGTCCGTCCGTAGTGCAGTCTCATCGGCGTTGGCTTCCGTGACGGATCTTACAGGTTCGAATCCCAGTGCCAATATCATTTTTTCAATTTATTCGAAAGCGTGGATGTTTGTGATTTCTAAAAATTCCCTCTCAGCTTTTTAATCCTAAAATAACGGATTGATGTGACAGAAATTATCTAACCACCAATCCTGTCCTAACCCTATTGTTTTTGTCTCTACTCTTTTTTAAAAAAGAGGTTGAGAAACTGATTAACAATTATTAGTTATCGTATATGGAAATACGTTCACATTTCTTCCCGGACTACTGGGTAAAGTCTACTCTTATCTGTCATTTAAAAAGATTTAGAGTAAAATTTAAGAGAACTGTAAATGATTTTGTTTCACATTATTTTATCGTTAAAATTATTAACAAAGACGTTATTATTACTGCGATGTTAAAAATGAATACATGTTATTACAGCGATATAAAGTTATTTAAAGCTTTCTATAACGTTAAATGTCAACAAGTCATTCCTAATTGACCGATTGACTCTTATCGCAATTCCCTGAACGATAAAAAAAGAATAATTACTGTACGCTTAGATTTATTAATAAATTTATCTTCTTCCACGACATCCTTTATTAATAAAAAAATGAGATAATTTGAATGATTTAATGTTGAATAAATAGATTATTTTTTTAAGAGGAAGAAGGATGTTTCATTTACTTTCTGTTTTATTTTATAATAAATAAAAAATATCGATTTATTATAAAACTTTGATCTGGGGAGTAGGGTGGGGTATGGCTACTCTCAAATTTATTTAGAGTTAGATACCAAATAATAAGAGAATACTCAACATGTTTTTTTAAAAAAATTTTACCGTTGGTATAACTTAAATGTAATAATTCCGATCATGTTCACTGTTGTTGAAACGAAAAAAATAAACTATTTTTTTTTTATATATTTTTTTAAATTTAATTTCGAATTGTTTTTTATCTGAATAATCATGTTTTGTAATGAAAAAAAAAATGCTTTACAACATAGCTTTTGGCGAGCTTACGTTAACTTTGACAGTTGATTTTAATATCGACCCATAATCGGAAGAAAATAGTAAACGCCAATTCATAATTTTTATAGAAGAAGGTTGTGTTTTAACTTCCTCTAGTAATAAGCTCGTAAAAAGAAACTTTAATTGACTTAATATTATCACTTTTAGGGTGTTCACTGTCAATAATTGGTGAAAAGGCATATTAATAAAAACACCAATTACAATACCTCGAATTACGCGCTGGCTTGAAATATTCGCCGCAAATCCCCCAATTGCACGGTCGCAATCCATTGTCGTTACCACGAAACTGTCGTCTGTGTATTCAACACGTACCAGGCTATACACGCATAGCTGGACGTCTGTCTGTGTGCGGGATATTTACTACTACAAAAACTAAATATTTCGTCCATATTTTTTTTTGCAAATCGAAGGGAAATCTTAGTTTTGCATTTTCCGCGGAAAAAACCAAATCCCTAATTTTGTATGAGATTCACACCCCCAATTACACGGTCCCGACTATGGTGTAAATGGGGGTTTTACTGTATTCCTTTGTACTTTAATCCACTTTATTAAAAAGGTCAGAACCGGTTTCGCTCATTGCGAGCATTGTCAACTGAGACTGATTATCATTGTCAACAGTCAGTTGACAATGTTTGCAATGAGCAGAACCGGTCCTGACCTTTTTAATAAAGTGGAATAAAGTACAAAGGAATATTGTGTTTTTATTATTATAATATTATTAACTGCATTTAAGGGACTATTTTTGCGAAATAATTACGAGAGGAGGTTAATAAAACCTCTTGTTATGATTAAAAACTGAAAATCTTCCTGAAAATTTACGTATTGTCTCTTATGTTGTTTAGCTGATTACGGGTCGTTATAGCCTCTTTCTAACGCACTCTTTTGATTGATCGTATACATAATAAAAGATTGAATATAACAACAGAGAACAGTCCGCAATTATAAAATCATAGCAACTGTAAAAACCAAATACAAAAATCATGTTGAATATTAGCGACCACCCTTAATTTGTATCTTTATTCTTATACCTTTGAGAATAGCTCCAATGGAGCACTTTTGATTTGAAGTCGATAGTATGAGTATATTATTACGAGACTGTATTTAAAAATATTATATTGAATATACTATTTTTGTGCGATTGAATTTATTATTGAAACTTGACGTGAACGTCACGCTGCAGACTAAGTGATTTAAGTTAGATACTTTCAAGTCTTTAAACTGATTTTAAGAATGTTAAAACTTTTAGAAGCATACAGTTGCATCATTAAAATTCATAAACGAACTTTCAAATTTTAAAATAATTTCCAATTTTTATCGTATGATAAAACGTGATATGAATGATAAGACGTCACTAGACATAAAATTTACTTCGATGTATCGTCATTTTCGATTTTTTAATATTGTATCACAGCTATTTAATACAATAACAATCACTTTTCAGCTTTCAACTATAAATACTAGGCGGAAAGTTATTATATTAAAAAAATAACACTCGATTGAACTAATTCTGTACATAATTTTTAGTAGAGACTCTCCCGATCCACGAAATTGTCCCGATCGTACTGTAGTAATTTTAATAAAAAAAATATAGAAACGAATATTTGCATATACACTATTGATATTTCAAAACCCATGTAAAGTAAAATATTGCAAAAAATTAATGAATATTGTCTTGTAATTACTTTATTCCCCATAATTCGAGGGATTCGTTTGATTTTGCCGATGAAACCACTTCCTTCGCAAGATAATACATGGGGTCAGTGGTATAATTGTTATTATTGCAAAGTAGCATCTGTTATACTTATGTATTGTGGTCATTTTTTTTTTATATAAATGGAAGATTTTGAAAATTTCTTACCTTTTTTTATTGCCTTCCAAAATGTATAAAGTTTCTCAATGTATACAGATGCTCCCACTATCTATATATATATATATTTTAAAATAGCGAGTCTCAGGTAGTTGGTTATTTTATTGAAATGTACCGGGAACCGAGACTGAAAAAAGTATCGATTTCCAGGGAATTTATTCTTGGGTTGTCTCGACACAGAATCTTTAGGCTAGGTATTAATTAGAAAACATTTTAATAATATTCAGTTTATTGCCACTTATTCATAATATGAATATATATAGATTAAGATAGAGTATATAACATACTATATTGTATCTTTATCTATACATTTTTTTATATTTCTATAACCGATTGTTGAGCACATCCTTATAAGTTTTTAATTGCATAATACAAGTCAATAAATAATTTAAAAATTATTAGTACAATGATTTAATGTATATTTTGACTGAAATTTCAAATTGATAACGTTTTGAAGAATTTTTTGTTAGCAGTTTTCGCTAACTAGGTAAGAAGTTTTTGTCTTTTAGATCACTTTTTCTTCATCATAGATCATTTTTTTGTAAATCTATAAAAAAATCTTGCGAGAATGATAAAACTGTTTTCAAACGGCGCGAATTGATTTTTTGGATATAATTCTTGTAATGAGTTTATATCAATGGATTTAAAAAAAGTTTTTTTACCAATAGTATGATTACTATTAAATTTGTTTTACCAACTAGCATGACGATAAATTTATGTTTTTTTTTAATATACATATTAATTAAGAAAAAACAAGCCATTTTGTAAGTAAATAATTTATAATAGTGACTCACAGAAAAAAACGAATTGAAAAGCTTATATACTGTTAAAAGTAAGTGTTATGTTAATGGATTGTGTATTTCATTAAATAAATACACTTTCATCGTTTGCCTATTATTTTTTAAAATCTTGGAAAACTTTTTATGGGGTTGTTGAATTTGAAACTATCGATACGGTAGGATACTTTGCAAATTTGGCAACATTAAGCTTCGCTTATTTGTCTATATCGACAGACCATGCAAATTAAATTTTATGGTTATTTCAACAAAACATCTACATATTAGCTTCAAAGATAAAATTGACAGCGGATTGCAACTGTCAGGTCCAGAGCCATCTATGACTTCTAGTCTTCTCTGTTAAGAATAACCATAGTAATTTATAAAAATACAACAAGAAGACTATCTTATAATCAGAGCTTTGCAGTCGTAATCAAAATCGTGGTGTTTTGGATAATTAAATTTAAATAAAAAAGGTATGCATTTTAGTAGATATAAAAAAAATACGAAAAAACTATTCATAAAATTGTGTACCTTTTTAAAATCGGAGGCAATGAAGAGTCAGATCATTTGTAAATTTCAAAGTAGATAATAACTGTTGATAATATGATATATACATTTTAGTTTAAAAAATGAAATTCTTTATAATTAAGTGTTGTTGAAAATTTTATTGCTAGCTATTTTAAATAAGGCATAATATATTTTTTTGCGGTTTTTCAATTTTGTGCAATTTCAAAAAACTATTTCTAACATTTTTTAGTTAATTTACTTTTAAAGATTTACACCTTTAAGTGTAAACTTATAAATCAATAGTTGTCAGTATCAGAGATTTTAAAAGATTTAGTGTATTATCTATTGTCAAATTAAGTTGATGTATTGGGTGATATTTTTAAAGATTTTGTCATTCAATTTGTGGCGCGTGCTTTGTGACATGTTGCGTCATTTTTTAAAACCACAGATCTTTCACATTGTTGCCATTCAATTGGGAAAAGAATATGTTTGTAACAATTGACTGTTACGTTTTAGCTAGCATTATTTTCGAATAAATAAATTTTCAAGCCATATTCATGGTGACATGGCAAACCAAACTGAGCAAAAACCAGTTATCAGCTGTCAAATTGGCTGTCGCTGAATTTTTTTTGGTTAATCCAAGAGACAAAAATCCTATATTAAATCAAAATATTTCCTGCTCAAGAACTGGTACGACTGTAACAAAGACGTGATGGTTTCTTGTCATATAAGGTTTACCTTTGTCATGGATGTTTGACAACGTAATCTGTCACTAAAACCTGTCACGTGGCTGCTGCAAAAATGTTGTGACCCACTTGTTATTTCAGTATACATACATATCTACCTCACGTAGTTTTTTAGGATTTCAGTGCAAGTCTCAGAAGTCTAGGTCGTCTCGATCGTAAAAACGTACTGTTTTATGCTCGCCGTTGTCATTGAATTTGCAACAAAACAATGAATGATGCAAACACACTTTTACTGCGTGGGCCAAACGAGGGAGACCAATTTAGCATTCGCCATTTTGTGAGTTAAATTAGAACTAATTACAGCTTGTTAACCGAGTTCAGTGTATTCAATTGAGACTTTACATTTTATGGGAGCGTACGCTTTGTGCATACGCCATTTTGAATTATATTCGTATTTTAATCAAATTCTACATTCTACGAAATCCGCGGAGATTAACGCGCCTTAAGCATTTTAATTTTAATTTTAATTTTAATTTTGTGCTATTTTAGAATCACTTTTAATGTAATTGGTATTTTCTTTTCAATGCTAATTGTTGTTTATAACTGTTCATTTTTGTATAAATAGCACTGTTAAATTATATTTCTTATCAGTTGACGATGCTCGTAATGAGCGAAACCGGTCCTGACATATTAAATAAAGTGGAATGAAGTACAAAGGATTATTGTGTTTTTACTAATATTATTGATTATACACTATATGTCACTCGATGCACACCTTTTTTTAAATCTACATACTTCGTTTAACAAAGAAATGTAAATAAAAATAACGCACAAAACAATCATTCATTCAAAATAACCTTCAATATTAACAGTGGCGGTTCTAGGTATTGGGCTAGGTGGGCTAAGCCCGACCTGCATTTTTCACCCAAAACATTAGATGGCTGAATAAAAATCAACAGCAATTCGGCCGCTGAATAAAATAAATACATTTATTAGCGTAACTTACCTTTCCCAAATGAATATAATATCTTTGTTTTAATTTTCCTCTGTCAATATAAGACAATGTTACGTCTACCTACAATCATATTCTCGATTGTGTTTTGTATTACAATTTTAAAGTGAGCCGGCATAAAAAAAACAATAACCCTATAAATACTTCACAGGGAACAGGAACTGGAACACGTCACTGGCAACACCACTCAGGGGCTAGCGCCCATTAAGTCCGCAACCACAGACAATATCATGACATATTTCTTTACACTGGGGCGCAATCAAGCACGATTAGATTTTTTTTGTATTTGTATGTACGGAAACGTCATCAATCACAAAGGATAGTGTTTCAATCTGTCAAGTTTCTGTTGATCGTTGGGGGCTGATCTGATTCAGCCCATTACGCATACTTATGCATTGAAACACAATACCAATATCGTTGTATTGTATGAAAGTGACAGGTATTGACTTTCAGTGACAGTAAGTGACAGTTCTATACTGCTTTTAGTAGGTACTTGTTATTTCACTTTGAAAGAGACGAATTTAAGGATTCCGTGTTATTATTCTATTATTTCTTAGTTACATTAGCATTGATTTTATTATATAAAAATTTATGCATTGCAGTAGTATCGTAATATTTGTTAATTTGCTTGTAGATTAATGTATAAAGTGAAGTGGAAATATGCTTTTCTCTAGCCCACCCAAGATTTCAGGTCAGGAACCGCCACTGAATATTAACATTACATACATTATATTCGTGAGTCTTGGCTTTGAATAAATAATGAAATCAAAGTTTAGTGTTATATAAAACACTGGACAAGACTGATAATTTCCATGCTGCAGTCTACGAACACTTTTTGTTTATAGTTAAAGCTGATTAAATTATGAATATGTTATTGCAGTACCCAGTTTTCAGCAATGCTTCGTTTACTAGTTTTATATAAAAGAATATTATTTTATCAAGAATATTATCTTACTTGCACATTTGTAATGACCCTAAGTTAAGAGCCTCTGCTTTAAAGTAGTAACCACTCGGCTATAGCAATCTGCTTCGTGGAGGTATTCTAGTATGTCAATACCAATACTTAACCGAAAAGGGTGTGTATTAGAAAATGTGGAAACAATTATCCCGTATATATTTTATTAAAATACCGTTGCCAGTTGAATTTTAAATTGGATTACACTCAATTGATTCCATGAATAATACACTATTTCTAGAAATTATTGTTTTGAAAGTTGTCAACTGTTCATTTGTATTTGAGGACAGGTCTGAAACAAGGAATTAAATAAATCGGTCATTAAAATTTAGTAATAAAATATGTAATACTTTTGTTTTCTTTTTGTTAATTAAAGCTTTTTTATATACATAAAATTTAAACCATTTCCGCTATAATGTGAAGCATGTGGACTTCTAATGAAGTGTATGTCAATACATTTTACGAGCACTTCTAGTTACTCAGTTGCTTAACCTCTCTTTTCGAAGAGCGTAGGGAAAATAAAGATAGGGCTAGAACAAGGCAAGTGGTTAGCATTTCGTGAATCGCAAGCTATAATCGGATGGGTTGGAAAGAATTTCAGACATCAGAGAAACCCACGTCTTCGCACATAATACCTCTCTTGGTTTTGTTTTATTATAAGTCGGTATCTGTAGTAATAAGAATTTGCCTATGCCATCGGAAGGTTCCAGGTAAAATTTTAATAAAAGTAAAAATTAATAATGTTATTGACTACATTGTCATTTTCTTAAGAACGTCATTATAATATGGTAAAAATAGAATTGTGTTATATTTAAGTGTAATAATTTTTGTATCGAATTGAAAGCTTTTTTGAGTTTACGTTTACCTCCCTAGTACTCTGTTAAAACTTAATTAAGCTTACCTATGTATCCTGGCTTAGAAATGAGGCAAAGTAATTTTTTTCATATTAAATTCAACTTGCCTTACATATATTGAAAAAAGTATTTACTGTTATCATTTTTCTTACGTTTTTTTGGCAACTGCAAAAAAGACAGGCTGGGTTCAGGCTCTCTTGAGGCATCCTCAGCACGTGTCCAAGCCAGGTCCATCGCCGCTTCTTTATTTTGGATGTAATAAGAGGCTGGTTAGACAGTACCTTTAGAAAGACCTTAATTGAGAACAGTATAATCATTTTTAAATACGCCAGGCAAAGTTTTATTTGATTTCAGCCAGAGCATAATAAGTTTAAGAAAAATCTTTCGTAAAAAAAATGTGACAATTAAACACCACGGTAATCTAAGATTACATTTCATATTCGAAGCTCATATTTAAGAATGCCCTGCTGTTATGTTTTACAGTACACAGTTGTTAATTTATGAATCACTGATATTGTACACTGTCTAATATTACAGGGCCTTATCGTGTTTTGTCATTAATTCTAAGAGGCAATCACGTCACGAGCAGCTGTCGGATGTCTTTGTTAATACAAATGACACATATCATAATATAACTTAATTATAAAAAGAGAAGCAAAGTTCACGCGTAATTTGCGCCAAATATATTTCCTGCATCCGCTTCTGTGTCCTCCCACACCAATTTATTTTGACCCCCCGCACTCGGTCCGAAATTTTTACGAACTTGAATTGAGCCAAATCCTGACAGATGGGTTCGTTTAATCAATAGCCCTTTTGTAGACAAGGTTTTTTTATTTAAGCGCCTAATATATGGATTCTATCGTCCGATTTGCAATGATAATCGAAAGCAATACATCGGTCCCAGCAAAGGTTTAGTTGTATCAGCTTAGATTACGTATCTCGATTTGTAACATTGAGTTGAATTTTGTTTTCCTGAACCGAGAGATATAAATGGTATGAAATAAAAATTGCTGGATTTAACACATTGAGAAATGGTCTCAACAATAATTCATTGTCGACTAGGGCAATGGTCCGCAAGCTCATTAATCACCTGAGCCAAATATCAACCATACGACGATTGAAATTTATTTTGAGAGCCAAACTTTTTAAACTTAAACTTTATAGCTAAGTACATTAGTATTAACTTGATCAGGGTACTACTATGCTGGCTTTTGCCTACAAGTTTGTCCTCAATTTGATTGAGGTACGTTTACTGAGATCACCCCTTCCAACTCTAAATTAAATTACCGAAAACCGACTTCTGCGAGTGGGACACGAAGTTTCAATCGCACTGTATGTGTTATTTTGTGGAAGAGCTACACGTGGCTTGCGAGCCGCAGTTTGCCGACCACTGGACCAGGACATCCAATCCCAGAACCCTTTTTACCCGGTATTGATCCTTAACCGTAATTTTTACTTATCAATAATTTTAATACAAAAAACAACTGGCATTACATTTTTTTGAAATCAATTCGGGTACAAGAGATATCGCAAACAGCCGTGTCCAAGATCGATTTAAAATTGTAAAATTAGTATTAAGACATTATATAAGTATACTAAGTATGTAACGTTCGATTGTTGTAGTAATTATTGCGTATAATAGTAAAATAAAAATTGCGCATAAGAGTAAAATAAAAACTTCCCCGAACACCCCAAAAAGTTTTGAGATTACGCGAATCTTTTGTGTCCTTTTTGGCAACCCACTGTTTTATGTATTGGAGTTCAAAACTGTATAGGTGGATGTGATATCTTTATATCTCTCACCCTGAACGTAAAAAATACGATGCTCAACTGATTTACAACGAGTCGTCGATTTGACTCTTTTTAGTATGGAGGGAAGAATAATATTTCCTAATACTATTTAATACAAATTAATAGAGCATTCATTAAAATAAGTACGTAATAATGCAATTGTGTACATTTGTCCCATAGAAAATTATATCATTCAAAAAATCATAGATAATTATGATGATGTTTTATGACCTGTCAGTGCACTATGAAATGCCCCTACTTTCTAATCATTATGTAATATATATCTAAATAATTTAATGCCCCCTGCTGCATTTTGTTGAATGTTGCCCCCCCTTTGTTGAATTATGCAAATTGATTTTAATGAGGATGTCAACAAAGCACTCTCTTCTCGCAGATCAATTTAAGACAGCGATGCACGACCCGTGGCTCAATTTTTTTTATAATAAAAAAAATCAAACAAAATGAGGTATATTTTTCATAGGCGATTACTCTACTGACAAATACATATTTTAGATGGATTCGGCAGTAACTTTGTGGAAATTCATTTTTAATATAATATATTTTTTTTTATAACTTTGTTACTCCAATTGTTACAAATGTTGACACGTGTTTCGCCTTAAACAGAACAAGGTTTACGAAAAAATTAAAATTTGATTGTAATTCTTTAATTATAAATTAAAAAATAAAAGTTGGGGGTTTTTCATTTTCTATTGAACGCAAGGAGGCGGTAAGATACAAACATTGATAGTACCGTTAACAAATTAATTACTTATATTAGGTACGGTAAATTTGAAATGGAAATAAATTCAACAATTGTGAGTCACCTATTTTATTATTATTATTATTTGCATAGGTAAATCATTCGATCTTCTGCCTGATGATGTTTCTTAGAGACGAATCACGTGTCATAATTTGTATCACAAGTGAAGTAGCAAATTTATCAAATTTAATTTTATGTTGAAAATGAACTTCCACAAAGTTACCGCCAAATCCATCGACAATATATATATATATTTTTTGGATATCAAATTTATGGAGCTTCAGGTACCAGGATGCGCCAGCGTCAAGGTTCTTCCAGTCTCCTTCATCGATAAAGATTTTGAAAAATTGTAAATTGCATCCCCTTACCGTCGTTTGCAGACGGAAGGGCGCGATCACTACAGAGATAAGAAGTTCACGGGAACTCCATATGCATTATTTTGCAAATCCCATTCCATATGCTTCCTCCATACTATATCCGTACATGTACATACATGTATGTACACACATAAAGTACACAAAAAAAGTCAATAAGCAAATAGAGTCATTTTTGTGATGCTAAGTTCGTTCTTAAATTGTTAATTTTAGACGACATAAGATATATGGAGGGTCGTCGAGCAGAACTGCTCTAGGTCTAAAACGATTCTCAGGCAGTGTTTTGTCATAGTTGTGGAGATTAGAGATCGTTGGGTTAAAAGAATATATATATATGATAATAAGATAATCGCTTATGGGACTTGTATTTTATGTTATACTACCAAATACATATTTTTATTTTGAAGCTTTCATTACGATATTCATTGACATTGAAATCAAAATTCTGTTCTTTTAAACCATTGGTCCAATATTATAGTAATATATTATTTTTATCAAAACTGGGTTTGGGTGTATTTGATCCCAATCTCCTCTAATATGATAAAGAATATTTTAATGAAAGGATGAATTGTATATTTTGTAAACCTATATGTATACAAGCAGAAACTTTTTGTGTCGAGGTGCTCTTGTTTAGGATGACAGCCTTTACAAAAACTCAAAAGTAACGGAGTATTGTGATACAAATAAATGCAATTAAATATACATTTGTAATGATATGTTTTGTAATTTAAATATATTATGATTAGTGGCAAGCACTCGATATTTCGTTATTCGGATTCAATTATTAAGGGATGGTAACTAATTAATACACGTGTTCTTATCAGTGTCTTTGCCGAGTAGTTAATGCTTTCAGGCTTTCGTAAGCTCAGCTGCGGAGTTAATGGTTCGATTCTGCGAATGAAAATCGAATGTAAAACATTGATTTTAAAACTAACCCAATCCACACTATTTATAAATGTAAAAATCGATTATCCAGTTCATTAGTCAGACAATTCAAAAAAATGTGAACTGGCCTTGAATATGCAGTAATCTATAAAAGTTTGCATTTTATCGGCCCCTGTATTAGATAGTTAAAAAATGATTCTAAATAAATGCTAGTGCCAATAACCGTCTATAGCATAGGTTCTCAACCTTTTTGGCGTGGCGACCCCTTTTTATAAAAGCCATGTGACCCGCGGCCCCGATGCAATTGAAAAAGGCATTTTTTTTAATAAGGTAATTTTAGTTTACTGTAGTTTTAGTTTTGTTGTTCAAATCCAAAATAGAAAAAGTTAGCGACCCATAGGTTGAGAACCCGTG
This sequence comes from Himalopsyche anomala, assembly GCA_031772345.1. NCBI lineage: Eukaryota > Metazoa > Arthropoda > Insecta > Trichoptera > Rhyacophilidae > Himalopsyche > Himalopsyche anomala. Next base: position 12,892,423 of record CM062837.1, on the reverse strand, counting down.
ATCTATAGTGTATAAACAAATGTTGGCATTGTCTGCGTCATTACACAAATATTTCTTAATATCCTACTACTGAAATCGATCTAAGTACCTAATCTGTAAGCACCTGTTGATAAGATGTATGAACCTCGACGAATGAATAATACTTGATTTATGGTGACCAATTAATTATTGGTCAGCTGCGTGGTCGAGTGGTAAACTTTATAGGCTTCGTTTACGGAGGTCGCGGGTTCGAATCCGAGTACGGACAGTTATTATAGATTGATTTATGGATTTCTGTCCGAAGGTTTGGGCTATGCGATGTCTTGAATTCCTCCCCCCACCTATTCTATCCGAAAAATTGAGCGTATTGAGAATGATTATATTACACCTATTCTATCCTTATATCTCTTCTGTATTTAAAAAAAAGTCTTATAGGTCGAACAATTGAGTAACAAGCAGTAATCGTAGACTCACTTATTAATAAAAACACAATAATCCTTTGTACTTCATTCCACTTTATTTAATATGTCAGGACCGGTTTCGCTCATTACGAGCATCGTCAACTGATAAGAAATATAATTTAACAGTGCTATTTATACAAAAATGAACAGTTATAAACAACAATTGGCATTGAAAAGAAAATACCAATTACATTAAAAGTGATTCTAAAATAGCACAAGTACAAAACAGCATTTTAATTTTGTGCTATTTTAGAATCACTTTTAATGTAATTGGTATTTTCTTTTCAATGCCAATTGTTGTTTATAACTGTTCATTTTTGTATAAATAGCACTGTTAAATTATATTTCTTATCAGTTGACGATGCTCGTAATGAGCGAAACCGGTCCTGACATATTAAATAAAGTGGAATGAAGTACAAAGGATTATTGTGTTTTTATTAATATAATGCCTTTCCACCAAGTATTGACAGTGAACACCCTAAAAGAGACTCACTTATGTTGAGATAAATTCTTTAAGGAAGCCGTACGCTCCACATTGGTAAAAGCGGACAGTAAAAATATTGAATATTACTTTTACCATTCTCTTATAACAAGTTATTTGGAGTTGTCTGACTGATGAACTGGAGAATAGATTTATTTATATTGAAAGTATTTCGAAATTTACGACCTCTTTTAAGTATTAGATGGAAGTAAGGCGGGATAAAAAAAACAGAGAACAAATGAATAGCAAGCAGTTATCTAGGAGGCCATACGCTGCACATTGGTAGCGGACAGTAAACATATTGAATATTTATTTTCCCATTGTCTTATAACAGGTAATTTGTAATTTTCTGACTGATGAACTGGAAAATAAATGTATTAATATTGAGAGTATCTCGAAATGTACCTACGCCTTTTAAGTATCAGATAAGAGGAAGGTGGGATCGTATTAAATCATGACACAAACTCCTGCCTACGGTTCAAATCTATATATAATATTAACAAAAACAAGTGTAGTAATGTTTCCATCCCGATGTTTTAGTCCGTGACCCAGCAAACATGGGATTAAAGCACAACAGCGTTGACCACTCGGCTACGGGGTTAAGTCAATTAAATAATTAATGTATTGATACCGATTAAATTAAATTATTTTCCTTATTAATATCTATCTATTAATACTCTAATAAACATAATCGTCTTTGTTCATATTATAATTATATTTCACTGTATTCTAACTGACGCGCCGAGGATGTGGTTACTTGCTGGAATACAAAACCATCCATCAGGAAAAATAACATTTTATACAAAACTTGAACTTTAAATGAGGTTTTCTTAAGTTCAAATATATTTAGAATTTTTTGTCGAAATATAAATAATATTAACCTTATTATGGGATAAATGTCATATAAGTCAATAAACAAATCATATTAACAATATAATTATATACACTTTAATCACAATCGGTTAAAAAAAAATCATCAATATTTACTGAAAGCAAAACTGATGGCGGATTTTCTGTGTGCATAAAGAATTTATTGTGAAAAATCATACAAATTCGTGATAAAAGAGTAGTAAATTATGGGCTATGCTAGTGGTTGGTAAACTCATTAGTCAACTGCGCCAAATATCAACTACATATACAACGATTGAGAGCCATTTTTATTAAACTTTAACAATATAGGTAAGTAAATTGTTATTAACTTGATAAGGGTCCTCATATGCTGGGGTTTGCTTAAAAGGCCCTCGATTTGATTGAGGTACGTTTGCTGAGATCACCCCTTTCAAATCGAATTTTTAAAACCCAAAACCGACACCTGCGTGTGAGACACGATGTTTCAATCGCACTGTATGTAGTATTTTGTAGAAGAGCCACACTCAAAAGGCCAAAGAGCCGCAGTTTGCCGACTACTGAGCTATGCACTCGCGAGTTAATGAATTTTTAATATTAATCCTGTTCTATTGTTTAGTACTTACTACATATTTAATTATGTTATTTTTGTTGAAATTATTGCTCTCTATAAGCTTAGAACTACGATTACGCAGAGAAAAAAAGCAATATATTCCATTCATTTATTGTTATTGTGGATACAACGTTGGAGTTGGAGTCGGTTGATTCATAAACAATTTGCACATCTTAATGGATACCATCGATTAACAGTGTAAATGGAACTTTGATATATGATATTTGATTTAGTCGAATCCTATTGTATTACTAATCAAACGTTTCATCTATCGTGTTTATAAGTACACTCAACCCTTCTTATATATGTACATGGTTTTGAAATAGCATAGTCCGGTCAAAAGTACTGATATGAAAAAATAGTAATAAGTTGACCGTTCACTCTCCTATTGATTTTTGTTTACCCACTATAGGCACTGTTATTTAGAAAAAAGTGTAAAACCGCTATATTATCAGCTGTGTTCTGAATAAATTATTATGGTATGCGCCTGTAAGTATTTTCACACACTAAAGCTACACCATGTAATGCTATTTGCCTAACGTTAGGCGGTACTTTTTCCAGAGCTTAGCTCGTATAATTTTAATATCTAGAATAAATTATTAATATATAATTTAGAGATCAACTAAAATATCAGGACCAGTTTCGCTAATGAAGAGAATTATCAATCGATAATGCTCGTGAAAGTCGTACAAATGAATATTGTTTTTTGAATATATAATGTGATGAGCTTTTTTGCATTTTTTGTTGATTATTTAGAAATAGTGCGAAACCCTCAAATCTAGAGAAGAAATTGTTTAAAATATTATTTTTTTACCAACTGATAAGGTATTAAATTAATATCTCCAAATTCAATGATAAACTGGCTCGAGTGATAATTTATCTCCAAGAATGATTTAATGGAAAATTCTGATAAATAGTTTGCTCAAGTCGACAGATCTCATCGTCCGAATCTTCTATCTTTATGTGGTTTATATGCAAATTCCCCAGATACCCATTTCACGCACAAAACTGAAACAGACCCGCATCTAGGATCACTGTCACCTTTCTCTAATATCAGTAACAAAACGTCAAGGTGTCGCGCTGTATACACATACAGGTATTTTAAAATTGTGGTCTGTAAAATAATGTAACGTAGGCAGTCATGGCTCAAGATTATTTAACATGGTGGATAAAGAAAATCTAAAGTTTTTTATGTTTTATTTAAATGTGTATTTGCTTGCTTTTGAAAGTCAAATCTTACCACTGGAGGATCCAGACAATATGTCAAGGGTTGACCATTCAGCTTGAAAATGAAAATCCTACATAGTAAAATTAGAAGTTTTAAAAGAAATAGATAATTTATCACGTATCGATTTTAGTTATATTTACTAATACATAGACGTCACATGAAAAAAACGTAAAATATCAATTATTACTAGTACATATAAACCGAAAAGTTGACATCATTGGTTGACTTTAAATTTTTCTAAATCTATCGTCTAAATATAATATTATATTATATTATGGTCTCGCCTTAACTATTATTTCGGATTGGTCGTTTTTGTTGAATTTTACTCATAAATATGTAGTCTTGCCTCGCATATTTTTTGGCGTTTTTTTCTAACGCACAACTAAAATGTCGAAATGAAGAAAACTATATCTCTAGCTGAGAAACTGAAAACAATTCAAGACGTTAAAAAAAATCCAGGAGGATAACGAATTGACATAGCAAAAAGGGTTAACTTAGAAAAGTACGCGAGTTTCAAAGGGTCTCTGCTTAAATTTAAATGCTAAACTGCAAATATTTAAGTCATTTAAAAATGTATAATATATATATGTTATTTAATAAAAATGGTGTAAATAAAAAAAATGTTTTGCTATTATTTGAAAATTGTCCGTATTATCGGTTTCCCACATTTTACGTTTGCTTAAAACGGTCTCTTGAAAAACTTAGAATTAGGGTTTTACTGCAATATAACGTCACATAGTTTTGGCTATTTTTAACATCTCCCCATAGTCACATTTCCTTTATACATTTTGTATTAAATCGTCACATTGTATCAGACCCCCCCTAGAGCGTGACGTCATATTATATGAACGCCCCGAAAGTACATAGATGACTGATATGTTTATGATAGTTAAAAATGTCGAGCATATGATCTCATCAGAAAATTACTCAACAGTTAAAATTTTATTGCTTAAGTCTAAATATTTTGATTAACTATTTTTTTAAGATAACATGACAATAGAATCGTTCTTCTCACGCACTTTTTAATTGAATATAATGTGGTCAATTTTCATTCGACACATGTTTGGTTGAAAGATTATATGCAGAATCCAAATATTTCACGACGTAAGCAAATGTAAAAAATATTTTGTTTAATCAAAACATATTGACATGTTTATTTCTTTTGAATCGTTCAAATTATGTAAATTCACACAGATTTTGACACTAACGACCCGGGTTTCGCCTTACGGCATCTTCAGGCGTTCAAGTTCATCCGTGCACTTGAACGCCTGAAGATGCCGGAAGGCGAAACCCGGGTCGTTAGTGACAAAATCTGTGTGAATGCACATAATTTGAACGATTCAAATTTAATATTGAAATTCCACCGAGCACCTTCAGTCGAAATCTTAAATTATGTTTATTTCTGTACACCGATAAAATATTTCAATCCTGAAATACAAAAAGTTTATTAGTTAAAATTTAATTTGAAACGCGGGCCTTGAAAGTTACGAATTGGCTTTGGAAATCGGAAAGAAAAGTTATCCTCATAAATATTAAATACGGTATTTATTAAATAAGTTTATTTTACCCTACACAAATCCCTTGCTTATATAATAAATTTGATCATATTAATTATGGAAAATGATTGTACTTTCTTCATAAGTGTCATAAAATATATTGGAAAATCAAATTAGCCGAATCCGACACTTTATTTACTATCGATGGCTTTTCACGCATTTCCGTAGGCCTCTCACCCTTATTTAGCCACTGCCGCGGTTTTCGGGGATGACCGACCCTTGTCGTAATCTACTTTACTAAGCACCTTAACCCAAATGCTGATAGTTTATCCCTCGAAGCCTTTTTGTGACCAATTGAGTCACGTATACACGGTAGCGGTCTGGTTTGTCCCATTATTTCGTTTTGCGCGACCTTATTTTTTTGAATACTTTATGTCAACGGCGGTTCATATTGTTTGCTAATAACCAGCATGCCGATATCATGTTTATGTTTATTAAATTTAAACCCTATTCATAAAATTGTGTGTTAGAAATTTTATTTACTTAAAACAATACAATTTCCCTAATATTGAAGAGAAAATTTTGTATTATTTTACAGACTTTGTTTACTAAAAACAGTTTTTTTTATTTTCCAAGAATTCTAAGTTATTTATTTTTAATAGAGATTTTATCAGGGCTGTGGGGAGTCGCGGTGTTTTAGTCGGAGTCGGATTCTTAAAAAATGAGCGGCTTTAAACATTTTTTTTAAAAAAAATAATGTTGTGTATTCACATCAATAGATAATAGTGTTAACATTGCATGCTTGGCTGACTGAAATCTGATGGAATGCATATATATATATGAGTTAAAATGAAATTATTGAACAATTTCTTCGGAGTCGGAGTCGTCTTTTTTTTACACGACTCCACATCCCTGGATTTTATCAATGTTGTATCTAGCTTTCCTGCGTGTCACGGAAATCACATGCAGAAACCGATAAATTTAATGCCAATATGTCAAACTTTATTTCGCTTATATTTATTTTAAAAATCAATTAACTGGCACATTATTTTTTAATAAGAAATACAGTAAGACGGGAAAAAATATCTATTAACACTTTCAGGGTGTTCACTGTCAATAATTGGTGGATTATATTTAAAAAAAACTGTATTTTCATTATGTATTTTTCATATTGAAATTTTAACAAATCGCAAAAGCTTTCAAATCACCTGGAAGTATTACTGCAAAAACTAGTCGCAGAGATGTCTTCCAAGAAAAAATGACACTGAATGACGAAGCCGGGTACTTATTTGTTAACTTCCAAGAAGTTGTAGAAAGAAGCAGTCCAAGAAATCGCAAAAAGTATTTAAAAGTTCATCAGAAATGTGCTACGTCAACGAAAGTTTTATAGATGACGTCGAAAAGGCGAAAACAATTAATCATGAAGTAAAAGTTATATCTCTTGCAAAAGCGTTTTTACTTAAATAGAGCCTTGATTAAAATATTTGTTTTTACGTATGAGAGTCTTTTAAATATTTACCTAAAGTCTGCTCGGTCAAATGAATAATGTTTTATGTGGTAAAATAATTTGAAAATATACATACATTTGTAATATTATTTTTTTTATAACTTTGAAGAGAATTATTAGTAATTTATGTTGGACATTAATAATAATTTGTAATAAATAACTAATTTAAAGTTTGACTGGAGTAATGTTTTATTTTACTGAAGAAAACAAATATGATTTTATGTGAACTACATTAATTATAAACCAATTATTGGCGGAATGTGATGTAGTTGTAATTTCCTTTGCTGGACCGGAATCTGAGTTGTCAGCTTTATTTATTGTCTTCGTTTACGGTGTTCAAGTGCTCGAATCGAACGAATACTTTCATAAATTGATTTTTCAATTGATAAATAGGTATAGATTTATGTGACGTATATATTTCGTTACACCAATCTAAGCTAAGTTTCTTATTGTGTCGTAATGTTTTTTTCTATTCCTGTTCTCTCCAAAAAAGAAGAGACTGAAAAACAATTAGTTCTCGCAGAAAAACTTCTTTTCAAATGGTACTTTCTATTATGTACATGATATAAAGAGTAAATATAAACTACATTTTTGTCGATAATATTTGGAAAAAAAATATTAAATTTAAATCGTTAAAATTATGTACATTCACACAAGTTTTGTCACTAACGACCCGGGATTCGCCTTTCGGCATTTTCAGGCGTTCAAGTGTACGGATAAACTTGAACTGACGCTTTGTAAAAGAATGTATCGTGTTTATACAATAAATAAATGTATCACTAAGTTTAAAGCCATTGCTGGCGAAAAGAATTAGCCCACAAGAATGCCTAGAGATTTGAATAGTGAGTAATTTTAAGAATTATATTTATTTTTGTTCGTTGGAAAAAAATATGATTATATTTACTTACATACAGGGCATAAGAGTGCGGCATTCGGCAAAATTACCTGCTAATTCAAAATCAGTAAACTACTCAATTGTGCCCTATTTATTTCGTAAGTTTTATGGAAAAACAATTAATGCCCGCCTGTATTTATAATAAATATTTTAGAAAATTTAATTTAATTTTATTTTACACAATAAATACATGAAGAATTTAAAATGAATGAATGGTATATATGTTATGTTTGAATATTATTTCATGAAATATAACCGCCCCTGCATATACAAGAGGTGCATTGATCCAATGCCAAATTGACCGGCCGCCACTGTATACGATGTCATCATTGTTTGTGTTGTAATTTTTCATATATGAATATGCCTCCAGTCACCTGACAGTGATGTTCGCGACTAGTAGTAAGAACAACAGTTCTCTTTTTGAATTCGACAAGCAATAACGTTATATTGACTGTTGTACTAAGAGATATCCTGTGCAGGGAGCACAATATCAGACAGTTATGCTATTAAAAATAAACATTTTTGGTGTCATCAATATTGATTTTAGAACTGTCGAGAGATGGTGCTGTTTTCTTCAATGTCGAACTAAGCTATTATTTATATTAGTGCAATCTTTCAGCTGATGCATTTACAAATCGTCACAGCAAACTAATGTTGACAAATAAAATTGTTAGCGAAGACGACTGTAATGTCTTTAGCCTCTCGTTAATGAGTGCAGAACTGCGATTTTAATTAACTTTAGACAATTATGCAACAGTTGGAGCTTAATAAGTGCCATCAAAAGCATTCTTGATCGTTCAATTATAAACTTTAATTGCCAACTATTTTTTTTATTTTGTCAAAACGAGAAACTTTCGCTAATTTCAGCAATCAAACATTTTCGCCCACGTCAGCTCGAGAGGGACGCCAGATAATATGCAACTACTTGAGGTAGTGTTTTAGCATTCGAAAAGGTCAATAGAGTCGAAATGGTCGAAAAGGTCGATAGTCATTCGTACTTAAGCAAGCATTTGTGAAAGTAGTCTGTCCGAATATCAGCGGTGGGCTGCCAATACGTTAACAAGGGGCTCGCTTAATCTCAAAGTAATTCTCGACGTTCTGGGAAAGGAGCTATTTTTGTTAATCACTCTTTAGCAATTATATGCAATACTTAAATAAGCAATCGATTATTACTTAATACACTTCTAATCAATGTAAATGGCTAAAAATGTTATACTGACGCTGTCGTAGATAATATAAAAGTAAAAAATTGCAGTTATGGACTAGTTTGATCTGAGAATATTGTTTTCTCTTAAATTAACAAGGGGCTCGCGGGAACCCCTCCGATCCCCCCCCAGCCCACCCCTACCGAAGATGCCTCTGAAAGACGCGAAACACGTGTCACAGTTTGTAGCAAAATACGTGAAATAATCTAAGTTATTTTATTTTATATTAGGTCGATAGAGATTAAGAAAATTTATATACGAATATTAAATGGGCCCTCTAGAGGTGATGTGAAGTGAATAGCACTATTGCAATGTGTTTCAACTGAGGTTACTTCGTTTTTACGATACTTTAAGATGTGCAGAATATTACAACGCATTTAACTTTTTTTTTCTAAAACAGCACTTGACTTACTTCACTTCTAATGGGCCCATAATGTGTACTGCAAATACTACATAGCGTGTTGTATATCATTGTTACATGATCTCATTGGAGCCATTGCCACTGCAAGACTTCCTCTAACATAAGCGAAAATTAATTAAACTTAAAATAACTGAGATGTGTACTATAATGTAAAGGATTGACAGTTATAACAATATACAATTGACCACTCAGATTTATAAAGTGTTCATTAAATTTAAAAAAAATACACTATCGTCTAGAAACACTGTAATATACAATTGATTAATTTTTCTATTGATATATGCTTTAGTATCTGTGATTGTGAGACTAACTGTTGTTTTTTAGGACAATTCAAATCAATATTTTTCCTTAACAACATCGATATGTGATGAAAAGGAAGTCTTAGTCTATATAAATATATCCAAGCCATAAATTGGATGTAAAATTGAAAGCCTGTTTTGTTGGTGTGACATTTTTACAAAGAACCTATATATGTAAAAATTATAGACGCAAACAAGAAAAGATTATTTAAAGTGTTCCTCAAATTCTCAGAAATCTTATTCGTGATCTGTTTGAAATTACAAAGAACCATCGCACCCATATAACGAAAACGTTCAACTTTATTCATGCCTTTCTTGTACAAAGGAAACTTTCTGTTCCTAGAAACTTACAATTATAAAACCTTAATCTATAGAAATTTAAAACTTTTAATTTGACATCCATATTGAAGTAGTTTGCAGTTTATTGTAAACACTCAATCAATTCGTTGTTAAAGATCACAAACTTCCTTAATTGGAGTATTGCTTCAGTCATACACGTCATTATATTGGCAGAAATGTTCGGATACGAAAATACAGTTCTAAGTAGGTAAACAAGAAAAGAAAATTTTACTGTTCAAATAAATTATCGGTGGAAAGAAATTGAAGCCTTTTTTCAAAAAACTAGCTAGGCCAGTCCAGATAGACTGATGGAGGAATGAGTTATGAATGCCACATGTTAGTCAATTGAGTAAGCTATAAAACTAAATATATATTTAAACTTTTAGTGTGTTCACTGTCAATACTTGGTGAACAAGCATTATATTAATAAAAACACAATATTCCTTTGTACTTTATTCCACTTCATGTCAGGACATGTTAAATAAAGTGGAATGAAGTACAAAGAAATATTGTGTTTTTATTAATATGTATTTAAATATTATATAAGCTGAACATGTCTCTCGTATTGGCATCTCATTTTTTTTTTACAGGTCTACAAAAATAAAACTGGCAATGTCAGGGTAGACCCAACTACCCCTTTCATTTTTCATGGCTTCTGTTGGGTTTCGTATGTATATCTGGTATTAAAATTCTAAGTAATATTATAAAAAATGACATTTTTTTAAGAATATTCCCGCTTTACGGTTATAAGTCTCTCATGTAAAATTTGATTTCGATAACATAATTAGTTTTTGAAATAAAAACTTAAATTGCATTAATTTATGAAAAAGTTCGTAAGTCTTTCAAAAATTTATATTACTTTAAATTGAGTTGATTTTCAAATACGAAGTAAACAAATTAAATAATAAATCTTACAAAAAATAAAATTGCCATCCAAGAACTTTTAAATTGGCAGTAAAAGTAAAAAAAAATACTGTTCGATACACTGCCATCATATACCGATATAGAACACTTGATTTACGTTCATTTTTCACATCGGAAATACGTTTTTCATTTTTCGATACGTTGGCAAAGTTCCTAATGCCAATGTCGTCACACTTCCGGTACCTAATGTAACGAATTACTTATATACTCCGTTGAATAAAATAATACTATGTGGGTTATTCAAAAAAACGAGCGTGAATATGATACTGGCATTAACCCTTCAAGGACGAGCGTGACCATATGGTCACAGTAAACACCGTTGTCTATTGATCCCACTATTCATCATTTTTCTACCTGAATACCGTTGCTTTCGCTCATATTGAAGTTATGTTAAGAGGTCAAATTGTAAACATTGTTAATAATTTCACGTTTAGCTATCTTTCAACCCCGAATGTTTGCGTGCCCATATGGTCACGCTCGTCCTTACTACTGTCAGTACACAATATTACAAGGTAATAAAAGGATGAGCATGACCATATAGTCATACGGGATTTCTATAAAACGACTTCGAAAAAAGTCTTCGTCTCTGGAGAGTTGAGTATCAGAAGGTTGTAAGGGTGATTCAGAAAATAAAATTGTTCATTGTAAATTGCATAAGTATATATTTCAAAATTAAACATTGTATAATTTAAATTAGCCGCCTGTGTGGTCGAGTGGTCAACGTCGTTGGATTTGGTTACGGAGGTCTCGGGTTCGAATCTGGGTATGGACAGTTTTATAAATTGATTTACAAATTTCTATTCGAAGGCATGTATGTAAATGATGTCTTGAATTCCTCCCTCCCACCCATCCTATCCTATGAGCGGGGCGTATCGAGAGCAATTAGCTAACCACTGGTCCTGTCCTAGCCCTATCCTTCTATTTCTACTGTCTTTGGAAAAAGAGAGGTTGAGAAACTGAGTAACAAACAGTTCTCGTAGAAACACTTCTATTGAGATAAACTCCATTGGGAGTCCATATGCTTCATATTGGAAGCGGACATGGTAAAAATAAAATGAAATGAAAAACTATTTTTCAAATTAAAAGGCATGTTTATATCAGTCTTAAAAGTAGAAAATTTAACGTAAAAGATTACAACGCGATAAAAACTATGCAAACTTAACGCAATCGATTTTCCATGTGGTAAATTCTTGAGCTTATATTTCTGTTATAAAACAGTATATGCGTCCATATTTTTTTTTGTTAATTAGTAATCGTTTTTTCTTCATTAAATATTAAATTAGATAATGTTACTCTAAGTCGTGTTTTACTTCTACCTTCTACACTATTACTGTATAATGGATTTGGAAGAAAATCGATATATTTTGATTATGGCAGTAATTTGACTTGATTAACAAAACATACGAATTCAGCTTTCAAATGAAACGATAGGGAAAATATACTTCTTCGTTAAACCAAAGGCGCCAATCATTATTCAGTTTTGTGAATTTGTATCGTTTAGATCATTTCCGGTTTATTGACATTACTGTTCATGATAAAAAGGTGACGAGTGTTTTGACTCTGTTCGTAAAAATTGTCAAAAAACAATGCCGTTTTTTTTTTGCTTAGAATATACTTTTTTGATTGAAATTTTATTGATCTTAAGCCTGAATAAATAAATATAAGCCAACACTCCAACAGGCACTCTTGACTATGTATTTGGCAAGCATATTTATATTATTATTTCATAATCTAATTTCTAAATCTATGCCTAAGTGCGCTCCGGCATGGGAAAACTTTGCAGTTACCGACTAGTAGAGGTATGCATGGGCCCGGGCCTGGCCCTCGGGTTCTGGCAGGTAAGCACAATTGAGATTGGGGCTCGGGCCGGGCTCGGGTAAGGATTTTTTTTTTAAATATATATATTTGACATTACACCTTACGCCAATGCGTCTAATATTGTCAAGTTGAAAGATCATACGAGATATACTCGACGAGAATTTTTGAAAGTCACATGAGATTAACTCAAGGAGAATTGACTTCACAAACACCCATGTCTTAGATCTCAAATTAAAATTGAAAAAAAACAATTTGACATTGACCTTACCGGGAATCGAACCTGGACCGACCTGATCGGTAGAGCAAGCTCTTACCAACTAGACCAAAGCGGGCGACAATTTCTTTCTTCAGAAAAATATTTCAGACCATGTTCGTGTCATAAGTCAGCCATGATGATTTTAGGTATTACCAGTTCTATAGAGAATTGTAAATTGTAGTTAACTTGTAAAAAACGTTTTTTTCGGGCTGAGGAATATAAATCTGGGCTTCGGGTCGGTTTCGGGTAACAAGTGTGGTATAAGACTCGGGCCCGGGTTGGGTCGGGCCTGAGTTTTTCGGGCTCGGACCGGGTAATTTTTTAAAATTTCGGCCCGTGCAGACCTCTACCGACTAGGCTCAGTACAGATGTACTACACAGAATGATAGTATGATCACAAATGATTCTGACAAATGAAGAGATATTGATTATTGAAGATTTTAGATTTTATGCACAAAACTTAGTAACAAAAATAGTAATAAATTCACTAAATATAACCAAACTTTTCAAACAAAAAAATAGTTTTTCAAGTCAGTTCTTTTTTATTACTTACAACTTATTTTTCTGGAAAACTTCTAAAATATTCAATTTCAGCTTTTATCTAACAGCCCATACTATGCATATTTTATTATATCTCCAATATGGTATTAAACGAAATATAAATATACGTAAAACTGCAAGTTCTCAAGGTTGAAAACCCTTAAAGATTATTTATCATGTTGTGTATTAAAATGTAGGAAATCTTTTAACTTTATGAATTTCATATCCTTGAACAATTTTTGTTGAGCATTCTCGTTTTTTCCGTCGTTTAATGTACGCTCATTGACGAAACAACTTTGGCAAGTACTAAGAAAGTTAAGGACAACTTCTAAATGGATGTTTCGTTTATAATCAATCCGAACACTTCCGGAAAAACCCGATCCACAGTCGCTAACCGGTAGGTGTGTTGTACTTTCGTTAACAAAAGGAAGACAACATTCGTTTGATTGTAACATACATAATATATCACATTTAAAATTAAATAATGAAAGTGATATACGTATATATTGTTTAAATTATGTCATATAATGAAAATAGTAGGTTCTTTACTTAGGCGTTCCTCTTCTTTTTCAGTTTCGTAGTTAAGACCAGTGGTTGTCTTATCACTATTGCTACACCCCGTTATCTTAGGATTGGAATGCTGGAGGGAAAATTTTAAACATCACAAACATCCATTCCTTCGAACAGGAATCGATTGAAAATTTCTGTTCTTACTAGAAATCGAACCCGCGAAGTCCGGCATGGAAGCCAACGACGTTGACCAATGCGCCATGGTTCCGACATGTCAAATGACTCACGGAGAACAAAACAAAAACAAAATCGAGCCATGAGTCATTTTTTTCTTTGTATCGTAAAATAAATCAGTGCGTAAACATCAACGTGTTCGATTTGTGCCTGGATAAGGATTTTTTTTTGACAATTACGTTATTTAATGTTTCAAAAACTGTTTATTTATTATCTTATCTTATAGATAATGGATCTATAAGATAAGATAATAAAATACTTATTATAGATATAAGATTATTATTTATTGAATTTAGGTTTTATATTAATTTTTGCTTTCTTCAAATCAGGGATGTTCTTAGTATTAATTAATTTTACCATATCTGAGTTTATTAAATCTTTAGCAGACATAAGTTAAATGTAACTACATATTGATTTAATATTTTGCCAGAATTCTCGCAAATACTTAATCATGATTTTTTAACCGTTTCGAGAATTTGTTTTAAAATGAAAGGATATACAGTACTTCCCCGCGCATACAGATAGATTTACTACTGATCCTTCCTTATTTACATGCTTCTATCCTTGCCCTATCTGAAAAAGAGGTTAGAAAACTGAGTGACACTCAGATGATTACTATATTAGGCAGGGTCAGCGCTACCCTATAGGCGAAATAAGCAACCGCCAAAGGCGCAAACCATTAGGGGGCGCATAAACGGAGTACGAAAATTATTTTTATGTTCTCTAATAATAATAAATAATACTAATCTACATTTTATTTTATTTTGATGTTTGTATTTGTTCGTTGTAATTATGTATCGTATTCTATATGATTCGAAAAAGAGAGGTTGATCGACTGAGTAACAAACAGTTCATGCAGAAAACTTCTATTGAGATACCTTCATTAGGAGGCCATATGCACTACGTTGAGAGCGGACATGGATATATATTTAAAATCTAATGATCCCGAATTGTTTTTTTTTTGTTAAAAAGATTTGTTAAAAAGGGGGCGCGCCAATAACCGTTGCCTAGGGCGCAAATAACGGCACTGATATTAGGAGCACATTCTAGGACAAGAGAAGGTAAAAAGATGTTTAGTTATAATATAAGTATTACATGGCATGACAGGATACACTGAATACGCTCGTTTATGACTTAAAGAATAAAACTGTTCTTAGTAATGATTTCAAAATGTAAAAAAGATAACACAAAGAAAGTAAATAATGTTCATAATCGTTTCGATATTTCATCGATTAAAATATACGAACACAATATCCGGAACATGCAGGATGTTTTTCTCGATGAATAAACATAGTTATACGTGCATCTATTTCTAATTGATTTTGAATGCACATGCATCAAATTTGATTGCTGTCAGTAGTAAAGTTGTTAATCAAATAAATAATAATGATCAATCAATTTTCAATAGACAACGGTTGTCATAATTTAAAATACGGCTAGCGACAAAATATTCTGATCAATGAAAGCGTAGACTGTGTTTTTTTATTAAAAGTAATTTGATTTTAACGTGTTTACTGCCAATACTTTATAGAAAAGCATTTTATAAGAATCTTCCCCGCTTTATCCAAAAGCAGTTAAAATATTGTTATTGCTACTGTGTTAATTATGTACGATACTATTGATTATATTGTAAAAATTCCTAGTTTTTTAATTTTATATTAACGACTTCTCTAAAGTAAATGTTTTTTTTGGATACAATTGAAAATAATTATCATTTATATCTTCAATGGATCCAGCGGTAACTTGTTGGAAATTCATTTTTAAAATTAAATTAAATTTGATAACATTGTTATTCCACTTGTTGTATTACAAAATGTACTACGTGTATCGCTTGTTTGAGGCTTCATCATCAGACTTACCCTTAAAGCAAAGATTACAAATAAACTTAAAATTTATTTTAATTCTTAAGTAATAAATTGAAAAATAAAAGTCGGTGTAAGTCTTATTCTATTGGATGCAAGGAGGTGTAAAGATAGGTTTCAACTTAATATATAACATAGGTAATAATCCTTTAATAATTCTATTACCAATTATTGTTTGTTACATCATTATTAGTTAAACTTTGTTTACTATAAATAGCCCTGTATTAATGTATATTATTATCAGTTGAAAATTATCATGGTGAGCGAAACCGGCCCTGATCCTATTAAATATATGTGGAATTAGTACAAAATTTATGTTTTATTTTTTGAAAAGTAAGTTTTGATAAATTGATTATGGTGTTAGCAAAGTTTATGTTTGATTGGTAAAAAAATATTCCATTCATTATAAGATGTATTTTGAAATTTTGATGGGTGACCAAAATTCTGAAACAATACATGTCATGATTTGATATTATATTTCAAAGACTATAGAATAATTAGAATAATTTATCCATTCCGTGAAAGGTGAATAAACTGCAAGGTTTTGATGACCGCGTAGATTTTTTTTTATGTAGAATGAATATTTAAATTAAATTTATACTATATTTGCTTAGTTGGCAACCTAACTATCACATTCATTGAAATTTAATATGTTATATAATTATGATACATTAATTCTACTGTTGATTTTTCAGCAAAGACGCGTTATTCCAGCTGTTATCAATCTTTTTGAAAATTAATCTTAAAAATAATGTATCCACATCTAAGCATTAATATTAAATCAAAGTATTTTGACGATAATGCCAGGATTAATTTATGTAACTTTGTAACTTTTTCATACTAGATAGAGATCGATGTTACTAAATACTAAATATAGTCTGCCGCGCAAATACCTCAATTATGAACTATCATGAAAATGAAATTCGTAATGCATTCTATAAAAATTCGACCGTAGAAAGGAAAAAATAAATAGCCCTATTTTTTTTTATAAATTAACTTTTTTCGATAAACATAATGTATACAGCATGATACACGTTCTATTAAAAGGGTGTAAGCTAGTTATGCCGACTTAGTATCTAAAATTAGCTTTTAAGTTTGATAAAAAAGGCATGTGAAAATTATGATCTGTATGACTTAGACGAAGAGCTTTCTTGTACATACAACCTTAATAAAATTAACAGTAGATTGAGTAAATAAAACACTAGTTTGTTAGTTTTTGTGCTCGGGTTCAAATTAGTCCAAAAATGTTTTTTTGTGCCTCATGTAAAATCTGTTATGTGTTAGTTATGTCCTTTTGCCTCGATAAAGTAAATATATCTAGGCTTTAATCATTCTTTAAAAAAAGAATAGTATTTTGTTCGAATGGGAATAATCGAATATTGTTGAAGGATATGTGAAATCATATTCAATTGCTATCTCAAAAACATTGAACATAAAATTACCTAGTTTTAGTATTAAGGTGGCGATTTATTTGAATGACAGTCATGAATGTTTTGGTAACTAAATATACATTTTAATAACCCTTATAAATTATTCCTACTAAAAAATAATAAATTTGTTTTTTCACCATATGCAATTGTTTGTTTGAAACAAAATTTTGCAAACAGGTGTTATATAGCAGTCTGTTAATTATTTCGATCTCAAATAAATGGTAGAAAATGTTTTTTCACAAAAATAGGTAAAAGTAAAATAGCCATTTGATGAGCATGTTTAACTATATTCAATATCCCTCAAGTGAAAGTCCTGTAGATGTAGAATTCAATAAAATTATTATTACGATACAATGCATTTCCTTCCAGATTCTCTTTCAAGTCTATAAATTGAATCTGCATATTTACGAAAACAGCGTCCGGGTTACACGATAAGAAATCTTGAAACCAATTAAAATTTATTTGATGTTTATTAAAATCTAAGAAGCGCTTAAAATTGTTAATTATCTATTACAGAAAAAAAAATACACTCGCGGGAGAAATCAAAAAGTCACGCAGGCCACACTTTGTGAAACACTGCTCAATGTGTTCTTAAAAGTTCTATTTGACGTGGCATGTTGACTTTTTTATACTGATATTATATGTATTCCTATTTCGTGTACATTAACGCTTTCCCCGATTCTCATGTATGATAATTTAGCATTTTCGTATTTGGTATTAAATTTCTAACATAGCTGCATTGTTATTTGCGGTATTTAGTTACTTTCAATATAGAAAAAGAGTAGGATGTTATAGAATATTTAATATTTAATACGAACAAATTACGCAACCCCGTGCTTGGGAATTGATGTACTGGTGAATTTATTGAAATAATAGTATTAACGGTCAACAATGGCGTCCGCTTATTATTATTACGGAAGTATTGTGTTTGTAATTTGATTCACGTTGACAGTTCGCTAGGCACGTCCATTGTTTGAAAAAAAATAGTGTCTTAATTTAAATATTATGGCTACGCTGTGATAACATCGTTATTGACTTCTAATGAGTTCCGCCAAATTCAAAAAGATATTTTCGTACGACGCATATAGAAATGTATTTGAATAATAATGGTAGATAAAGTTTGCTTAAATAAAATATACGATTTAAATGCGTAAATATTAATGTACGCCATCAATCATTAATCTTATCTTCTTTATCATGAATTTGCATAGTGTAAACTTACGATTTGATAATATACAAGCTTTGAGGGTGGGGCGAAGAGATTTTATTTCACATACCTAACATTCTATAATATGATTAGGTTTGCCACCTTTTTCTGGGACAATTCCGGGACAAATAGCTCCAAACTCGTTTTTTTAAGCTTACCTAAGAATTTGAAATCCCCGATTTAGTATACTTTTTCCCAGAATATCTCCGAAAGACCTTTTTTTTTTTTAGCTCACCGAGGAATTTGAAATTGCTCAATGTGCTCAAAATTTCTGGGACAGTTTATCATTCATCCGGATCCATCTTGGACAGCGCTTCCAATTCCGGGACGATCCCGGCCAATCCGAGACAGATGGCAACCCTAAATATGATAATAAACGTATTAATGATTGGCGGTTTTCAAAAACTGGGTTTGAAAATCTGGGCTTAAAAGTGAATTTGCGACATTCGAAATCCGGTTTGAATATTTTTTAAATATTTAATTAAATATATTAAAAATATTTTTACTTTTTTATTAAAAAACAAGCAGTTTAATAGTAACTGAATTCAATAATTATTTTTTATCACAGAATGTGTTGAAAATATTATATTTTTGTAATGCATTTTGACTTGAATACATTTCTCGAGTACGAATTTTATATTTTTTTAGTTAATGTGTATAAAATAAATAAACGAAGTTCTTTTTTGAAACTTTGATTAAATTTTTGCCTTTCTGTAAAATTTTGAAAACCGGATTAAGCCAAGTGTTACGAATTATTAGAATTTGAAAACTCGTTTTTGAACGAAATCTAAAATTGGTTTTTGTGTAAGTACTAATACGTACATATTATACATCGAACCCCCAACGAATACATCAGTGACTCACGTTTGGTCATTGTGTAAGAGAGAGAAATAAAATACTATTTTGCAGTAATTAATTTCTATTTAAGCTTTTAATAAAACGTAAAAACTCTTTGTTTATTTTCAAGCATCACTTTTATTTCAGTTCCAAAATTCTGCAAAATTCTGCAAAATTACTAATTGTGTGAAAATATTGTAATCGTTATGCTTGACAAAATTTATAATAAAAGTTTAAAAAGCCATTAGGGACTATGTACGCTACAATCTCACGCACTATCCCGTTCCAGAGTTCGAATTTCAAACATTCCAGACACGGCGAGCTGGAAAATCGCGCGAAGCTGCAAAACTTTTCAGTCGATGCGAATCTCTCTCGCAGGAAGGACGCGTCTCCTGCCTTCCCGACGCAGCCCCTAACGCGCGTCATTTTCCGCGTAATTATTGCCACAGATGCACGGCGTCCGTTCTTTCCTTTTCGCGGTTTCCCGCGTCAACCAGCGCGCCTGGTTAATGTACGCCCAGCCCCCCGGGGCGCAATTTCCCGTAATAACGTTATTATTTTGACGTGGCGTAAACATAAACAGTAGTTTGACGGTAACACGTTTGGTGATTGTTTTGGACTGAAAGCATTTCGCGTCATTTGCTATTGGATTGTTGTTTATTATTCAGTTATTAACTCTAGTGTTGAACGTGTAATTCAAATAAAGCTTTCAAGCTCACTGTTCTGATTTCAAAAAAAAAATGGTAAGTCTTGTTTTTTTACTATTTAAATGCAAGTTTACATCAAGTTAAAATAATAATCAAATTTTGTCGACTGTTTATTTTGAACTTTTCATTTTGAAAACATATTTATAATTAATTAAACGAGCGAGAATGCAAAAGGTCAAAACTAAAACACATCTAAATGTTCAGAAATTGATCAATTTAAATGCTCATATGTTATTATATATATATCGTATCACTAATGTTGATCTAAGATGGATTTATAATGTCTTGTGTTTCAATATCCGACTACGTTTTATTTCAAGATACCAAAGTTGTTTTCGCTTAAATAAAAACAACATTATATATATATATAAACATTCAACTCTTTTTTTACAAGATCTATTTTATTTGATCTATGACCATTCCCAGACACAAAAAACACATAAGCGGATAACGGAAGCCCTAATAACATGGCAATGATAACAAACAAAATACAGTCAAACTCGGTTATTAAGATCACGGAAATAGTGAGATCTCGGATGTAATGAGGAAACATTCGTTGAAATTTTAAATTATGGTTTTTTCCATACATTTATTCACTTTTATAACGAGCTACTTCTCGGGCATACCGAGAAAAAATATCATCAAAAATTAACTCAAATCGCTAGTTAAAATACAATGTATGAATATATATAAATATATTTTTAAATTTACTTATTGGGTCTTCATTAATAAATAACATTTTTAGTGTATATTCAGGGAGCCAATCTTCAAGTTATAATATGAATTCACTTATCACTTATATCACTTTTCTACGCGGTGTTTTTTGGAACGTATCTACCGTGTAAAAAAAGGGAATGTAAGTTAACTGTTTTTTTTTGTTATGGTTTACTTATTTGATTGTATCTTTTCATTGTTATTCTACAAAGAAGCACAACTAAATATATCCGTCCGTCTGAAGATGATTACAAAAGAGAGAAACACGTGCACACAACCAGTGCAATAAATAAAGTTATCAATGTATCACTTTTATCGTATTCACTCTCAATACTTGGTGGAAAGACGTTCTGTATATTAAAAAAATAAAGCACTCGTTTATAAAATATAAGTTCTACATTTATTTATTAAGTTCTGAACCGGTTTCGCTCATCACCAACATTTTCTATTGATATACATTGAGACAGTATTATTAATACGAAATCAAATAAGACTAATATATGTAGGTGTAACAAAAAAAATGTCTATTTTTTAAGTAAACTGGCTTTCCACCACGTAAGATATTGACAGTAAACACCTTAATAGTGTTAAAATTTATAACTTTGTTATTTTACTGGTTGTGTTACTAATTGTATCACGTATGCACGTAAAGATGATTCTCAATGAGACGAAGCACGTGTCTGAATAAGTAAGTTGAAATAAAAAAGTTTACTTAAGAATTTTATATTAAAATTGAATTCCCACAAAGTTGTCGCTGAATAAATCAAAAATATTAATATTATGCACGAAAAAGTCCATTCAAGCTTTATATCGAAAAAATTGTCTTGAGTTCATTTTTTGGCTTTATTTTGGTCTTTTTACATTTGCCGTTTAAGTTTTCTTTAAAATAAATAAAAACGACAATATTTTTATTATGCATAGATTTCACATTTTTTTCTGACCTAATTTATCGAGGCACTTATATTAGACGTATATTAGATTAGATACGTTATATTAGATTTTTGTATTAGATTTTGACGGTTGGTGTAACGCAAATGTATTAACTGCGTCTATGTTCATTGTTGTTGTCATAGAGTAATTCATACAAGATTGCTATGGTCGATCTGTCAAACTATACATTAATGTAGATAACGTAATTAGGTAAGAAAAACAGCATTTTGTTTGAATGTTTTAATGCCTATGCGGTGGCAGTCTGCACGGGCCCGAGCCTGGCCTTCTGGCCTTTATCCGGCCCGGCGCAATCAAAATTCGGGCTCGGGCCGGGCCCGGTTAAAAAAAATATTTCTTCAGAAAAATATTTCAGTCTATGTTCGTGTCATAAGTCAGCCATGATGATTTTAATTACTACCATTTCTATAGAGAATACTAAATGGTTTTTTTCGGACTGAGGAGTATAAATCTTGGCTTCGTGTCGGATTCGGGTAACAAGTGTGGTATTAGACTCGGTCCCGGGCCGGGTATGGCCTGAGTCTTTCGGGCTAGGACCGGGTAATTTTGTGAAATTTCAGCCCGTGCAGACCTCTACGATGCGGTGAATGACTACCTTTATGGACATCGTACGCGTGTAACAGATCGACTATAATAACCAACATATATCCCATGCTGACAACAGTGAAACGTTTGATAGATAAAATATGAAAATCGTGAACAAAGAAGCAATTGTGCTATACCAACCGTCAAAAGCTGATACACAAAATATTAAGTTCACCGTGACGGTGTCCAGACCTTCAAAAATAATTTTCAGATCAGAGGTGGGGAACCTATTCATTTCTAAAGGCCACATTCATTTATCTGATTCAACATAAGGCCGCAGTAAAGAAAAGGTTGACACTCGTCCCCCTTTTGTTCAACTTTTGAAGATATAATGGGTTGATAACGCTCTTTTCCAAAGCGCTTGCGTATAACTTTTTGATTATAGTGAAGATTTTTATAAAGTCAAAAGGCCGCAAAAGAGTAACCAATAGGCCGCAGGTTCCCCTCCACTAGTCTAGATTATTATGTACATGAACATAGCCCCGCATATCTATAACTTAAAAATGATACTGAGGAGTGCGATAAAACATTGGGTTACCAATTTGTTAACAAGAGGCTCGCTTAATCTCAGTGATATTCTCAGGGAAGGTGGTCACTTTTATACAATTTTACGCAATAATTATAAAAACAATCGAATGTTTCTTTATATACGTGTATTATGTAACAACACACATTGCATTGGAAAATTATTCCACATATCAATACATAGCTAAAACTTGTATTTAATTATTTTAGATTGAAAAACATAGGTCGACAAAGAAATATGTACTATTCTTTTTGCCCCAATTCCATGTTTCAAACTCTATACTTAAACTGTCGTACATGATAATAATATTTGGTTAGGTACTGATTTGATCTGAGAATATTGTTTTTCTTTATTTAATAGAGGGCTTGCTAAGTCAAATATAAAAAGGGGCTCGCGCGAGTCCATCCGAACTAGGGCATCCAATCCCGGAATTCGGGATCTCGTTCAACTTTCTGATCCCGAAATCCCGGGATTTACATGGTCGCGATCCCGGGATTTCGGGATTGAGAAATTTTGAGTAAATCCCGAAAAGTGAGACTGATTTGAAATTGCTAAATTGTGGATATCAAACTCCTCGGAGAGCTAAAAAAAAACGACGTTTTGCGACAATCCTGGGAAAAAGTATACCAAATCGGCGATTTCAAATTCCTCGGTGAGTAAAAAAAAAAAAAAAGGTTTGCAGACAATAGATGCCGGAATCCCGGGATTGAAAATTTATCAATCCCGAAATCCCGAGATTGGTAAAAGGCTCCGGGATTAGATACCCTAATCCGAACGTCTTCCAGTCCACCCTCCC
Organism: Himalopsyche anomala; assembly: GCA_031772345.1. Lineage (NCBI taxonomy): Eukaryota > Metazoa > Arthropoda > Insecta > Trichoptera > Rhyacophilidae > Himalopsyche > Himalopsyche anomala. The sequence goes on along the minus strand of CM062837.1, from coordinate 12,868,759 downwards.
TGATGTGATATTTTTCTAATTACATTTTAGGGTTATTAAACATTATTTCAGTCAATTTAGTGTCACTTATTCATGTTTTATACATTTAATTGTAAACTCTTTTCAATTTGCCAAAGCTTTTTTTTTATTTCATTTTGATTTGTAGCCCTGTATCTTTTTATTCCGTTATCAGTTGACAAAGCTCATCATGAGTGAAATAGGTCCTGATCTTGATAAATAACAGTGGGAATTAGTACAAATGTATATTTTATTTTTGAATATATATATTTATAGTATTAAATACAGAACAGAAAAATCATATTAACGTATTTTCGTTTCATTATAAGCATGACAAAAATATTTATAAATGTATCTTTGATTAAAATTTAACGACGGGAAGTAAATAAACATACAAATTGATATTTGCGTGAAGTTATAGTAGGAAAACAAAGATATAAATGTTCAACTGCCCGAAAACGTATAAAATATCTCAAAATATTATCTTAACGTCACAAGTTGAAATAAAAATATTTTTAATTTTCAATTAAAAGTGTGCCGTTACTTTCTATTGCCGCTTTTATTGCAAAGTATCTGCGGCAACGTCACAGCGGTTCCGTAGTGTAGCGGTTATCACGTCTGCTTTACACGCAGAAGGTCGCCGGTTCGATCCCGGCCGGAACCAGTTTTTTTGCACTACTGTTTTATTAATAAATATAACTAGTGGACATTTTATTATATTTTTAGTACACATTTCTCAATTAAATAACAGGAAAAAAATCATAAGATCTTATGCTTCAATATAAATACTTTTTATTTTTGACATTATAATTTTTTTGTTTGAATATTAATTTTCAAATTTTTGTAAATAATTTAACTGACGGAATATTAAAAATGCAAATAATAATTGCATAGTACCGTTGTGTTTATATGTTTGACATGGTAAATACGTTCCACACAATACCGTGTAATAGTATGTAGGTTTTCTTGTATAAAATCAATTTAGAATATCAGAAACAAAAAAAAAATATTTTCATATTATATTTTAATTTTATCAGATTTTATTCATAGACGAACCCGTTTACTTAGATAAAGTACGACATCGCTTTTACTGTGGAATAATTCTTTCCGAATTTTCAGGCTTACACTGTTTATAGCAGTGTTTATCAAAGTGTGGTACGCTTACCCCCTGGGGTACTTAAATATTTTGATAAGTGTACGCTATGCACTGGGCTTTGGCGGTGCCTGCTGCAACAAGCAGCTTATATATTTTGTTTATATTAAAGTATATGCATTTTTTTGACGAGGGGGTTCTCGGTGTTACGGAAATTATATAAGGGGTACACATATGTCAAAAGTTTGGTAACACTGGTTTACAGGAATCAATCTCTCTGCGCATAGTACTGAGTAGTGACTACATGCTATAGCACCGTGTAAAAGAGAGTGTAATGAAATCATTTATAGCGATCCAAATGTGTTACATATTAAACTAAACGTTTTTAAAATTGTATTCAATCTCTTAATTAATTATTAATAGCATTAAGTTTTTTTAAAAATTGTTATTTAAGTTCTAAAATCGTATCGCTTAAGATAATAATTTGTGTATTTAGGAATACAAACAAAAATTCATGTATATACAACACAACATGCTTTGGGAATGCTTGCGTTGTTTAACTTTGTGAATAAGTTTTTCCTAAGCAAACACGCTTTATTGTTTTCAGAAGTAATCGAACGACCTTGGAATATTCAGAAGAAATAAATGTGTTTTTTAAATGAAAGTTATGAAGTATAATTATTTATAAAAGACAATAATTCTTTAAATCAGATTTTTTGTAGCATTAAAATCTTTTCTTTATTGAATAGTAGAGTTACATAATAAATAAACGAAAGTAGTGGGTTTCAACAACGAGTCGCATATGAGACAAAAAGTCATCTGAATTACCGTTTTTTTAAAGGATTTTGTTATTTAATTTTATCATGTGAAAAAATAAATTCATGTAATCTCTTATCATACTTGGGTGCTGCGCTGCGTTCCACGATTATGCTGCGTAAATAATGATAAAATTGTCGTGTCGATTAGATTGGTTAAATGGGGTTAAAAATAATAATACATTTTTATATAATCAATAATTCAGGGGCTAAAGGTTACAAGGGCGGAACTACGCAATATTATATACTGCCATCTTTAACATATATTATTTATTTTATTTGATGTATATATTATATATTTTATAAAACAACATAAAAGCAAAAACTTTGATAGTATTTTATTTTGAGAAACAGTAGTCTCTTATAAAAAATTACTTAACACAAGTCTCTCGAATTATAGTTATAACATTTTTTAAATATTATTTAAAGTTAGTTTGAGTTTTTATTCAATGGAGCTTCATTTATTACCAAAATCCACCAGTCGTTCAAAGTGACATTAACAAAGACACGAACAAAATATATGTATTGAATTTTATTAAATATTCCAAAGAAAATTCTTCAGTGTTATACGTAACGAATCAAAAATATCAATGATATGTCGTAAAATCAGCGAAACTAGTATTCCTAATAAAAAATCAGGTTTCCTGCCAATTAAAATATATTAAACTTGTCAACTCCATAAAAATGATATGTAAATTATGAGTATTGCATCGCTCAATTAATTCATATTTTACAATGCAGTGATGTCATTATAAATAGAAAATTAGTGTCGAATATTAAATACTTGAATGAGAGGCTTTTGACGGCCACATGTTGAAAGCTTTACCGATTGACCAATAATAAGTTGATGTTGATTTTCCGAATGAAACTAAAAAGTTTTGTAATGAATAAAAGATAACACAATTTTTATAAGAACCACCAAAGATTTATTTAGTTATTAATAAAGAATTTCACCATTAAAAAAATATGATGATAAAAGATCAACCTTGTATTTGATTCGTGATTATTTTTATTTGATTCATTTGATCACTTTGAGATTGAACGAAATTTTTGTTATAGGAACTGTCTTAGTAATTTTTGTCACGTGTTTGCGAATGTTTAAGGCAGGCATGTCAAATTCGTTCATCACCTAGGGGCCAAATTGAGTATATATTACACATTAAGCCGCGGGACGTATTACAACAAAACTGAAATTAAGCGTAACTATTTTTAAGAGTAACTATAATACAAATATAAGAATTTTGCGAATGAAAAATCCACAATAGCTGTGAAATAAAAAACGTTTTTCGTTAACCAAATCTTCAAAATTTAGTTGAATTTGTTGAGCTGCAGTTATTTTCAAAATTGATTGTTAATGTTGGTAAGTCGATCTCCATTTTTGTGCAGTTTTGTTAATTTGTAATAATGAATATCGCTAATGCGTTTTAATTCACGTAAACATATATTATAATACTGTTGATTTAATGGTTAATTAATAATAATACTGATAACCTATTGTGTGGGCCATAGCAAATATGCCAACAGGCGCGTGCTGCAGATGCCTGGTGTAAAGCATCTTTTAATGTGGGAGTGATTTAGTATTAAATACGTCAAATTATGTAAGCATATCGACTGTAGAAAGGAAAAAGGACGTAACCCGCAGTTTTTCCAAAATAGGTTTTTTCGATTATCACAATGTATAAAACTTGATACACGTTCTATCAAAAGGATGCAAGCTGCAAATGCCGAAATAGTATTTAATTTTAGCTTTTAAGTTTGAAAAAGATGACCTTGTAAAAAATTAAAACCAAGAAAAAAGACTGAAATAAAGATTTTTCCTGGATAATTTCTTTAATTAATATTAGGTTATGTCAATTAAACACCAGTTTAGAAGTCTCCGTGCACTTCAAGGTTGTGTATAATTCATAATTTGCATATGGCCCAAAATCATCAAAACACGTTTTTTGCACCTCCTGTAAAATTTGATAAGTGTGGGTTACGTCCTTTTTCCTTTCCACAGTCGATATCATTATTATATGAATAAAAAATAGCGTAAGTAATATGATTGTATCTCACGTGCTACTTAATAAGTAAATATAATGTTTTATTATTAGATTTTTTAAAATTAGGTCGCGACGTATGTACATTAATGTCACTAAAGTTGAGCTCTCATGGATTGTCAAATTTATTATAATCTGAAGGATAAAGTTTTTATTGAGATAAGATTAATTTGAAAGTGTCTTATATAAGAAACGAGAATGTCTTAATGGTACAAGAATTTTCCTACCAATTTATAAGATAATAATACTATACACACAAAACAAACTTTACAAAACATTCAAGTAATTGTCAAAGTGATGGTGAACACATGAAAAAGCAACAGTAAAATTGTAACCTACTATAAATATTTTTAGGTTGTTATAAATAACAAAAAAATAAAATATGTACGTATTAAATTTACATGAGGCGTCCAGTATCAAGCACGGCCAAGTCAGTTTCACTTTATTTTTTAGGGGAGCCGAAAGTTTTTTTGACACCTTTTCAACGAAATTTACTGCTAGTTAATTTAAATAATTACGAAATACCCAGACACTAAACGTTAACTTATAAAACGTTTATTCCATACAAAATACTGAATGACATTCAGTCAGCTGATTCAAATCCTGAGATCAGACCAACCTGCTGGGAAAATGTTTACCATCACTGTTTTAGGCCTTTTTTCAGAGAAGAGAAGATATATTTAGTAGACACATCAAATATGATCTAAAATTACTCAGCTGTCATAATATAATTTGATGTTAATTAAATCAGAAATAACATGATTAATAAATGGGATGGAACATATTTCAAATGGGATGGAGCTAATTTCTAGATAGTATGATTTTTTTGGTATATGTAATTAAATTAGATAAAAAATATCAACGTATTTAGTTCTACATTTTTTTTATAAAATGAGTTTATAGCTATTTCGGCGTGCGCCATCGTCAGAACTATGAATAAACTTCAATTTAAGTTAACTGCAAAAATCCGTTTGTCATCAATCAACTCACAATAAATTTAAATTATTGTATGTTTTATACGAATAATAAATTCATAATATCGATTTTGTTATCAATACAGTCGGGCATAAATTGTTTTTCCAGGAATTTAAAAAAAATAATAGGGCACAATTGAGTAGTTTACCGATTTTGAATGAGCAGGTAAATCTTCCTTATTCCCCACTCATATACCGTTTATGTAAGTAAATATAATCATATTTTTTCCGACAAACAAAAATAAATATAACTATTAAAATTACCCACCATTAAAATCTGTATGAATTCCCATCAGTTAAACCTTTTCGCCAGCGACGGTTTTAAACTTTATGATACATTTATTTCTTATATAAACACGATACATTAATTCACTAAGCGTCAGTTCAAGTTTATTCATGCACTTGAACGACTGAAAATACCGAAAGGCGAACCCCGGGTCGTTAGTGACAAAACTTGTGTGAATGTACATAATTTTAACGATTTAAATTCCACCTAGCAACTTCAGTCGAAATCTTAAATTATTCTGAGAAAAAAATAGGTTGTTGTTTTAGAACGACACTTTCTCCATGTTCATTGTATACTGTAAATTGTCAGTGAGAATGTATAAACAAGAATAACTTACTTTATAAACTGGCATTTAAAAAAAACAATTTAATTAGATGTTATTTATAATACAAATGTTTGCAAATAACTCAATTGACAATTTTTCTTGTTGAAAAATAAAGCTGTAGGCGTTTTTTACTAATTTTTATAGCAATGAAATGTTTAGTCAAATTTAAATCGAAAAATCTTTTTTATTCAGAAATTCAGCTGTTCAGCTCAAAAATTCTATTAAATGATCAGTATACTCTTTTAAGATGTTCTATTATCACAATGTGTACCCACTGTGAGCCGACATTGATGAAAAAACATATTATCGATAAATTCTTTGCGCCTATTGATCGTAATTGAAAAATTTCCTAAAATTAGTAAAATATTTCAAGCTTGAGATATTTGGAGCAGATCGCTAAAATTTGTTAAAGATATTGAGTATCACTCAAAACTTTGTGGTTTTATCATTAAAATTATAAACACAAAACAACTTTCAGCGTAAGCATGTTAAGATATTCTAACAAACTTCAGAAATAATTAAAACAACCTAAGTGCTCAAGTGTAAAATAAAACTAAGGCTCGGCAGATTTGTCGTTGAGTTTTTCCCGTTTGTCTTTTATCAAAATGATCGACGAGCTTTTTGAAATATTATAAAATTAGCACAGAATGAAAACGGATAAGTATTTGTATTCCTTGAAAGAACATTATGAAAACACGAAGAGGCGATAAGAGGTGGGCTTCAAAGAAAACATAATCAGGCGTAAGGGAAAGTTTCAATGGGAAGAAGACTTTGAAAGAATCGCAGGGAAAGCGTGAAATGATTGACAGCTTATTGAGCTTATAAAGTTCTTGAGGAAAACTTTGGGACGAAAGCTTATAATAGAACAATCGTCATATATTATAACTCACTGAATAAGTTGATTTATTAATAAATTTTCTTCGTCACTTTTCTTGTGGAAAAATGTATTTTTAATTCGTGTAAGAAAGCAAAATGTATTTGTACTAGATTTAAAATTAGTGAGATGTTTTTTTAGATATCAACAAACAAACGTGGCCATCTATTTTTTTTAATGACCCACCATAGACGAATCTGAGTAAATCACCTTTTTTTATTATCAGGTTAAATTAAGCAACCAGTACTTAATTAGTTAATAACTAAAGCTTGAAATTATTTTGATTCAGGAGTCGTCAACCTTTCAATACCTGCCGCCCACTTTTGTATCATGATTGGTCGTAAAATTTTCCAACCACACGCTGGTGTCTCATCAACTCTATTAATCGAAGCCATGAAAATATATCAGGAAGGGATGAGTTCTAAAATTGTAGGTTTACGTTGTGAATATTCATGGAATATTTCAAAATTTTATTTTTCATTCAAATTATATATATATATTTTTTAAAATCATTAACAAATTCTGAAACATTCTACGGGTTCTTTAATTCTCACATAAAAAAATATTTCCTGTCTGCCCAACATAATATGCTTGACAGTCTTCACATGTAAGGCGATAGATACCGCTCTGACGAAATGATTCTACTCAATCTTTAGTATTAAATATTTATTCTTATATTTTAAATTTACATGTTGCTTGCACTTTAAGTTCACAGCGTTTGTAAAACCTTGTCTTGTGATGTATTAGAAACTAATGAAAATGTATATTTTATAAAAAAAATGAGGGATTCCAAATTTTTGCTGAAAATTATTATTTGAATATCAACGATGAAACTATTATAGTACATATTCGATAGTTTAAATGTACGGATTTAGTCACGAATGTTTATTGTTTTTTTTTCATATTTCTGGCAAAGCGTATTAATTGTTGACCCTTGCTAGTTTCCGGCGTGAGCGAGAATGACTGTGTTGAATTATTGAACTAGATCGTATCAGGATATAATGCGACGCCAAATTAAATTATTTGTTAATTCATTGTCTTAATAAACATAACTAATAGTTAAGAACAATATTTATGCCCAGCGGTGGGCTGCCAATATCTTAACAAGGGGCTCGGTAAATCTTATCCATTTATTTGTATCCATTTTCGCTCTCAATGTGGAGCATATGGCCTCCTAATGAAGGTATCCTAACAAAAGTTTTTTTTCTACGAGAACTGTTTGTTAATTAGTCGCTCAACCTTTCTTTTCCAAAAAGGGATAGAATGATAATGCTAAGACATGACTAGTGATTAACTCTAACCCATGAGGTCCGGTACGGAAGCCCACAACGCTGAATGAAAAAATGAATTGGCTACTAAGTCTTGTTTCTTAATGAAATTTAACCATCTACAGAGATTGCATTTATGTGCTGATTTGATCTAAGACGAATGATTTTCTTATCTTAACAAGGGGCTCGCTGGCCGCGCTGAAATTTAGCAAGGGGCTCGCGCGAGCCCCCTCCAGCCCACCCCTGTTTATGACAAAAATCCGTATATATTCGAATATTTGTTTAGAATCCCAATAGTCAGTAAGTAAAACAACTCTAAAATTTCCAGAATAGCTGAATAATAAGTATTTAATGAAGTTGGATTTTTGGCAACGTATTTAAAGATTCCAAAATAACAAATGTAAATGTCAATAATAATTCAATAAAACACTCGGCTTTAATTTTGAATTGGGAATGAACAATTTAAATATGAGGCGGAGAAAGTGTCGCTTTCCCATAGAGACATAAAAATAATATAAATTGAGTGCAAAAAGCCCGGCATAAAAAAACGCTAGGCGCCAGCTTTGCTGATTACAGCATTTTGATGAGCTGTTTCCGTCAATATAAACAGTAAAGGACTGGATACAGAACGTAAGCTTTTGAAAAAAACAATCAAGATGGTCAAACATCTTGCGGGGGAATACTCAACATAATATGTCGACATTTTAAATGCCTTCATTGATATATAACCATAGATTCACCTAGGAACAAATGTCCTTGGACACGGCCCTGAACATTTACGTTATGTCTCTAAAATGTTTTTAAACACACGACGGGTCACAGAAACGTCACCCGATGAGGTTATGTTGGTCAGTGTTGCGTCCGAACGAACGTCATTTGATTTAATTGGATGCAAACAATGCGAGTTAAGTAAATAACTAATGTTTATGAGCTTTAGCAAAGAAAATACAATTATTTAATCATCCACGATGACGGTTTATACACCATAGACAATGTATTGTAAGCCATAGAGTAATATAACGTATGCCAAGGCATTTATTTTGACAGTTGTCACCATTAGAAGACATTTTTAAGTCGAAAATAGATGTTTAAAATGACGCCTGATGAGTTTATGATGATCAGTGCTGCCTACGTATATATTATCGCAATATAAACGTAGGCATGTCATGATGAAATATGAATCCTAATGATGGAATAGAATAATATGATTTTTCGTTTACAGCTGCGCGCGCATTGCATGTTCCATCTGCACTCACTCCCAGACCTTGAACATGGAGACCTATCTCGAGTCACATGAAATGTTCCAAGATATGGTGTGAACACGTACATTTTGTGTTCCAGGACATTTTTTGGAACAATTTGTTCCGTAATGAATGGCGGCTGTCATGCTATTTGAGGGGTCACGGGACACCACCTTATAAATTTCGCAGCCCTTGTATTCAACTTTCACAAGTCAAAAAAAGCAATCAAAGATAATAGGATTTCAAGATTAATGTAGTCATAACTAAACTTGATTTATAATGGAGTACTATTATTTTCAGTAACCGTAAGTAATTTATGAAAATAAAAATATTGATTTAACGGAATTACTCGTTGGGCCAGTGACGTTCTTAGGCTATGTGCAGCCCTTAGGCAGACCTTAAAATAGCGCCATTATTCTAGAAATCATTATTTTCCATTATTCTAGAAATACATATACAAATATAGAAAATAAAATCCTCTACTCATCTACGTACTCAAAAACTGTAAAAGCTGCTGCCTATAGTGCCGTCATCGGTAAATGTCATACTTAAAGAAGATTTTTGTTTTAAAGTACTGTACACCCATATGTCATTATATTACTGCAATTGTAAATGTATTTTTCAACATTTTTTTTATCAAATGTATCATAAGCCAAATTTATGCAAAAAAAATTGTGATCATTTGCCGCTCCTTAGAACTTTACCAAGGGACGTCTCTGCGTCTGGCATTGCTCTCCCATTTAGTCATAATTTTTGCTTTATTTGTTCATTTTGTAATACTGATATTTCATACGAATTATCAAAATAACCGTATTGATTGATATATTCGACATAGCAATTCCTACACACAATGAAGCTTGTTTGCGGAAATTATTGTAAAATAGTAATATTTTGTCTTTGTGACGAAGAAAATTATCTTTCCAAAACAGAATTATTTCAATTGAAAGGCATTCAAGTAAATAAGTAATGAGAATCGCTTACTAAAACTAGACAATTATAACATCAGTCATTTTGTCTGAAGGTACTTTTAAAATGAAAAATAAAGGTTTCTGTGATTAATCATAGAAATGATATTACAAAATAATTAATTTTGTATTCACCATTTCTTGCCTTGTTCGTCAAAATATTTTAATTAGTAATACAAGTAAGATGAGTTATTTTATTAAATTTGAATGATATTATTTTGTAAATTTCTGACTATCCAGACTTCTTTACTTAAGAAAATGTTTTCACCACAGATGGCTCTTAAATAAAACGTCGTCGCGAAAGCACCCCCCTTCACTCCTCCGACAAGGGTATTGAGATAAAATTTAGGATGATGAATTTTGCCATTAGCTGTAAAAATTGTTTATTGGTATCCGAATAAATGGTCGATTATTCCACACTGCGGAAATTAATTCAAATTGAAAAGAATCAAACGGAAAGAAAGAATCAAGTATTTTACAGAGTTATCGTACTTTTTTAATTTCAACAGTCAATAGGCCATCATACTTATAAATTCTTTCTCTCTATCAAGTGGCTAACGGAGGCAACGAGAGGGCTTACCCCCAACTATCGTACTAGCCAGTTCATTTCAGAACACGACAGTTTCACAGGAAAATGCACATGTGGCGTGATGCAGGATACTGGTTACATCATCTGGGATTGCCATCTCATGAGTAATGAACGGGAAAAATTAATCAAGTAGGTCCGACCAGCTGTCGGACCCACCGGCCCCGCTGACTTGGTAGCGATTGTCAAACTACATAGCATTCAGTAAATTTGCATCATACGAATAAAGAATAGATTTACACTCGCAGTGCCTCCGGAAATTTTTATAGGGTAATTTTTCACACACTTAAGTGCAAGTCTTGGTCAATTGTTCCCGAGACAATCCTAGCACAAAACTGAACAACGTATAACGTTTGTAACGCCACGAGAAACGTCTGTTGGACACAGATGTATGGCCGTGGCGGACGGTTGGAGGTAGTTACACAGTCCTCAACTAGGTATTGGCGAAATCAGTATCTCGGTTTTCATGGTGTTCTTCTAATAACGAAATAACAGTTTTTAAAATACAAAAATACCGTAGGAAACACACTTGTGCATCTACGTACGCGAATGAAAGAGTAAACCGTTTCTAAGACTGTGATTTTCTACATGCTGATGGAACTTTGTTGCTCTATAAAAATTCGTATGTTTATCAGATTGAAATTTTTTATTTTTTTGTATATTGATGGATTTAATGACAATTTTTGAAGATTTTTTAAATGCAGATAGAACCGTATTTTGAATGCAAATAAAACTGCATTAAAAAGTCATTTTGTGAAAAAAATACAGATGTAACCATGATAACCCACAACGACGATAAATGTTATTTATACGTATTTGTCGTCATTGTTTTTATTTTTATTAAATTGCACATTTATAAAAATATATTTATTTTTACTGAAAAATGTTTCGTGTCGACGGTATGGGTGTAAGAAAACCTTAAAAACTCTTGAATACAAAAGCTTAACTATTCGAAAATGATGAGTTTTCTTCCAGTTGTAACAAACTACAATCAACGCAAAAAAGTAGTTAAAAAATATGTTTGCAAGTATTAGAGAAGAATGGTCAAACATATATATATATTTATATTTTATATATAGCAATAATAATTGTTAATGTTCTTTAATCTCGTATAACAAGAATTATTATTACACTACAGTTTAGTGAAACTACAAAACCGTGTTATACGGAGGCGGAGTGTATTACCAATATATTGAGAATAAGATGGACTCATTTAATGTGTATAAAATAATATGTTTCACATTTTTTGTTTGCCTAATTCATATTGACCAAGGAAAGGAAAAAGGACGTAACCCACACATATCAAATTTTACAGGAGGCGCAAAAAACGTGATTTGATGATTTTGGGCCATATGCAAATTATGAATTATACACAACCTTGAAGTGCACGGAGACTTCTAAACTGGTGTTTAATTGACATAATCTAATATAAATTAAAGCAATTGTTTAGGAAAAATCTATATTTCAGTCTTTTTTCTTGGTTTTAATTTTTTAAAAGGTCATCTTTTTCAAACTTAAATTCAAAATTTAGATACTAATTCGGCATTTGCAGCTTACATCCTTTTGATAGAACGTGTATCAAGTTTGATATATTGCGATTATCGAAAAAATCTGTTTTAAAAAAACTGTTGGTTACGTCTTTTTTCCTTTCCACTGTCGATATATTTTCACACACAGAATTCATTTTGACACGCATCCAATGTTCACTGCTTAATAATATACTTTTTTACACCAACCTCCACTCTGGCTGTGGTAAGTGATTCATTTTTGAGATCTTTTAGTTGTTGTGTGCCCACTGCTATAATGAGTTTATTGTTTATATTAAAACAATCTTAAACTAATCATCGCTACTGAAAATAGTCGGGAGAGGCAAAAATAGCTCTTCGCGCGTGGCTGATTGTTTTCAATTCTTACAAACATCCTACAACATAAGCGAGAGATTGTTTCTTTGTAATGTATTTTTATTACAATATTTCCTATGAAATTAGCATCTTCATTAGTGTGAGAAGTATACGTGTATACTTTATATTATGTTTTTAATTTTGTACGCTTCCGTTTGTTTTGTCACTTAGATATTTTTGTTTGTTCTCGAACGATAGCTAGTTAATGGTTTATAACAGTTGTAGAACATATAATTACAATAAAATAAAAATAACAAAACACTTTTAGTAATTTTTCCACATAAAATTTATTTGATCAGGACCGGTTTCGCTCATCGCGAGCATTATCAATTGATAAGAAAAATATATAAACAGTGCTATTTATACATTTACCACTTATATTTATTAATCTGATGATTTTTTAATTGTTTGTTATAGGTGCTAATTTAATTTTGCATTTTAATTTTGGGAAATTATAATGTAATTTTTAAATACTATTCATTGTTAGTAGTTGCTTACACCTTTTATTTCAATGTAAATTTTTATAAATAGCACTGTTTTTATATTTTTCTTATCATTTGATAATGCTCGCGATGAGCGAAACCGGTCCTGATCAAATAAATTTTATGTGGAAAAAGTACTAAAAATGTTTTATTATTTTTATTATAATGCCACTCCACCAAGTATTGACAGTGAACACCTTAAAAGTTACATATGATTACGATAACAAGTAAGATTTATTATTGTTATATGTTATGATTGCAAATATATTTATTTAAAATCCCTAATTCGTAATTGTCGGGTAAGCTGCGCATTGGTTTTACGTCCTTGGCTTCCACGAAGGTTCATGTTCCTGTACGAAAAGTTAAATCGATTTATCTTTTTCTAGGCATTCGAAGGCATGAGTGTTTGTGATATATAAAAATTCCCTCCCACCTTTTCAATTCTCAAACAACGAGGCGTTGAGAACAATTAGTCAGCCACTAAGATAAATATATCCTTCTTTTCCTACTCACTTCGATAAAGACAGCTTGTGCAACTAAGTAACATGCAATTCTTCTGTAAAGCCATATGTTGAGATACATCTATTAAGAGGTCATCTCTGATCAACTTTGGGAGCGTTAAAAAAAACAAAAAAATAATACATGTCCAACTATATTACAAAATCAGTAGATGTTCTTTAATGTAATTAGTGTTTGTCAGTGGCGGTTCTACGTACTGAACTAGGTGGGCTTAGCTCGACCTGCATTTTTCATTCAAAATGTGTAGAAAAAAAAACTTTTGATGGCTGACGTCATCTAATCGTACACGACTGCGCCTCGCGATACAGCCTGCAGTCATGCGTCAGCGAGCTACTTCAAACTAGCCCACAAATAAAAACACAAATACCGGTCTAGTACCTCTAGTCTAGGTCTGTACTGTATGAGAGTTCTATCCTGCTATTTGTACATGTTAGTTCACTTTGAAGGAGACGAATTTGAGGTCCAGTTTTTACTATTCTATTATTTCTTACTAACATTAGCTTTGATTTTATTATATAATAATTTATGCTTTGCAGTAGTGTCGTAGTATTTGTTTATTTTCGTGTAGATTAATGTATAAGGTGAAGTGAAAACATGCACAATTTCGTAAATAGTATACAATGCTAAACTTTTTTCCAGCCCACCCAGGATTTTAGGTCACGCACCGCCACTGGTGTTAGTGAATAGCTATCATTTAAAATGAGTTTATATACAATTAAATTTGATAACTTTGTTATTTCACTTGTTATGTTACAAAGTTATCAATTTTAACAAATAGTAAAATTGAATGGAAATATCTTAAGAAGTTTAAGAGCAGATACAAAATAAAATTACAGAAACATTTTTATAGCAATTGCAACGAAAGCTGCAAGAGAGTTTACCGGCGTAAATAAATCGTTGTTTTGTATGCATCCATATCGAGAGATATATACACCATGTTCCAAAAGATTAGATTTTCGATACATTTTTACGAGTATTTATATCTTTTCCAGCGAAGAGTAAGTGTGTCACGCGGCCATTCTCTTTTTTTAAATGGCGACATGTGTATTTATTTAGCATTTGCATTTTTATGCAACGCTATCTCGCGGCGGGAACGGAAAACGATTTGTTTTAACAGAAAAAGTACATAGGTTTCATGTACCAAGTCGCATTTTTAAAACACAGCCCTTTTCGAACACGCTAAAAAAATATTTCAAATCAGTCTTCAAAAAATCACTTTATTGGAAGTCTTCCATTAAATGTCCACTGTTTGATCTGTAACGTCAATACGATGACTGTTTGTATGATAAATTAACATATCAATTCTCTTTGGTATCAGATATTGTGGTTTTGGAAATCTTTTTTCTATGTGCTTTATATTTTGGAATTAATAAAATAATTCACACTTTTTTGTGGTTTTAATTATAATATCGAAATAAATATTTTTTGCATTTTATGTTAGATTAACCGACACTATTAACGGCGTTTATGTGGCGGCGCTTTTGTCGTGGTACATTCATTTGTCGCGGTACTTTTGGTGCCGAATTTCGGGCATACAACTGCAACTGTTTCATCTATGTTTTAATTGGTTTGTCAATTTATTTAAAGATTTGTTTTTGATTGCATTGTAAAGTGAATGTTTCCCACCCATTCGATCCTAAAAACTAGACATATCAGAAGTGACTGAATACCCACTTGTTTTATCTTTGTTCTACCTTTTTATCTTTACTATCTTCGAAAAAAGAGATATTTAAGAACTGAGTAACAAACTTCTTTTGTAGAAATATAAGTCCATACCCTAGAGCTGGACGCTGCGAGCGGATTAAAAAAAAATACGATGTTTCATTACACCGATATAATAACTTCTGCACCAAAAATATCGCGTTGTTTTATAAAATACAGCTTTTGGCACTCAAAGTCAAAACATCACTTCAAAGCACGTTTCTCGAATATATTTTGAAGGCGAAACAAAGATCAAACAGAATTTATTGACAAGAATTACTAAGCCGTAAATAGTGTCGGAAAACTATCAAAGTTGAGAGATGTTTTCTCACTTGTCATCTGTCAATATCGAATTTTAAACAATGTGATATATCTGCGTATTGTTTGTGACAACTATACTGTCGAAAGCACAACGCGGAATAACTGTCAAAATACATTTCGGCAATCAAACGGTGTATCATATTAAACCAGACGAATTCAATGTGTTTTCTTCGAGTACATACGTGAAATAGAATTTACAATAAGCAGGCACGGGGCTGATGTTGTCAGTTGAAAAGCACTCGAATCGGATCAAATAAGTGCGTATACCCTACTACGTATAAGCTGTTAGTAACGTTTTTGTGGTGGAGTGGCATATTTTGTAAAGCGAATTGAAATACATTCAATAAAGAGAACAGGAAGGTATTGTATCGCAAAAAAAAAGAAATACTACTTTTGGATTTGATTAATTTTGTTCGATGTTAAATTTTGGTTGTCATTGGATTTGATTGCAGTATTCAAAAGCTACAGTTTCATTAAATACAGTTAAGTTTTTTTTGATTTCGACTGAAAGTGCTTGGTCGAATTTAAATATAAAATTTGAATAATTCCTTACTCACCGTTGTTATATCTAATATTATATAAGTAAATATAATTAAATTTCGTCAAATAAATATGAATTTTCCAGCAATCAAAATAAAATAATTACTGAAAATTATGAAAATGCAATTGTCACCTGCTGTGGCCCAGTTGGTTAGAGCTTGCTCTACCGATCACGCAGGTCTGGGTTCGATTCCCGGTCAGATCACAGTGAATTTGAAAATTATTCAATTCAAAGTTGTGATCGAAGACTGGGTGCTTGTGATGTCAATTCACATCATGTCCTCTCCTCCCATCCTTCTGATCCTTTAATAACTGGGTATAGCAATAGCGATTAGCCTTATCCTTCTTTCCCTACTACTCACTTTAAAAAAAGTGAGGTTGAGCGACTGTGTAACAAACAGTTTTTGTAGAAAAAAATTCTGTTTAGATATCTCCATAAGGAGGCCATATACTCCACATTGGGAGCGGACATAGACTTAAAAAATGGTATACTTCATAAATTGGAAAATTGATCATTAACTTCAAAGTTATAATTAAAAAATGACGATAATTTAAATAATAGTGAATTTTTAGTTTATTCGTGAACTTTGTGATAATCTGTTTGAAGATACTTCTTAAAGAGGCAAAACACGCGTTATAATTCGTAACAAAACACGTGGAGTAACAAAGTTATCAAAATTAATTTTAAATTGAATCTCTTTCTTTTAACGCATGTTTTCCTATTGATTGTAAGTTGCAGTATTTTTTATATTTCACCACGGAAAACATAGCCAAAAAAAATCAGCTCTCCTGAAATCCCATAATTGTGACAGAATCGACCCGAGAATTCTTTGTTGCATTTTGATAAATCTGAGTTCTGCTAATCGAAATTCATAGAAAATTTGAATCGTTCAAATTATGCACATTCACACCAGTTTTGTCACTAACGATCTGGGTTTCGCTTTAAGGCATCTTCAGGCGTTCAAGTGCACGGATGAACTTGAACTGACGTTTAGTAAATTAATGTATCGTGTTTATATAATAAATAAATGTATCACCAAGTTTAAAGCCATCGCTGGCGAAAGGATTAACCCATGGGAATGGCTACTGGTTTGAAACTCATAGAACTTTTTATCTTCGTTAAAATCAATTATTACGAAGTTTGTGCGTTGCCACTCTCAGGTTACGTAATACAATAAGACTCAGATAACAATATTCTGAATGTAGTGGGCGAGCAGAAATTACGGAGAACTTTGCGTTGTGAACTAACAACTTGTTTATTTTATGATAAAGATAATGTCGAGGGGCGAATTTAAAGGGTTTCTCAGTGAGCTTACTTTACACAACTAACAAGTATGATGACTGATCAATAGCATTAGATATAACAAGTTTACCCCAACTATGATAAACAATCGATACAAGTTTACAAAATATATCATCTATATAGAAGATATAAAGCACAACTGAATAGAGATAATGACTTAATATTAAGCATTTCTCTTAGCATTATCATATCGACTGCAGAAAGACAAATGGAAATTACAGTGGAACCTCTCGAAAACGAGCACCTCTTATAACGAGTAATTATCATAACGAGCAAAACAGATTGTGAAAAAAATGCTTTCTTAACGAGAGATATTTCGCATAACGAGTGACGCAGAGTTTTGGAAAGATCACTTTCACATCGTTGCTTGCCTCAAGATGAATGAAAAAGCGTGGGAAGGGGTTACAATGAGGACGTTCACTTCTGCTTGTAAGAAGCTTTGGCCAGAGAGCGTTGTCGAATGTGACTTTGAAAAGTTTAAAACAGTACATGAGGAGTCTACAGTCAACGAGATTGTATCTTTGGTCAATACCATGGTACTGGAGGTGGATAACAACTATATATATGAGATTGTGGAAGAGCACGGTCAAGAGCTGACCACCAAAGAGCTTATAGAGTTGCATTTTTTTTCACAGAAATAATTTATGGAGGAGAGTTTGTAAGTGGAGGAGGAGGAAGTAGCAGAACAACAATCTTCTGGCGCAATAGGAGAAATACTGAAAGCATGGAAAACTGTTGCATCTTACATTGAGAAAATCATCATAATAAAGAGGTGGCTATGCGTTTTACAAATTTATTCAATGATAATGCTGTCACATTTTCACCAAAATTTCAAAAACAAATGTCTCAAGACAGCTTTCTAGTAAAAAAGAATGAATTATTTTTCCTAATTAATAAACTAGTCATTTTTTAAATTGTTGTTTGCAAATAAAAATCGCATTCCAAGTTTTTACGCTCCATAACAATTTATAAGTGTGTAATTTTATTTGAATAAACGTTAAAAATTTAAAAAACTATTTTTTTCCGTCATGAAACGCATTATTGTATTTTACATTGTTTTATATAGATATTTTTTTTCGGATAATGAGTAAGATTTTGGAGCGAATTAAACTCGTTATGTGAGGTTCCACTGTACTCACAAACAAAAAAATTACAGGAGGCACAAAAACGTTTTTTGATGATTTTGGGCCAAAGTCAAAATATTTATTATACACAACTTTAAAGTGTACAAAGACTAATAAAATAGTGTTTTATTTAATCAATCCAATATTAACAATATTAAAACCATCGTGTAAGTTCTTTTTTTCTGGACACAACTTTTACGGCACCTTTAAAAATTAAAATACATATTCGGCATTTGCAACTTTCCCCCTTTTGATAGAACACGTATAAAGGTGTATACTCTATTATTATCGAAAAAAAGGTATTTAAAAAAAACTGTGTTCTACATCCTTTTGCCTTTATGTTTATTCAGTCGATATGTATATTATACATTAAAATCTAAAGCGATATGTGTATTTAAGTTTTAGAGCTCTGCTTTAAATAAAACGCTTAATTAAATATTTCGTTAATATGAAATTACTATACATAATTTAAATTAATTATTCATTATGCCTTACGAGTCATTATGAGTCACATTTTAAAATATGTAAAGATGTACGAAAATGTTTTTTTTATGTTTAATGGTTTTGTACGATTTTCAAAATACATACACCAAAACCTTAACCCAAATTTTGTGGTGCCTAGTAGGGATTCTGAAGTACATATTGGCTTTTTTTCCAGTCCCAGGGCATGAACAATAAAATATTCGAGACCGTAGTACTGTAGTATTTTTTTCAAAATATATATTTATATTTAATATATTAATCGAATTTGCGTGAAGTTCAGTTACATTCATTAAATATGTACATTTTTGAATCGTTCAAATTATGTTGGTATATTTTTTAGTCCATGTCCGCTCCCAATGTGGAACATATGGCCTCCTAATGGAAGTATCTCAACAGTAGTGTTTTTTCGATAACCACTTGTTACGCAGTTGTTCAACCTCTCTTCTTCAGAAAGAGTACGGCTGTAAAAATATCGCTGGATACAGCGGTAGTTGTTAGCTAATCGCTCTCGCTACGCACTGTTATTTTAGAATCAGTAAGGTAGGAAGGAACCTTTAGACATCACAATGCCTTTGAACATAATTCGATACATTTTTTCGTACTGGAACTCGAGCCCGTTTTTATATAACGATAAATACCGGTTTCGCCCTTTTCAAGAGTGAGTTTTTCAGGGCGTGACAGCGGTATTGAAATATATTAAATATATAGTATTTGTTCCTAAAACTTTCTCAATCAATGTCATAAGCATTTAGCACCAAAGAGATATCTCTAAAATATTATATTTATTGTACAACAAGAGTAAATATATTTTATTTAAATACAAAAATAAATGTTAAATTTGTGAGAAAACTGTTTGTTAAGCATTGTTTGTTAAATTGTTAATTCGTTTATGGAGAAATTATCACATGATTTTTTTATTATTATTTAATATTCATCGAAATTATATTAAATTCCAACGCCTGTCATCAGATTCTATGAAAAGCTGCATCGCAATGTTTATATAAATGATTTTGTAAGTGTGAAAATGATTTCATCATTTTGAACTTGAATTGTTACGCAAATTCTAGTTACTAAGTAAAGGTAAGATGACGTATATTTTTTTTAATACTTGGCACAGAGTCAAGAATATTAATTCTACAGCGGTAAAAATGTTGCAAAACTGTTTTAAATATTATTTTTGAATACGACTAATAAAAGTTGCAATAAAATTATTATCTTTATTGCTAACCAATAATGTAATTATTTTATTCTGACGTTTTCCTCGTGAATCATGACCTAGCTTTTTGAACTATGAAGTACAGTATTAGTTGATTTAAGATATATGATTTTTTTTTATTTCTGTATTAAATTAATGAATGAAATAGGGATATGTAAGAATTACAATACTGGTGTTACAAAATAAAGTCTAAAAAAACAAAGCAAAGTACCGTAATTAAAAATATATAATAGTCACAAACGGAAGATTTTTACAAATTATTTAACCTAATAGTTTCTTAAAATAATAATAAATCATGATAAAACTTGTTCATCAATTCAGAAAACCATTCAATTCATCCATTCATTCATTCATTCAACAATGCATCGCCGGCTGCGTGGTCAATCAGTGTCAACGTTGTTGGCTTAAGATACGGAGGTCACGGTTCCAAATCCCAGTACGGACAGTTTTTTTTGATTGATTTTTCAACCGATTTATAGATTTCTGTTCGAAAGCATCGGTGTATGTGATGTATTGAACCCCTCTTCCCACCCATCTTATTGTAAGAAACGGGGCATAGCGAGTGGTATTAGTCAACCATTAGTCTTGTCCTAGTCATATCCTTTTATCCCTAGTCTTTAAGAGAGGTTGATCAACTAAGTAACAAGCAGTTTTCATATAAAATCTTTGTTGGGATAAACTCTATTAGGAATCCATATGCTCCACATTAGAAGCGGGCACGGTTAAGAAAAAATCGTCGCCAATAATTTTATTTAAATTTATAATTGTTTTTATACATTCGAAATTCGATTTTGGTCAATTTTCAAACCCGGGATTTCGTTATTGAATACCGAGAACTAGGTTTCGGCAATACCGGTATTACAACCCCTAGTCAAAAGTGACATGAAATCAAAATGCATTTTCTGAGTAATTAAAATAAAACTGTGATTTCGAGCACAGAAAATTTTTATTCACAAAAAACTTCGCGACTTTCACATTAGAAGTATGTACCAACATGTCAAACCACAGTTTGGATTTTTTTTATTATTGATTTATGTTTTAATTAAATTTGCCGTGCAGCCGAGATCTCTACGCACTTGAGCGTTCGTCCTGTTCAGTTGTGGTGGATACGGGCTCAAATCCACGGACGGACTCTTATAAACAGATAAATAGATAGATCGATGGATTTCTTTTCAAATACTTATGTAAGTGTATAAGATAAATTTAAACTCATTACTAACTTAAGGCGAGCAATTAGTCTCATAATAATAATTTTCATATACATGTACTGTTCGACGCTATCTAAATAAAAGAAGTTAAACATTTAAATAACAACCAATCGTTAAAAAAAACATTTTTTAAGATGTTCAATAGGAGCCAATATGCTGTAATTTAGGAGAGGATACTGTTGAAAGTTTTGTTCTTTATACAGTATTGTTTAAATATATTTGATACAATCAGTCAAATATTGGTATATTTAACTGTGGCAAAAACATATTTTTTATAATGTCCGATATATAATGCCTCTTTTCGACGAATTGAGTACGCGGTCGAGCGTCCTCGGTCGATTATTCAACTGAGCAACAATATTGACCGAGTAAGCGTCTACACATTTAAGTTTTTTAGCAATTCAGTTCATTTTACGTTCTATACTTCCCCGTTCCAACACAAATAGCCGTCGTAAATTGAAAACAAAATAATAAAAAAAATCAATCGAATAGTCCCTACGATGCTAGAGTTACTGCGTCCAAAATAAATCACTGAGACAGATATGTAACGCCCCGTGGTACGTGCGTAACTCGCTGCTTCACAGAGACTTGAAAATACCTACCATCCGCGAGTTCGTTCGTGAAATATCACAAAAGTTTCACAGCGAGGTAGGAAAACATTATAACCCAACGATCTCTGATCTCCACAACTATGACGAGACACTGCCTGAGAATCGTTTTAGACCCAGAGCAGTCCTGCTCGACGACCCTCCATAGATCTTATGTCGTCTAAAATTGTCAATTTTAGAACGAACTTAGCATCACGAAAATGACTCTCTTTGTTTAAAAACGATTTGTATACTGTATGTGTGTATGTATGTATGCGCATGTGTGTGTACATGTACGGATATAGTATGGAGGAAGCATATGGAATGTGATTTGCAAAATAATGCATATGGAGTTCCCGTGAACTTCTTATCTCTGTAGTGATCGCGCCCTTCCGTCTGCAAACGACGGTAAGGGGATGCAATTTACAATTTTTCAAAATCTTTATCGATGAAGGAGACTGGAAGAACCTTGGTGCGTCCTAGTACTTGAAGCTCCATAAATTTGATATCCAAAAAAAAAAAAAGAGTTACTGCAAGATAAGTTAAAAAATTGAAAGAATCGGATCTGGACAAAAAAGACTTTAAGAAGTAACTTACCTTTTATTAAACAGATGTTACGTAATCACAATCTTGTTAATGAATTCTTCATTCAACACTCGTCAAACACCTATAAAGCCAAGTCAAGTATGTGAGCGAAGGCGTGTTTCAGGTGGTGGGAGTATTCTATTGGTCGAGGAAAAAAAAACGATTTTTATTCACTAGCTTGCTCGTTTTACCCATCGGATCACTCCGCTGAATGTTGTGCGTTGTGTTCAGATTGGCCTCGTATTCGGTTGACGAAAGTGAGACATAAACGTTTACTAAAAAATAAAAATATAATTGATTTAAAGTATCAAAATGAATGGAACAGTTTTCTTTTGACATATAATGGAGGCGACAGTATTTTTCGAAATACTTATGATAAATTTCTTCTTTAATTACATTTTAATAAACTATAAATTGAATTAATTTACGAATAGCGTGTTTATTTAGTGTATAAATTACCCCTATGGGGCGCCAAAAATATCTAAGCATAAGATACTATGAAAAAATCTGTAAAGAATCGGTAATGTGACGTATATGCAAATGTGGTAGGCTGGAAGAATATCGGTTATCGATTATCGGCTATTATTGAGCAGCTCGCATGAAATACAAATTGAAAGCTTAACGTTAATCGCTGGGGCAGTTTGTTCATTCAATAGCGTCGGCGTCGGTTTCTCAGACGGGCGTCGTTTGCAAGAAATGCTAAGTGATATCTAGCTGTATCTTTTGATATAAAAGATATTTTAATACGAGAAACGAATACTAATCAACGGATTATTTTATAGAAAATAAGCGTTCACTTATTTATTAAAATAATCTCAGCACAGATTACCGACCGAACGATTCGATACATCTTTATTCAATTATAGATTTTGAATCCATTTATAAATTTAGTTCTTATGCATAGATATACTATGTGACGTTTTCATTATCTTTCGCTAATCCAATACTACATACGAATGAAAAAGTAGTAAGTTAACTACTATTAATCATCAGTTGAAAATACTCACGATGAGCAAAACCGGTCCTGATCTTTAATAAATAATGTAGAATTAGTTCAAAAGGTGTATAATTTTTAAATATAATGCCTTAAAACCAAGAACTGATAGTGAATACTAAACCCCCATAATGGTGCTGTTTTTTATTATTTATAAAATAAAATAAAATTGTTTGTGTTAATTTCGTATTTATTCAAACTTTGACTACAGCGTTTATAAGAATGGTTCGACTACGATGCACAATTTTGTACTTACATCGTTTTTGGGTGTTTAAAATTGCTTAATATATAACTTTGTAAATTTTAATATTTGTTTTTTACAAATTCGACTCCAAATCGACAGCCCTGTATTATTATATGTATATTAAAAATAAAACAACTTTGTGTATAAATTTAACATACACATTTCGGTAAAGATTAGGAGCGGTATTACTCATCACGAGCTTTAGTAGCGGATGAATAAAACCAATCCAGATCTTTATAAAAAATGTGGTATTAAAAAGATAAAGCATTTTACTTAAACCAAATCACATGTATCGACAGTAATATGCCTTATTAAGGGTTTATATTATAGTAAAAAAAATAAACGGTTATGGTTAAAAAAATAAAAATCTTAAAGGTTGTGCTAAACGCAATTCTTATGAGATCCACTTTTGTGGATTAATTATTCAACGAAATGTGAAATAAGAGGTTGTACGACTGACTCTGTTCTCGTGAAATAACGCGTATTAATACACTTTATATTAAGTTTTAATACTCTTCTATCGGAGCAGAATTTGTTTAAATGAATACAAAAGTGTTATGCAAAAGCTTAATTTAATTGACAAGTAAATATGTTGTTAATTTAACACTCCAAGAACGAACGTGACAATATGGTCACAGTAAACACGGTTGTCTATTGATCCCACTATTCATCCCTTTTATACCTGAATATCGTTGTTTTTACTCATATTTGGTTAAGAAAGGTACACACTTCAGTTAGTCATCAGCCGCGGGGACAGAAACGGCTACCAAAAGCACATCCAATTTTTTAAATTTCCGTTTTTTTAAACTTTTTGAAACTGTTAATTATTTTTTTTATCAAAATATCAAATTATTTACAGTTCTTTTGCTAATATATTTGTATTGAAATTATGTTGATCTAAAGAGGTCAAATTGTAAATATTTAAAAAAAATTCACGTTTAGCTATATTTCAACCCCGAATGTTTGCATGTCCATACGGTGACGCTCGTCTTTACTACTGTCCGTACACAATATAACACGGTAATAAAAGGATGAACATGACCATATAGTCATGCGGGGTTTCTATACAACGACTTTGCGTTTTTCTTTTTTTTTAATTATTGTTAGAAATAAAAGTTATCCGAGTTATTCAATATGGCTTAAAAAATATTTTTTTTTATTAAAAAAAGCTCTCGTCTCTGGTGGGTTAAGTAAACGAATTAAAAATGTTTTTTTTGCAAGAAAAAGTAACATAACGTTGTAATTTAGAACAAGCGCATTTGTAAGAATAAAAATATGTTTTCAATTTAACATGCACACAACTGAGTATACAATTGTTTTATGCAGCTTTTGTTTGCATTTTTAATTATGCTCCGAGGATTATAATAGTTTGCGGTTTAAAAGCTCAAACTGTGTGTTGTAAAGTTTTAAGCGACAAGTTTGCAAAACAGAGGTGCGACTTCCGGAGTGTTTTTTTTACTGCTATGATTCGTTATTTCCGGTCAAATCTCGGCCGCTTTCATGTATGGTTTTTAATTATTCATTGTCGCAATAACTTAACCATTTTTGTTGAGTCTGTTGAACTAGGAACATAGCCGATGGATAATTAAATGGTGTATAATATGTCACAGTTAAAGTGTGAAGTCTCGCTAATGTATAAATTCAAAAGTCGATGTATAAGTTAATAAGCAATTTTAGTTGAAGCTTACTAATCAAAATTCACATTTAATTTGATTGTTCAACATATGAAATTACAAATAAGTATATAAACTCACCGACGAGTGCTAGACAGAATACACATTACATACCGATTTAGGTTTAGTAAGTATACTGACAAGCAATAGTCAAAGTATAAATGATAGCATTCACAAAATTTTTGACGTCAGACAGAGAAAGAGAAGGCATATACGCACAGTATATTTTATTATAAAGAAATTTTTCTCATACTAAAGTGAAAGTCGCCAAGTCTTGGTAAATTTTTCTCGGGACAATCCTAGCACAAAACTGAACAACGCATAACGGGAAACGTCTGTTAGACACAGATGTATGACCGTGGCGAATGGCGGAAGAAAATATGCTGTTAAAGTGTTATTTTTTCACTTTTAGGGTGTTCACTGTCAATACCTCATATTAAGAAAAACATTATATTTATGTGTATTTATTTTCACTTTTATTTACCAAGATCAGGACCGGTTGCGCTCATGGCGAGCATTATCAATTGATGTTGCTTTTTTCTCTCTCTTCTACAGTGCTACATTATCTCTTGTATACTTTAACTGTTACATATATATACATATAAGTAAGATTTTTTGTCAAACATTTTGACATATATTCAAGAATATAGAATATAGCAGCTTATTATATAATACTACCAGTGATAAAATATTGTACTATATAATGTCAACCTGGATTTATTTTATTTGCCGACCTTTGAATCTCCATCATAAGCCTTACCTAAGATATAAGATTTTTTCACGTGAAAGTTCTGATAAGGTCAATAAGGAGATTTGATTTTTTCGATTGAAAGTGTAAGAAAATCTTGCCCATAGGTTTCTCGAAGAAAATACATACTTAGCAATACAGAGTGACATTAATGTATAAAAAGGTATATTTTATGATCCGAGTTCTCAATTACAAAACCAATTTGAATGTAAGACATAAAAATATGTCATAACATCATTCTGAATGCATAGCTACCGGCTACTGATTACCGACGAATAATTTTAGTATATTCCAAAAATCAAAAACATATCGACTGTGGAAAGGAAAAAGGACGTAATCCACACATAAAATATTTTACAGGAGACACTAAACACATTTTTTGGTGATTTTTTTTCAAAGGCAAATTATGAAATATGTACAACCTTGAAGTGCACGGAGACTTCTAAGCTGGTGTTTAATTGACATAATCTAATATTAATTTAAGAAATTGTTTAGGAAAAACTTTTCTTTCAGTCTTTTTTCTTGGTTTCAATTTTCACAAGCCCATCTTTTTTCAAACTTAAAAGCTAAATTTAGATACTAATTCAGCATTTGCAGCTTACATCCTTTTGATAGAACGTGTATCAAGTTGGATACATTTTGATTATCGAAAAAAGCTGTTTTGAAAAAACTGTCGGTTACGTCCTTTTTCCTTTCCACGGTCGATATGTTGAATTTTTACGAGATTATTTCTGATGAGTATGCATGTTTCAACACGAATTCAGAACGAATGTTTCATTTTTCACAATAACACGTTTGCACAATCCCGAAACACTTTGCGTACAAAAGGTTATTCCAACAAAGTGAGACGTGCATGCTATTACGTCTAACTAAATTTAGAAATCATAAATAATACGAGTGGTGTTAATACTTTACACCATCTGTTCTTAGAAAACTTTTCATCTTGTAAAAATCTCCATTGTTTATAACATAGAGTTACCTGTTTCTTCACTCATGAATCTCTCTGTAAAAGAATGCTTTTAATACAAAAAAGCTCTTTTCACTTCTATGCAATACGACTCTTTCACAAATCACCCGGGAAAATGTTAAAACTTAAAAAGATGAATTTCTGCTATGATATCAAACGCATTTTCTTTGTTGACATAATTTATCTCCTATATTCAAAGTAATTCGATTCAATACTGTATTGTCACCTTGAATATTCATTTGTGGTAAACATACGAATTATTATCTACTATTTATGAGTTAATTAAAAATAAATTCTTTAACTGAGTTTGTTTATTTAGAATAGTAAAAAAAAATGTGTTAATTATAATAATGAAAATATTATATCATAAAACTAATTACATAAATAAATTAAAATAACTTGATTTGGTATTACCTTTATAGCATAGTGAGATTTGAAGGGGTAACCTCCAAGCTGCCAAAAAAGGTCCCCTATTTAATCTCTTTAATTCCCAAAAGAGCAAACAAACATTAGCCAAGTTTATGTAATAATACATAAGTAGTACAAACTACATTTTACGTCGGCAGGGTTAATGCCACACTTAACCCTGAGTCTGGAATAATTATTACGTGAGAATGCTACCTAATGTTGCGTAAGAAATATATTGGAAAAAGAATTGAAAATTGGAATGTAATGAGATAATAAATTTGTATATTTGATCCAAAATAATTCTAGGGTAAGTATAGTATAGTAAACTGTTATTTTTTATTCCCTGGCGCATCACCATGAGCGACTCAATCAATCCCCACTTTTCGTCATGCTCCTATAGTTTCTTACGCCAATCAATTGACAGTCCGTCCTTTCAGCGAATTCATCATCTTCGGCTTGTATAGATTCATGAGTTTCATATCAGGCCATACGGAAGATCATGTCAAACTCACTAGTGATATTGGGTATGGTGTTATCGCAGAAAAGACCCACGTTCTTTAGTACGATGACAAACTCTATAAGTAGAATGAAATTTTCTCCGAAGTATAACTCAACATGCAAAATAACAAAGTGTTTAATTAAAATTTGAATATATATTGTCAAAAACTATTTCGGTATCACATTGTCGCCAGAACTGTGTTATTTTCAATTTTAGGGTGTTCACTATCAGTACTTGGTGGAAATGCATTATATTAAGAAAAGACAATATTCCTTTGTACTTTATTTCATGGCGAGACTGGTTCTGACCTTCATAAATAAAGTGGAAATAAAGTACCAAAAAATATTGTTTTTTCTTAATGTGCTTATTATATACGTGGATAAGAAACATAATAAAAGTTGATTATTGATTATCCCACCATCACCCGTTATGTGTATGCAGCCGCTTTTTCAAGGCCTTCCATAACGAAACACGATCAAGAAAAGAATCGAATTTACTCATCGTATTATTAGCCCAATACAGAGCTGCACGGGACCTATATTTTAACCATGCACTGTTTTACTTAAAAAATAAAGATAGAATGAAAAAATAAAGATAATATTAAAATATGTTTAAAATGAAAATGATTGTTACGGGTAAATTTTACTGATTACTATTTTTTTATATAACAGGCACAACGTTTAAGCCGACTCCGTGGTCGAGTTGTCAATGTCGTTGAATGACAGACTTAAATCCCAAAAAAAACTAAATTCAAATTTAAAAAAGAGATTTAGCTAAACATCAGAATTATAATATATTGTTTTCAATTTCGATAAAATTTTGTAGAATCAACGATATATTGTGTAATACATTTTTCTTGCTGAGAATTATTACATACTCGATTTTATCAAAAGAATATTGTTTTCTTATGTCTTATTCCGGTTCATCGAAAAGCTAAAATTACGAGAAAATAAATGAATATCAAAATCACTCCCTTTTCAGTTCGTCCCTATTTCGTAATATATCTTTCTTTCATCTCGATGTTTTCTCAGTTTTTTCGCCTTTTCAAAGATAATAATTTGTTTTAATAAAATCGATATCGTTATATGTATGGAGCTGAAACAGAAAGCTGTGTTCGCTTTTTTTAATATTAAAATAATATTAAACACTAATGCCACTACGTCAAATATTTTTTAATGCAAAATCGTACGAGATAAGTTCGATGAAAATTGCTTAACAGGTTACTCGAGATCAACTCGAGGAAAAGAGACATCTAAACTGTTCATGTCTTTTATTTTAAATTTAAATTGAAATATTCTAAATTTGACATTGACCTTTACGGAAATTGAACTGAGACCCGCAAGATAATTGTGAGGTGTTTGTTTATTATAAATATATACATTTCGAATTATATACATTCAAACAGATTTTCGCTTTCCGACATGTTCAGGCGTTAAAGTGCACAGATGAACTTGAACTGACTTGAAATTTGAATCGTAAAAGTTATGTACATTCACACAAATTTTGTCACTAACGACACGGATTTCGCCTTTCGGAATCTTCAGGCGTTCAAGTGCACGGATGAACTTGAACTGACAATTATTGAAATTCCACCAAGCACCTTCAGTCAAAATCTTAAATTAAATTGTACACATTTCGTATTATTATTAAGGTTAAATAAATTTATGTGCGGCCCATCAGAGATATGCATAATTTTATTTGGCCCACCAAGTGATTTTAGTTGGACATTCCTTGTCGAGATCGTAAAGAATTTAAGAATAGCCCCACACATATGATAGAAAATGTGAGTGTGTTATTTTATTCAAACGTCTATACGAATTGATTAAGAATAAAGAGAATTAATTGCAATCTGTCGCCAATGTTTGGTATACGAGGGCACTAAAAGAAGTAGGTTTGAAGTACACTAATAAACTTTTTGGCCCCGTCATCGTAATTTGTCGTCCAATTGTATTTATATAAAATACATCGGTGAATAAATAAATTACCTGTAGTGTGAATGAAATCAATTACTTAACTCGATACAGTATTTCTTTTGTATGAAAAGTGCGTTCAATTTTTCAAGTTTAGAAGCACTCTCAGTCATTCTGACAAACATCTTTGTATAAAAATATATATTTTTTCAATAGAGTCGACAAGATTTATTTTATTTACTGTACTTTTGAAGTGCCTCGTATGTCAAAGTGTTTACTTTCAAACTCAAACACTATTGGCTACATAATTCATTCATTTTTAAGTGATGTGAAAAGTTTTGAGTTTTTGTTTGTATCGATCAAAATATAAAGCAATAATACATAACTTGTGTTGGGTCTTTGAGCGGTGATAATGTTTTTGGCTTTTCTTACAGAGCTCACGGGTCAAATTATTAGTACAGACAATTTTTTCCAACGATTAACGAGTTTATATGATAATTCATTCCCATCACCTATCCGATCCTCAAAATTATCTGTAACGAAAACGATTAGTTAGCCACTATTTCTTTGTCTTAGCTTTATCTTTCTATCTATACTCTCTTCTAAAACAAAAGGTTGAAAAGCTTAGTAACAAAAAAACATTGTAGACAAATTACTGTTGAGATTAACTCCATTAGATGACCATATGCTCACATTGGGTGCATTGTATGACTTGAATCTGATTTAAAAAATCTGTTTTGGTTTCGCTCATCGCAAACATTATCAGCTTATCAGTTGATTCGATCGAGACTCACATCCGTGGACATTACTATCAAATTGTGAGATTTTTAAAAATATAATGCTTTTCCACCAAGAGTTGACGATTGAACATGCAATGACTTGTTAATTTATCGTTGATAATACACGCCGCCTGCGTTGTCAAGTGGTCAAAGTCGTTGGCTTCGGTTACGGATGTCACGGGTTCAAGTCCCAGTACGGACAGTGTTATAAATTGATTTTTCAATCGATGTATGTGCTGTCTTGAATTCACCCTATCCTATGAACGGGGCGTATCAAGAGCGATTAGC
This sequence comes from Himalopsyche anomala, assembly GCA_031772345.1. Lineage (NCBI taxonomy): Eukaryota > Metazoa > Arthropoda > Insecta > Trichoptera > Rhyacophilidae > Himalopsyche > Himalopsyche anomala. The sequence goes on along the minus strand of CM062837.1, from coordinate 12,837,816 downwards.
TAACCACTATTCCTATCCCAGCCCTTTTATAGGCTTCCGCTGATTTGTTGACGTAATACTAGGTCGTCTGTTAAGAAGATGATTCATAAAGTATTTAAATATTTTTTTATGCAGTAATAGTAAATAAATAATATTAAAAAAATCTAATTTTTTAATCTTATTTAAAATCTAATTATTTGTTTCGCTCTATGCTTTTTGTTTGATTAATTAAGTATGGATGGTAAATGAATAATCATTACCTTGGAACTTGTTTTGTAAGTCAAAACAGTCAGGCACTGTGATCGAATTTATCGGCATGGGAACGAAAATTTAAAAAAATATTTTTAATTATACGTACGTCAAGCTATAATTGAAAAAAGCTGCTTGTCACAAATACGAAGTTATTTTGATTTCTGCAAGAGGAGCCTTCAAAAACACCGCTCAATCAAAATATGTAATTGTTTGCAAAATCGTTTTACTAGTGAAATGGCAGCTATCCAAATTATTACCAATGTTTACAAAATGGAATTTTAAAGAGTATTTAATTTAAAACAAAATTTACGGCTGAAACATTCAGGATGTATTGAGTTGACGTGTCGACAAACAAAAGTAATAGTTGACAAATGAGACGGTTTTTAGCCGACCGAAGGCCGTTGAAAGAGTTTTCTATAAAATTTTTGATGAATATCGATAAATCTTTGATAAGCAATTACAGGAACTGTATCCGTTTTATTGTCCATATTAATTCAATGTTATTGTTTGATGGATTCCGTCAATTTTTTTGTAGTGATTCGTTCATTTTGATTCAAAATTAAAAATGAAAATCCACTCACATTCCTTCTTGGGGTTTTATCAGTGTTATTAATATTTTCGTTTTTTAGAGAAAGATTGTCAAAACTTTGTTCGTATAGTATACTTATTAAAAACATTATTTTATCTTGAACCAAAAAGTTTAATTATATGTTTTTATTCAAAAAGTAAAATATTCATTTATACTGATTCCAATTTTATTTAATATGATCAGGAATATTTTTTCCCAAGCCGAGAATAAATACAAGTAAAATTAGTACAAATAAGTATTTTTTTTAATATACTACCTTTCCGCCAAGTATTGACAGTGAACACCCTGAAGTTACAAATTTTAAAATTCTGTCTTAATTTTAATAACTTCGAACATCCAAATATGATTTGTAATATTTATGTTGATAATTTATTAAATTCACACGTCACAATAGTCACACATAGAAAATTAATGATGTGTGTGATATTTTGAAAACATTTATCAAAAAATAAAACACTATTTTGTACTTAGTCTACATTTATTTATCAATAATAGGACAAGTTTTTTTTATCACGAGAATTTTCAACTGATATTCTGGTTATTTATACAAAAACGGGTACGGCTTAAAAAAATGTAACAAACAATTGGTAAAATAAATATACAAAGAGCTCCACTATAATAATACAAAATATGAATACAACGTTTCAGACCTCTTACTTTATTTTTTTGTTTTGAATAAATAAAACTGTTATATTGTTATCTCTTTTTAGTTGATAATGTTTTTGTCATGACGGTCCTGAAAATATTTAATAAAAGTGAAATTAGTCTAAATAAGTATTTTACTTTTTGAATAATATGTATTTCAATACTCAAACACCGTTAAATAATCCGTTTCCTTTTACCTTCCTCAAAGCATGAAATAATCAGGTAATTTGTTAAGTATGTATAATATAAAATAAAATATAAAATTCTAACAAATGTTTTTATTTTTCAGGTAAGTCTACTCTTGGTATTTGGTGTTGCCGTAGATGAGAGACAAACGTAAGTGAGTTATCAAATCATTGTTAAATGTGTTTTCACAATTTAATTTCTTAGTTGAAATAAATAAATAAATTCTGGGTAAAGCATCCAGCCCAGTTTAAACCGAAAACGGTTAAACGGTTTGTTGGCTGTTTTAAAAAACCGCAACCAGGTTTATTTTGCACGGTTAACCGGGATTAATTAAGAAAATCTCTTTCCGTCTTTAATAAAAGATTTCTATTCGTATGTTGAATATAATTATTTATAGATGTTGTAAATAGTAATAATTTAAAATGTAAACATTTTTTAATTGTCTAATTTTTGTTTAATTTAATACGTAAGAATGAAAAAGTGTTGTACTATATGTAAGTCTTACGTCCAATATTTATCTTTTAAATGAAAATAAAATAAGACACAAAAAATTGTACTGTAATAAAGTAATTTTCTTATTTATAAACGGAAACCTATTACAGTCAATACGGGTAATTAATTTGGGCCATCATTCTAACATTGGTCCACTACAAGAAAAAAGATTTCAAATTATGCTGTTATAATGTTATGGTCATACTATTGCCACCTATATATTTCCTAGCTAAACAATGGTATTGTGTAGCTCTTTGGAAGTAAAACTATGAATTACATATAATGCATCATATTTGCTATATTGTGGAATGTTTTCAGCTGTCAGTCGTATTTTAAAAACTTGAGTCGGCAATATTTTCAATTTGTATTCCTACTCCATTCAAAATGTGTTATATTTTTTTTAGCCAAAAATTATGTACAAAATACACGAAATCGTGGAGAAAAGTTGCATAGACTTTAGAATTCTTGAGATTATAGTAATTATTGTGAATATTTTTGGCATGAGCCAAAGTTACCCGATATGACGTGAAAACTTCTTTTGAACACTGTTTTGTTTGTATTTATATGTATATCGAGCATAGAAATATTTCCAAAAAAGTTTTGTAAACTGAGTCTTAAAACACTGATACTCATCTTTAACAAATAATATACTACATAATAGTAACGGCGAATTACAAAAATACAAAAAACCTACAAAGCTGGGCCAAAGTTACCCACGTTGACGGTACATATTTTTGTACTGTTAATCGGATACCCTAATTCTGAGTGACAATGCAAATTTAACTGGCAATATTCATAGATGAATAAATAAAAATACGGATGCAGTATATATTTAGTTGCATATAAATAATACTTAAGTGCTAAGCTTTGTTTTCATTTTATTTATATTATGACTGCCATTGTAACGAGGTTCAAAAAACGACTGAAGTTACAATCATGTCTGTCAAAGAGCTTAAAGCACCGTTATGAATATTTCTGCATACCTTTAATTTCCTACTTTGATAATACATTATTATTTTATTTGCAATGAATAATTGGACGACGATAAGTAAATATAAATTATGTAGCCTTTTGTGTATTTTGAATCGAGTGTTTTATTTATTTAGTAGCATTTCAAATTAAATGAGTGATAATTCATTTTACCTTTGTTTTTTTAACACAATTTGTGAAAAGGAAATTTAATAATTTTTCCAAAATATTTAAACAAACAGATGTTGTACATTAAATAACGTGGATCTGGTAATAAACTCATAGAATATGATACATTTTTTTCATACTTGTAAAATTTGTGTTTTGTGTATTTTTTAAATCCATGCCCGCTCGTAAATTCAATATATATATATATATATATATTTCAATCCGTGTCCGCTCCCAATGTGTAGCGTATAGCCTTCTAATGGAGGTATCAACTTCTCTTTTTCAAATCGGTTGAAAAAAATACTTTTCACACTCGAGCCCGTGAGATGCGGCACGGAAGCCCACAATGCTAACCGCTGCGCCATAAGACCCGACAATTATAATATTACGTCACGGCAAGTATAAGAATATAGTTTTTTTTCAACAGAAAATAGCGAGAATGAATACTATTATATAAATAATCTTTTAATTCTCACGTTCTTACATTTTTTAAATTTAAAAACATTAACATAGTCTAAAATTAAGTAATTCTTGTTACACTACCACTCATCTGATTGGCTAGTTCAGCTGAAAGTGTTCTTTAGATTTGTGTTGTGTTAAATAGTAATTTCTCAGTTTTCTGAAATTGTTTTTCCCGCTGCCCACTTCTCGACAAAGGAGCAAGAATTGTTTACGGCCATCACTCTTGGCTTTATGGGGTCGTTTCCGCCGAATTTGGCGGACGGAACCATTTTCCACAATTTTGTCGAATATTCGATAACGAAGCATTATCACATTTTGGAAGTCTACCGGGAGCAGTCTGTCTCCCCCGGCGGAGGACTCGCGTCTCGCTATATATCAGTTTCTGAACGTTGAACTGGGGGCAGTGATTGACATCGTATGGTTCACGACTAATACGATATGTTATTCGTACACGTATAAAAATCAGCCAATCGTTCTGTTGGTGTTTTGAAAATAAATCAACAGCCATCGGTTTGCGTTTACGTTATGTTAAAAGGCGTCGATTTTTTTTCTTAATCTACAAGTACAATTTCACAAAAAAAAAATAACACTAATTATAATATTTGAATCCGGGTTAACAAGTTGAAAAAACCGGTTTTTGAATGTTGCGAAATGAAGTTTTAATTCCAAAAACTAGTAATTTCATCTAAATCAAATTTTAAGAGACTTACAACCGTAGAGGTAGAGTAAAACAATCAATGAGTAAGATTTTTGATACCAGATATACCCCACTAGAAGCCATGAAAAATGAAGAAGGGTGTTGGGTCAACTCTGACATTGCAAGTTTTCTTATTTTCTTGTGACATGTCTTTTTTTTGCAGAAATATATAAAAACTGCGCCTCCATAACGAGAGATATTTTCAGTTTTTGTAAATTTAAAATATACGGTTACGAAGTTTACTCAATTGACTGATCATATAGCATTTATAGCTCATTTATCAACTGGCTGATATAACAAGTTTTTGTAAACGATGTCAACAAGTTTTTTAAAACCATCACGTTCTAGTGTACATGTAATTAAAACATAGTTTTATCTCTGTTTAAATATATTCTAAATGAATCATTTTCCAAAATCAGCTGTGGACCGGAAAGGTTATTAAACAAGAATACAGTAAATAATTGTATATCTTTGTTATAAATTATATATAATATGAATAAATTTTGTTAATGAAACAATTTTCACTAATGGATGACAATAACAATCGATTTTTTTTCACTAGCGCGCTTACGCTACGACTTGCGTAAGCGAAGTCACTGTGAACACGATTGGAACGCGGCTTGAAGCGAATCAAAATATCAAATAAACTGATGGCAGCGTGCATTTTGTCACGTAGGACACTCTATAGCGGCGGAGAACATTTGATATTTTTGTGCCGCATCGAGTCGCTTTGCATTCGTTTCGATTTCGTCCACGTGAGACATACAGTTATCTGAAGTAATGAGTCCATTCAAGCTATGGGGTATATTATACAGTAAACCAAACGTTGCCATTCACTACTACAAGATATAAATTTCTATGATCAACACATCCGTATAACGACACGAATGATCAGTGATTGCGAATTGTGCGGCGGTTATAGATCAGATTGCCTTGATCGTACCACTTTTGTATTTTGAGCTTTCGTGCAAGTTGTCTCATTTATTTACACGATGTATATTATTTGCCTTAACTTTGGGCACTGTCTGCACTGATTTGAAGTGATCTATTTTTATATTATTGATTTACTGGAATAACATATTTAAAACTTATTCATTTGAAGATATATATGGATCTATTTTGCTGAGCAAGTGTAAGTAGTAAGTAAGTGTTTCAAGTTTGTAAAAAGAATAAAAATATCGTTTTTTTTTGTAATACTTATAAGATTTTAAATATTTTTCATTTTTTTCTATGAACGTTTCTAATATGATTTTTTTTCTACGAAAACTGCTTTTTACCCAATTGTTCAACCTCTCTTTTTTAAGAAAGTAGGGAAAAAGGATAAAACTCAGCCAGAACAAATTGTTAGCTAATTACTCAGATGGAAAGGAAGTTTAGACATCTTTATACATTCAGACAAAATCCACAGTACGTTTTTTTTTTTATCAAAATCTAGAATTGAGAAGAATGTTAACATGTTTTAAAAAACTATTTCGTGTTTCGCTTTGTTAATATGGACATGGAATAAAAAACGAAAATGTCGTATACTAACATTTATCTAATCTAATAAATTCAAATTTACAACAAAAATACTGCCTAATTATACATACACTATTTAGCCCTTTTTACTTAACAAACCAAACATATTTATAAAAAGAAAACATAAATCTCTTATACACAACTAACTAACTATTCATGAAAACATTATTTATATATATTTTTTTGTACTTGTGAATTCTAATGCCAACAAAATTTCAGCATGGTTCAATTCCGTTCGTGATGGGTACATTAGTTTATCAATTTATCTACTGTCAGCAAAACGTTACGATTTCAATTCAAGGAAGGTTTGAAATAACATTACCTAAGACAGGCTATTTTCCTTCTATCATTGTATCTTGAAAACCCACCCAATGTGGTTCTTTTGTTTTAATTGTGTATATCTCCTTCCTATTAGACCGAATATTCACTTTGTATAAAAGCAAGGGAAAATATTTATTCTGGCGATTGAAATATCTTCGTTCGACTTTGAGTAACATAACTCCAAAGAAGTGGTGCGCCAGCACTGTTCCACGAACGATTCATGTCTTATCAGTTGAGTTACGCTAATCGTTTAAGACTTATTATTTATAAAAATACTATTTTTTGTTCCACTGATGTGTTACTTATTGTGCTTAACATGTTTATCTAGTCTTTTGTCTATGTCCAGTAGAAAGAAACAAGCCTCCACCTTTATATTGAAATCAGCTAAAAATTAAAATCAATGTTTATTTTATAAATTAATAACCTTGCAATTATAATAAATCATTTTAATATGCTCTTCTAATGAAAAAAAACCGTTGTCACAATTAGATGCACAACCAGTGAAATAATAAAGTTATTAATTTAAAATTCATATTTAAGCTTCTATTTATTATTATTTTTGACGCTATATTTCAATGTAAGTCTTGTATTTTTCATATATATATCTCCATCTTAGACTTGTTAAAAGAAATTTCTCTAGCTTTAAGCAATGAATGATTCTACATTTTATACAGTCAACTCTGAACTCACAATGATTTCAATTTACTCGACGTATTTTTTAAAGATAAATCACTTTAAATCAATAAACACATTTTTTACTGTTGATATTAATGTTGATTATGTAATGGAGTATTTTGACAAATTTAGTTTTGAACATATAAGTCAATCTTTCTCTTAAGAGCGGTTTGGGTAAAAATATGGAATTGCCAGGAATAAACTAAGTTGTTAACTGATCACTTTGTCTACATCCTGTGATTGTTATTTCATAAAGTAAGGGGTAGTAGGTTTGAATTTTGAAAACAATGTATTCATACTTATCTTTCGTTACGAATCTATAGAAATGTTAAATTAAAAAAGCTTAAATTTTCACATTAAAGTATTCAAGTTCATAGCTCCGCTATAAAAAAAACATAATCCCAGACAACGAGACAGATTCAGCTACTTTTGAGGTGTTTTTTTAAAACATTTTAACATGATTTTACACCACTTTTAGGCATACGGGCTTAAACTGATTGATATTATACTACTGCTCTAAATTGTATAAAAAAATATGATTTAAATTTAATTAAAAAAAATAACGATATCTATCAATTATCTGATATTACTCGATACAAAATACTGATTATTTGTTATTTATGATATATTATTACTTTATATTAAAAATATCAATTAATTTTTAAAAATCTTGTAAAATTTTATTATTAATATAATAAATGATGTGTCCACAGTCAAATAATCACTATAATGAGAAAAAAGTTTAATGATTTGTGGAAATAATAAGATGTATGGATACTTCTTTTTCTTCCCTCCTCATTATTTGGTCGAAGAATGAGAACAATTTAATTTATAATTCGAAAAAATCTTCCTTAACTAAAAGTTAGTCCATGGTGATTGGTTAAAAAATATTTAAAAAGGTTATATTTATCTAACTCTAATAACTGTATCAACAGGAGAATTGATTCAATTTTATTTGACGTTTATTTTCGCTAATCATTTTTTAATCTGAGAGACCTAATCTTTTGCACAATATAATATATTGTTTTGGAATTATGTTAAATTGTTCAGTAACTTAAAAGTTTAATTGTCAGTATTTTATTATGTTAATAATAACAAAAAAAAAATGTTCGGTCAGTATAAATATTATTGTTGGTCAGTATAAAACAAATAATGGTAAATAGTAATGATTATAAAAATGCGGTTAAGTTAGGTTAGTATTGGTTGTGAACATAAAAATAGTTTTGAGGTCCAATTACTAAGCATTTAATAAAAATACTGAATATCTGATATTAAACAATGTCAAAAAGTTCATCTCAATGCTAACCAGAAATATAAAAGTCCTTTTTTATGGTTTATATAGTTTTTTTACGTGGGTTTATAAGTTAGATAAACTAGTTAGTGACTTCCATTCTCTATGAAGGTTTAGTCTTTGAGATTTATCCCTTTTAGAATATTTTCAACATAAAAATAAAAACGTCGGTAATAGTAGCTGGCTGCGTGCTCGAGTGGTCAACGTCGTTGGCTTCGGTTACAGAATTCACAAGTTTGGATCCCAATGCAGACAGATTTTATTAATTTAAAAGAATGTTTTGTACCAATTGAATACAATATGTATTATATAAAAATAAGAAACGTAATATTTTTCAAAAGCTTTGTTTACTTATGGGCTATAAATTTCTGATAACAGAGAAAGCAAATGGCAAAACCCTGGCAGTTAGTGACAAAGCAATATAATATATTAGATCACACCAAATTCCAACGATATAATTGGGATTAGTAGACGATATAAATATGTTTTTAAATACAAAATGGATATTTAAGTTACCCGAAACGAAAATTTAATTAAAACATAATTAATGGATGCCGGGCGAAATCACAGTTGAAATAAATTGTATTGAGGAAGGGTTGTGAAAATACACGAATGAATACATCAAAATCTCATTAGGGAGAAGTGACCTACCCTTGTTTAGGATACAGTGAGTAAGGGACGTGTCTGCTCGTTTGTGTTTTCGGTCAGCGCTCTTTCCACTTCTCTGTGTTTAATCAAAATTTTAGGGATGAACGTGAAGTAACACGTAATCACATGTGAATTATATTTGTTTAATCTGGCCTGGAAACCTATTGGGAAAATATTGAGCTTAATTTTACTTTCGTAGGCCGCAAAAGTAATTAAGGTTAATGTAATTACTATATGTTGTTTTATGAAAGAGTTTCCGGTGCAAAGTGTAAGTAATCATTTATATATTATATACGTACATACACATATGTAAAATTAAAACATAAATTTTACCCTAAATAATCAAGAAATTAATTTTATTTATAGAATATAATATTTGGCCTCTTTGATAACCTGTTCTGCTTAAATTAAACGCCACACATTCTAAGGGAAATCAGCCATTAAATTATCCATCATAAATAGTTTATCTTGATCTATTTTAAGCTTTTATATTTTCAACAGGAATAATTTAAACCATTTTCAATATATTTCTAAATGTATGAATATATATTAATCCAACTGTATTAATTCAAACTTTCCTATTTTATCTCTCGCGGCTCGGAGACTAGAAAAATACTTCTCTGCCGATGGGGGTCGTTTAGGGACCCCAGTGGTTTCCTCATTACTGGCCTTATTCTTATGAATTTCAAAAAAAAAATAGTCTAAGGGCTTTAAAATATCTCTCTGCATCATTCCTCATACATTTTTTTTTATATAAAAATCCGTGGTTTTTTAATAAATAATCATATTTTAAGTAGCGCGTAAAAAAGACGTCATTTCAGTGCAAATATTAATTTGCTACTGACGCGATTTGCTTTGCGGCGTTCAGCCTAGTTATCTTACGAACGATCGCTGACAAGCGGGCGCTTATCTCTTATCTTATCGTATTTATATAAACTACAAAAGGTCCAAAAAACTATGATATAAGAATACCTTAATTATAAACATTATATCACCCATATTAAAATAGATATTTATGAAAATGTGGGTATTGGGGTCGCATTTCTTGAGCTTAGAACCGGAAAAGTTATACAATGCTCAAAAACAAACAGAACGAGAAGCTAGTAGTATATAATGTTATATTTTTCAATCTTTACCCCCTTTGAAATAAACATGTTTTGCTACTGACTTAAATCTAGTTCTCGTCAGATTCGGTTGATGTTATTCAATTGGGATCTACAAGCACCACACTGAGAGCGAATATACAATTAGGAAAGATGTTTTCTAAATTTCATTAATTAATTGGAGAGACAATTAAAAAAAATGTCGAAATTTCTTTCTGTGGCTTAGAAAAAACAAAATGAAAAGATGACTTATGCGAGGTTCAGAAAATTTATCGTCCGCAATTCACCGCCAATAATTAATACGCGATGCTAAGAAGCAAGTGACTATTGCGTCAATTAATATTAGAAACAATTTATTAGCTACAAATGAACGCTAAAATAACATACCACCAAGAAGCAACGTGATATGTTTGTTCAACACGTAAAAAACTATTTTTATAATTTTAGATTTCGACTGAAGGTGCTTGGTGGAATTTCAATATTAAATTTGAATCATTCAAATTATGTACACTCCCACAGATTTTGTCACTAACGACCCGGGTTTCGCCTTTCGGCATCTTCAGGCGTTCAAGCGCACGGATGAACTTGAACTGACGCTTAGTAAATGGATGTTTCGTGTTTATATATTAAATAAAAGAAGCCAAAACAATAGTCTATTGGGTACGTTATGTATACGAAATTATTTGGTTTTTTAATGGAACGGATAGACAAATAACTAACTTTCATAACTTTATAAATTCATTAGATAAAAATATTAAATTCACGTTAGAAGTCGGAGGCAAGAATATTAACTTTCTTGACCTAAATATTAATATTGAAAACGGTTCTCACGAATTTAAAATATTTCGGAAGCCTACGTTTTCGGATACCGTGATACATAAGGATTCAATGCACCCATTTTCTTATAAACTAGCCGCTTTTCATTCAGAAATTCATAGACTTGTGAGTGTTCCTTTGAATGAAAAGAACTTTAATATCGAATTAAAAATCATCAAACAAATCGCCATCAACAATGGATACGATATGTCTCTTATAGACAATCTTTTATCAAAAAAACAAACTAAACTTGCAGAAAAAATGTTATTTCAAGGTACATTGTCAAAGGACATAGATCATACTAGGTATTGGCGTAGAATCATTTATTTAGGAAATACTAGTCTTAAAATTAAAAAACAACTAGCTGATAGTGTTAGACCAGCCTTTTACTGTAAAAGCTCTTTAGGCAAATTATTAGTTAACAATAAAGATAAAATACATTACCTAAATAAATCTGGAATTTATAGATTACAATGCTCTTGTTGTAATAAATTTTATATCGGCAAAACAGAGAGGACTTTAAAAATCAGGGTATTAGAGCATATGGCAGCCTTTAGACTGAAAAAGGACACGTCTACTTTTGCTAATCACTTAATTTCGGAAGGACACGTGTTCAATCAGGAACAGGGGATAAAAATGTTACACCCAAATACGGACAGTCATAAGCTCTTTTTCCAGGAAATTTTAGAAATTAATAGGGCACAGTTACATAGTCTTCCGATTTTGAACGAGATATTAAACCTTCCTGGCTCTCCACTTCTATACCCTATATAAATAATATCATAAAACCTTTGCCGACAAACAAATAAATATAATTCTAAAAACCACTCACTACTCAAATCTTTGGGAATTCCCATGAGCTTACCCTTTTCGCCAGCGATGGCTTTAGACTCAGTGATACATTTATTTAATATATAAACACGAAACATCCGTTTACTAAGCGTCAGTTCAAGTTCATCCGTGCGCTTGAACGCCTGAAGATGCCGAAAGGCGAAACCCGGGTCGTTAGTGACAAAATCTGTGGGAGTGTACATAATTTGAATGATTCAAATTTAACTATTTTTATTCTAAATTATATGAATCACAAAGCATGGAAATATGCAATTTAAACGGTAGGTTATGTATTTTGATAGTTACATGTATAACAAAAAGTTAAAAAATTATTATTTTACCAATAAGTAGGTTCTACCTAAGTAAAACAATAATAATAATGAAATATAAAAGTAGTTGAAGCTATTTAAACCGATCAATAAATTTATGTACATTATAATGTGTCGACAGGTGATTAAATATGTTAGACTTAATTTATAGGCTGTAAATTGTTTATGCGATCAATAAATGCGATGGTAATTAATTGCTGGCGGTAGATTAGGAGTGATTAATTGTAGTTGGGTATTTTTCTAGACTCGAAATAAACAAATTATTTTTTATCCATTATCATTCTATGTGATTCGCGTTAGAGAAGACGCAGAATATACTTAAAAGAAGTTTGCAAAAAAATTATTCAAAAAGAACATTGTGCGTAAAAGAAATACAGTATTGTCATAAAAAAATATACGTTTAAAAAAAACGAGCCTAAAAATTGTATTTATATTTAAAACATTATTGTATGTGAATATTTTCATCGCAATTTCAAAACTTTTGTCCATAGATTTTGGCTGTTTAAAAACCGTGCGAAATGAGTAAAGTTCAAATGGTTATGTTATTATACCTATTTTCTTTTGTTTTGCATAAAATACGTTTGAATTTCGAATCGTTTTGTAAAATATGAAATTTGAATTAAGTTAAATCGAAAATATTTAATCTGTTAACTTTTCAGGCTCAGGGAGCGAGGACTATTAAAAGTTTAACGATCAATGCTACACAATACACAAGTAAAAAGCAATAATCACTCTAGCTAATATGTATAGCCGTTCACATGAGTTGGCATCCGAAAAACAAGTTTTCCAATTTCCATTCATCGGAAGTTTTACTAAACTTTTACTTTACCGGAAATAAAGGTATGGTATTTTCATGGAATTTTGTCAGTGGGGTAGGTGAGAAAGGTAGGGTCGAATGGACGATAAATGGCGTAAATATTTTGTGTGTGATATATTTTACGATTGCTGGGATTTATAAAATTAATTATTTCCGCTTTCACACAAACTGAGAACAATTTAACAACCACATTAGCAAATACTTCAAACTCCATGACGGTTAGGGCATCCAATCCCGGGATCCGGGATCCCGTTCAATTTTCTGATCCCGAAATCCCGGGATTGCCATGGTCGCCATCCCGGGATTTCGGGATTGAGAAATTTGGAGTAAATCTCGAAAAGTGAGATGAAATTGCCAAATTGAGGATTTCAAATTCCTCGGTGAGCTAAAAAAAAAAAACGAGGTTTCGTGAGAATATGGGGAAAAAGTATACCAAATCGGAGATTTCAAATTCCTCGGTAAATTTATCTCAATCCCGGGATCCCGGGATCCCGGGATTGAAAATTTATCAATCCCGAAATCCCGGGATTGGAAAAAGGCTCCGGGATTGGATACCCTAATGACGGTGTTATAACTAAATGTTTTATCATTATTTTAGAAATAAAAGCAAATTAAATCGTACCATCGCGTACAGTGGTAACGGTGATATTTTTAGTTTGAATCGTTTCGCAATCAAGCGTTTGAGCTACGAATATCCATTTATTAAAAATTAATTTGATACCTGTCACAGAAACGAATAAAAATATGGTATGTTATTTTTTCATACTTAAAACTTTTTTTTCCAGATAAAGAAATGAGTGATGAATACCACCTGTCAATCAATTGAGTAAGGAACATAATATATTTAAATTTTACAAAAACTGAGCACGACGCTATGAAGATTTTTTAAAAATAGTTCTACAAAAACACGACATGTCACAAGACAAAAACAAAATTGACAACGTCAGGGTAGAACCAGCTTCCCCTTATTATTTTTCATGGTTTCCGGTAAGCTTCAAACGTGCATATATCTGGTATCAAAATACTAACTCATAGTCTCAAGAGTTATTGCTTTTTAAAAAAATCCCACATTGATTGTTATACTCTCGTTCTACGGATTTTAAACTCTCCTGAAAAAAATGATAACAATCATATTACCAGTTTTTGGAATAAATACCTCAATTACTTTGAAACTTTTCAAAAACAAAAATAAGCAAATAAAACTGTTAAGACAGCTAGTCATCTCCAACATTAAACTGTTAACTATACCAATCTTCTCTGAAACAAATGTGTGTGAAGTGATTACAATCAGTTTTCTGATAATAATTTCTATATTTCAAGTTGGGTCCGTATAAATATTAAAAAACCCATGAAAACAATAACTATCGATAGACAATTTTATCATTCACAACATACTTGAAAACATCGTTATTCAGAAATTTTAAAACTTTTTGAAGTCGATATCACTTTCGATAACAGTGTATGAAAATATAAAAAAATAACTAGTGATTATAACTCAGCATGCACGTCCCTGATATCTAAATCAAAATCTATTTATTTAATCAAAGGTAAAATAAGTTTCTATACCAGCAATAACTCACTTGGTTTGGTCTTAAGTTATTTATAACTTCTCCAAAAAGATGCAAGAACACGAAGTTGTTGACTTCATTAAAAAAATGTTACCAAGAAGATTATATTGAAGATTAAGAAATATTATTTATCTCTAGTTGGAAAAAAGAAAGAGTTTACTATTCAGCAGAGAAATCGGTTATGTACAGAATGTGTGTAGAACATTATAACAAAAATTAATTAAACTATCTGGATAAATCAAAATTATTTATTTTTCTTATATATAAAAAATGTCTCCGTTAGAAATTTTTAAGCTTTTTTTATCTTCGGTATACCTTAATTATTCAAAAATAAGTCAAAATTATAAACATCTGGTGGTAACACCGGTCAGTATTCGCACACTATGATAAAGAAGAACGATGCTCAAACATACATAGCGTCGTTTTGGGAAAACATGGTTTCATCTGCACTTTTTTCACAAAATTACTTTTAAATGCAGTTTTATTCACATTTAAAATACGGTTCTATCTGCTTATGATATTGTCATATTCAAAAGAAAAATATACTAGTTTATTAAATATTCCTAGCGCATCTACTGTATGCGTCTGAAATATTATTGACTTTTCATATACATATGTAAATATTTCAGATTTTGTTTGAGAATATTTTGGCATGCGGCTGAAGAATTTGATACAATTTCAATATGCGTATTCATTCATCTTATTTTGAGCAGAGGTTATCATTTTTGAATAATGTAAGCAATAAATATTTTAAAATTTGCATTTAGCTTATATTAATCACACAATTTTCTAATGGATGACAATAAAAGCAGTTACTGGTGGGCGAACAACCAATATGTATTATTTTTTTTCAATTCATAATATTATACATATAACACAAACTAAGGCTTGAGTATTTGAGATAATAAAACAAAATTAAATTTAACAACTTCTTTATTCCACTTGTTGTGTTCTAAAATATAACACGTGCTACACCTTTTTGAAAAGCATCATCAGACTTTAAATTTTAATGTGTACGAATTAACTAAAAATCTTAAATTATTAATTACAATTAATCTTTTTTTACGCGATACATTGGTTACAGAAAGTGGCGCGTAAATAAACCTTATTTTCATATAATTTTATCAATCGATTCCAAATCAGCATAAAAAAGTATCAAAAAATGTAACGGTACCTCCAAAAAAATCGCGTAAAAAAAGGATTGGGTGTACTGAAAGTCAGATTTTTTATTGTTCTACTAAATGTATGGAATTTTCTACAGGAGGTAAGATAAACATATTTATAGTTTACATATTACTTACTTATATTAGTGACGGTAAATACCAATGGAAATAATTTATAAAATGGCGAGTCACATGTATAGTTAAATATTTTTATCTATTTATGTTAAATTTACATTAATGGCTTTATTAATTTCCACAAACTCCAAGCTATACATTCTTAACTACTAATTATTTACTAAATGGAGCATTTCGACATTTTTATATTATTGAAATTGTGACCATTTTTTACCACATGATTCGTAACCACTGAATTATTTATTTTGAACATCTACGTTTTTTTAAATTATAACAATCAAATTAAATTTAAATTTATTAGAAACGAAAAAACAAAAAGTTACCGCCAAATCCACCAAAAAAATGTTTAAAATACACGAAAATTTCGATCAGATTTTTTCTATAAGATAGTTTCAATATTTTTTCAAAATAATTTTGTCTTGAGAGCCACTACTTTTGGATGTATATAAAAACAAACTTCACTCGTATACGTAATACAGCATGCATATATATCATCTTTCAATTTTGTATTCATCGGAAAAAATCGTAAAGGAAATGAATGTTGAATATTTAAATAGATGTTTATTTTGTAAAATATTCTTAGGGTAAAGCAACGTTTACATTTTTAGGCAAATGTCACGAGACATGACACTAAACATATATGATCATGTATCGACAAGAACCACGTGAAAAGTTTCGCTTGTACACACCAAGACTCACCTCAGATATCGTAGAAATGTCACCAGTTGAGGTTATGTTGGTCAGTGCTGCGTATAAACGAACGTTATTTGAAGTAAATAAGGATATTAAAGTTTTTAAAGTATAAAAAATACTCTTTTAATCACCCGAAACGAAAAAAAATAATCAACAGGATCCTACCTCTCAATTATGTTTTAATATTTAAATATTTCAATAATGAAATCTTGTTTATATTTAATTCTTTATGTATTCATATAATTCATATTTTTAGAATCAATAAAAACAATGAATAATCCCTTATTAACTAACGAACTAAAGATCAAAAGTGCAGAGTGAAAATAACGATAGTTGCAAGAGTACCATACCAATAATCTCTAATAACATGTAATGGGCTTAGAATCGAAACTCATAATATCCATGTATAATGTTTCTGAGATATGTATGCCAAAATAAATTAAATGCATCAGTACGCATATAAAAAAATAGTTGGGAATTAAAATTAACTGTGAGCACTGTTGAAACCACGGTCAAAGATAACTTTCAGTGTCTAATAATATGATATGGTTAGCAAAAACCAATCGGTGATCAATATGTTCATGCTTTAGTAGTATATTTTGCATCGTAGTAAAATATTACTTTTCACTTGCGATAAATAATCATGATAATTTTTAAAATCGAAAAATTGTGCTCCTGTGGTTTTTTAAGGTTGTTTACAGACTTGATTATTGGAGATTATGAGTTATGATACTAAGTCCATCATATACATATGATATTGATACGGTATGGTTTATAGTCAAACGCTCCCACTACCACTATTGTGATGAAAACTGGTAGAATTTTAAAATGTGAAGCTAAATTAATTGTGTTTAAATTTTGTTATCAGGTAACCCATAATACCAATTATTTTATTGTTAATGGCCTTAAATTACAACATTGTTTTTTTCTTCCTTACTCTTTGGGACACGAACTTAACACAACGTGTGTAAGGGACACTTCCCGGATCTGGGACTTGGTTCTAGAGACCTTTGGTTGTAAATTCACGTGCAGTTTTTTTTTTATTTTGTGGTTTTTCGTCCGAGATAAAAGAACTGAGATTTTTCCATTTCGACAAAAATTAAAATATATTTTGTCCTCTGCGCAGAGTTTAACATCAATTTTATTAACATTTGTAAAATCGTGTGAGAAAGCTAGGTTGTGTAATAGTTATTGTGTATTGTGTTAATTCAAAATTTTGTCTGTGTCTTCGGTGATTGCAAATTCTTAAATAAACGTTTTCGTAATACTAGAGCGATGGGTTTTATTTTATTTCTACCTACCTGTTTTACGCCGAGTTCATACCAACTGTATTGGTCTTAATGACTTTTATTAGTGGGGATTTATTCTTGGGGTTTCACATCGTGAACAATAGTAGAAATTTCTCACAATAAAGGAAACTCGCTCTAAAATAAATTACGAGTAATGACAATATACCATGTAAATATTGAATTGACGTATTGAAATTCTGAAGAATGATAGTTTTCACAAGAGCGCAGTTTGAAATAGAAAAATATCAATCTATAAAAAGAATCGAATGTTTTCAATAGAAATTGTTCCACGTGTTATTTCTAAATGTTTTTGTTTGAGCAATGACGTGAGTAGTATGTACCTACATGAATTCTTGATAAATCGTAGATCTCTCAATAGTTTCCGGATCTAATAGCATTGTAAAATTTTATGATAAGTCTTGTTGGAAAAGTATACTAAAAAAAAGTTTTACGCTGTTGCGAGCGTATGGTTGGTGCACTTTTAAAATTTAAAAGAATTAAATTAACAATATGTTTTGTTCGCTTTACAATTTTCACAAGTATTGTCAACAAATTTATAATACATTTAATTTAAAAAGCTTTCATAAATAAGCATAACTAATACAATTTTATAATTACATAATATTTTAGATGGACTCTGCGGTAACTTTGCGGAAGTTCATTTTAATACAAAATTTTATATAAAGTTCAAAATTACTTCATTAATCATTCCACGTATTGTGCCAACAATAATGACACGTGTTTCGTTTATTTCAGAGTCATCTTCAGACTAACGATTTTAATGATTTATTTTTAAAAATTGGCAGCAAGGAGGGTGGATAGAATCAGATAACCATAATTAATAACGTTAACATTACAAATCATTATTGTTGTTTGTATAATTTAACCGACAGTTCATTTTTAGCCAGATTCCTCTCCGAAAAATATATATTGGGATAATGAACAACGACCAAATCTTATAAAAAACATGTTTGTTGATATGATCTGAGTTCATATACTGCACATAGACAGCGATATGTTTAAAAAATTATGAAACCTTTGGCGATGTTTAACTGAAATGTGAGATAGCAAGAGTGATTATGTTACCACTGGTCGTGTCCTAGTCATGTCCTTCTATCCATATTCTCTTCAAAATAGGGAGCTTGAGCTACTAAATAACAAGCAGTTCTCAAAGATTTTTTTTCTGTTGATATACCTTTGTTAAGAGGCCATATACTTTAAATTGGGAACAAACATGGATTTTAAAAATCTTTCCTTATATCAAGGACTAGTGGCAAAAATACAAAAAATATCTTCCAACTATATTGCCTATTTCTAATATTATTGATAAAGAGTTTAATATAATTTTTTGTATTGACTTCTGTAACAGATTTTATTCTAACAGTGAACTCTATTATATTGGTCAAACATGATTTCTCTGAGTATTCATATCTGCGTACTGTAGACATTGCAAGAATTTAATATGAAACGCAAATATTTACTATTATTGGATCGACAATCTGTGAACGTAGATGCAACACAATCAAAGCTTAAATGTTTCTCAATGTGCTTCGTAATGCCTTTGCAATCTTAGACGATATAGCAGTTTGCACTTTTATCGACGGAGAAAGTAGTGAGATTGGTAAATAGAGAAGGAAATGCTTTTCTTGTTTTCTTTTTACAATATTGACAGATGACCGTTTTGTCATCCAATCTGCGGAGTTCAGTTTTCATTTCACTATTATTTGTTTCCTGTATTAGTAAACTATTGTTTGTTTTGTTGTCAGATTTATATAATTGAAAAACTGTGTTTAGTTTAAGAAATGATTTATCATTTCTGTTATTTATAAACAGGGAAAAAACTGTTTTTTTAGCAAATATGTAATATATATTGAAGAACTTAATTTACATTTTTTAAAATAACCATTACCAGGTTTGTACACAGTTATTTATAAACCACCAAAAAATTAACGCCATTTATAATTGGTATTTTAAAAAATCTACAGATTGCTTAGCGAATTTTAAATAAATAAATATATAATTAAAAAAACATTTTGAATCTTAATTGTGTGTGGGGAAAAAAACAAGTGTGTATGAGAAATACCATAACGTCAGATAAAAAATAACTAATGTTATAAAAATGCAATCAAAATCTTTTTGAAAGGATGTTAACATTCAAAAAATAAAATACTCATTTGTACTAATCCCACTTTTATTTAATATTATCATTACCGATTTCGCTCGTGACAACCATTATCAAATGATCATCAGTTGATAATGCACGTCATAAGCGAAACCGGTCCTGAGTGTATTAAATAAAAGTTGAATTAGTAAAAGTGAGTAATTATTTTTTTGAATATAACTCCTTTCCACAATTGACAGTTAACACCCTAAAAGGATGTTTGTAATATCCGAAGTTAAAGAAAATATAGTTTATGGCAATAGTAGGCAATGTTAAAAAATGTTGGATATTGCCATCATGTCCGGCAAAGTGTTAAGAAAAACTATACAGAGCATCCTTAGACACAGAAGCTATTTAATAGTTATTGTGAGCTTTATTGCTTCCTAGAAAAAATACTATAAAAAGATAGTTTTTATTACCGACCACAAAATAGTCCAAGATTCATTATAACGCATGTTTCTTTCGTAACTTTTCTATAGCGTAATTCACATTTATTACTCCTGCCTTATGAATTGTGTCTCGACTCGCAACACTGGAAGCAAAATTACTCTAAATGAACTCGAGCGCGCCAGTATTAAACTGGCAAGATTTGAAATTTGCCGAGAAATTTTATTTGAAATTTTCTCGAGACTGGAAATGGCGTGGAACATATGTTTTGTTTTGCGCTTTTGTTTCATATTATAAAAGCCTCTGCAATGTTATGAAACACTAAACGCCTAATAAATTATAAATTTCTGACACATTTCCAATGATGTCAATTGAAGTCTTTTGACTGTTGTTATTAATTATTATAATACATGAATGAAAATATGGAAGAAATGTACTTCTACTAAATGATTTATTTTTCAAAGTTATATGAGAACTGAAAATAAATGTCAGTTGTGTAACCTCTTTTTTTCATATGGCATGTTGTCACCTTTCTGAAAGAAATCGGTAGCTAACAAAGCTCATAAATCACAAAAAATAAACATCGGGTTTTTTTCAATTTATAGTGGACACAGTGAAGGGGTAAGATATAAACAATGATAAGTCACAAATAAATAAATAAAATTAGATACTAATAATAATTTCAAATCGAAATAAATTCAGTAATGGTGAGCCCCCTGCCTGTCTTATTTAAAATGATATTTACTAATGTTTCATTTTCCTTTATGACTTTATTAATTTAAAACAACTCTAAGCTGTTTATTCTTAATTCTTTATTATTTGATAGATAGAGTTACTTAATAATTAATAAATCTTGTAAAATTAAATATTTAATTTTAAGACAATAGAGCTCTATCAAGTAAATGACAAATTGTTTTTTACGTTGTTTAGCATAGCAAAAATATTCATCTATTGGACTTACACCGTCTAAAATGAGAAGGTGGCAGAAAGAAGAAATTTGAAAGTCGTCAGCTTGACGATGATATCTCACATAATGAAAATTGTTGTTTTATAAGTTTTACGGCGTTATTAATGTCAACAACAAAACTCGAAAAATATTACATTCAAGGCTCTTAATTTGGCCATGACATCGTAATGTCGTTTAAAATTTTACGACCCCTCTTAAATAACATCATAATTCCAGAAAATTTCCGAAACGGCCTCAACATTGTATTCATAAAGCCTCGGCTGAGTGGTTTCAAGAAAAATATCTTATTTCAACACGGGACGGGGTATGTCGCGAACGGACCGAGCTCGGGACGCCCCGCGAAGAAAGTTCATTCGCAGTTTTTAAGCGACAAACATTTACTTAGCGTTGTTGTGAGATGGAAAAATTCTCCAATAACAAAGTTACGAATAAAAATACCGACCCTCTGTCTTCTTTTTTTTATACAAAAGTATTTCGATTGATTTTATGTTTGTTTACTTTACATTATGCCTGTTTGACATTCTGTCAATAAATAAACAGAGTATTTGAATTGCATCTATAGTACACAATACAATATTTATACACGATTCATCATCTTGTAAGACGAATCTTCCATTAAACTTTGATGGAAAAACAAGAATCTTTCTTTTCATTGTTTTATAAAAAATATTTTGTATACTAAATTAAAAACAAAAACCAAAGCAATATATTAAATCTTTGCATTAAAAAGTTACTCAAAGTGACGGGAAGAAGACAAAACATTATAAAAACCTTACTAGGACCTTTTTTTATGAAATATTGAAATTTTATCATTGCTATCAATTTTTTAGATTAACATCCCCATAGATAAATCTCTGGAACGAGAAGATATTTGCGAACATTAAATCCAATTAATTAATGACGTACCATACAAAGATTAATTCTTTTTTTACTTTTACTCAAAAGTTAACAATTACTTTAATTATGTAATATTTTATAGAACTAAGAGTTTATGAAAACTATAGACTTTACTGTAAAAGGTAATCATTTTCAAGACATCGATTTTCATTCTTTAAAAAAAAAGAAATTATCATAATTTTCACTTGTGACCTGCGTGGTCGAGTGGTCAACAGGTCACGGGTCACTAGCTCAAATTCCAGTATGGAAAATTTTATTAATTTACTTTTCTAACAGATTTATGAATTTCTTTTCGAAGACAGGGTGTTTGCGATGTCTTAAATTTTCCCCTCCCACCTATCCTACCATAAAAACCTACAGAGTCCTGTCCTAGCCCTATCCCAACAACTTCTCGTAGAAACAATTCTGTTGGAATTAACTCCATTGAGAGTCCATATTCTTCATATAGTTAAAAAAACATTATTTTGAAAACATGTACATGGTAAATGTGATATTTTTTGAGTGGTATTAAAAACAAAAATTATAACAATACAAAAACAGCTGTCACAAATAATGGTGACCTCGATGTGATATCAAAATTCAACACAGTATAATCTTTATCCTGCAATCCTTGCTGGGCTGAAAACTGAGCTTACGCGACTGACCCACCATCGCTATCGGTATAATATCGTCGCATTTGATAAACATTATACCAAAATGGGAAAAATGGTTAAATAAAAAAAAACATGCATAAGAAGACATATTATTCTAGGGTAGCTGTATAAAGTGGGGAGGTACCTTGGTATAACAGATTTTTTTAGAGAATTGTCATCATCGTTAAAAATACATGGCATGATTGTAAATACATAACGTTATCGCTTGTTACTTTAAGCTGTGGTGACCGATAGTTAATTTTTTTGTTTTAGATCTACGGTCGTCAACCTTTTGAACCTCGTTTACCAATAACTCAAAATGTTGAATCTCTCAGAAAACTAACATTATTTTATTTTTAAAACGTATAAAGATACTAATAAAAATAGTTGTTTTATCATGAAAATAGCATTAATTTCATTATAACAAATTAATTAGTGTGATATTTGTTTCTGCGTGTCCGAAATGAGTTTATTGAATTTCCGCACAAATAAAGTAACTGTATCTTCTATAGACACTACCAGAGATTTCCCACAGACTTCTGGTTGGCAACCACTGTGCCAAACAACGTTTCGTTTGTACATTATACATCATTATATAAAATTAATCCGTTTTAGTACGTTATGTAGGGGTTACCGTTTTTTTTTTAATTATGTCAAATAATATGACCTACCTTTTGTATCAAGAAAACAAAAACCAGTATAAATTTTAACGGAAAAAAATATTTCCAAAGATTGTTTTTTTAATCGAATAACGTTTTCCATGAGTATTATTTATTTATGGAAATTAAAACAGAATTTATTTGACAGTCGCGCATTGCGCATAGCATTAAAAATATGGGGAAAAATCAAAATAAAAATACGGCAACACCGTAATGAAGTTCGCGCAAAAAAGCTGCGTCACGTTGCCAGCAATAAACTCTACGCTTATCGCGTATCTGAGCTTTTTTAAAAAGTACCAACACAGAAATTGTGCTTTGTAAAAAAATTCGGAAAATTAGGTTGGTATTAAGCGGTCATTGATAAGGTGAAAGGAGAACGTTTGGAAGCTTAACGAAATAATTTCTTTTACTGTTATTGCGGCTCGTGACCTTTTAATTATTATTTTACTTGAACAAGCCTCTAGAATAGAGCCTTCTAAGCGCTTTGCCACTGAGCTTACCACTTTTAAAATTTTGTTTTTGTATATGTCATGTTTTTTTCGGCATCGTAAATGTATTATATTTTTATTTCGAAGAAGGTATAAATATAATAATAATATTCTTTAATTTTAAGCCTCACACATTTATAACAAAAAACAAGTAATGAAGAAAAATATTTCCTTATTGTGACACCTGTTTTTCCCCTTTAAGAATCATCATTAGACAGAACATCGCAAGGTTTACAGATAAGCTAAAAAAGTTGAGTTTGCTTCTATAAGAGGCGAAGAAAGTGTCAAAATTTGTAACACAAGTGAAGTAACAACTTTATTACATTAAATGTTATACTAAATATAAGCTAGTCAAAAATCCAATACAATTGAATAACAACATAATCGATAATTAAGTCATTAAAAAGGTCGTTTATCTTGGATTCCTAGTGGACGTCTAGAGTAATGTAAGCAAGGAAATGCAAAATATAATTGAGCAGAAATAGATGCTTCTATGGACTGCATAAGTAATACGAATGCTCCCACCCACTCGACATACAACAGTTCACATTGAACAAACCATCATAATACTGGTTCTGGTGTATGGGTCAAAAGTCTAGACGCTTAGCTCTAAAGACTCTCAAAAACTGCATGTGCTTGAGCGAAAGATCTTTCAAAAGTCTTTCTGCTTTGTTTGAGGATAGCATTTGGTTACGTCGTCACAAGCATGAGCCTAATTTCCTCTACGATGAGTTAGACATTGTATTTTTTTTTTAAATTCGACGCCTGCGCTGGGTGAGATATGCATATTATGACCATGAGAGAAGATGGAGCGTTGGAAACACTACTTCACTAGATGAATGAGATGACACAGGACTTGCGAGTGGTGGAAGTCACCAAGGGCGGAATATCAAGTAGAGTAGAGGAGAGCCAAGATGCACTCCAAACTGTAACGCTCACAAAAAAGCATAACAATTTATGATATCGTTTACGGAAAATATAACTTTGAATCATCATTAATAACGAATTACTATTTCATCTTTTATCAAAGCGATAGACATAAATACTAAGTTTATTTCTTCAAACACGCTCTTTTTGTCACGAATAGATAACACTTAATTTGATAAGAGAACCCAGCATATAAAAATAGACACATTTAACTCAGAACATGTTAAACATAAAAGAAGAACGGTATTTATTTTCCTTCAGCCTGAACTAAATGCTTATTTAACTTGGCGTGTAAAAGCCCCGTTTATTCAACGGCATACATAATCGGCCACTGTAAACGGATAATTTAGGGAAACTTTCCGATTCTCACACATGCAATACTTTCCTGAAGTGATTAGAGGTAGAATTATATGAAAATATTTTCTACTTTTACTGCGTTTTCTTCTTTCGTTGTGCTATGTTTATTAGGAGACTATAAAACCTAGAATGTAGCCATGGTATTTTATAAAATAAAGGGTCATGTGTGAAGATTGGGTAGGTAAATAAAATTATTGCCCAAAGAAAAATATGTGAGTACGAATGTTAGAAATATACCATACGCGATCCGTTTTTTGGTTAGGTGTAATTTCAATTTATGAAGTACATATTTTTATTTTGTAATTTTGTTTATATCAAAATTATTATCAGCTAAGATGCTGGAATGTAGACATTTGCGCCAAACTGTACTTGGGATTATATTATTATTTACATATAAAAACATCAATACTTTAATAATTTCTCTGCTGCAAGTGAAATATTCGTTTGGAAATAATTCTATTTTGTGATTTTTTTTATAATGATTTCAAATAAAAATGGTGTTCACCGATATTTAATCAAAATGTCCTTAAAGAAAATTGAGAATAGAATGCAGATTTAGTCACTTCTTTTAATCAGCTTATAACTAAAAAGAGCAAAGTAAGACCGTCAAGATTTAAATCAAATAATAAACAATTATAACTTCTGTTGAGAAACCTTTGTAAGGAGGCCATATGCTCCACATTGCAATTGGATATGCATAAAAAGCTTGATGCTGACACAATCTTAATTATAAATGTTATTAATCAGCTACGAGAAGTACAGAAATAGAATTGTTACATGTTTATTAAATGATTTTAATTAGGTTTGTATTTTCATTTTGTTTTCAGCAGCCTATTTTTCGTTTAAAAAAAAGTGTTTACTTTTCTTGAAAAAATACGAAAAATAATAAATTCAACGATTAACCCCTATTAAAAACGCTGTTGTGACAGTTTCAATTGTCTTCAGGTAAAAAAACTTCACCCTATAATAAAACGAAACCGTTATAACTTTAGGGGAAGAAACCGAGTTAATCTTAGATATGTGTTGGCGAAAATCGTGACACTAATGGTAGCAATTATTACGATATAATATGGATTCGGAGATAGATAGGGGAGAAAAGAAATTTCGGCAATAAAACTAGGCATTTTACCCTTTCTAGGGATGTTTTTACGGTTTTAGGGCAGTATATTAAATAAGCAATTCGAGTTTTTCCACGTTGAAAGAAAATAACTCTTTTGTAACCTTCGTATCTGAATGATAATCGATCAGTTTTAATAATGCGACTCATCAAAACGAAATCAAGAGATGTTTCATATGATATTTAAAAATCGACTTCAACACGATTATTATTAAAAAATATCTAAAGAAAAGATTGTGTTAAGGTCAGTTATCAAATTTGGTTAATAACAGTGATGGATCACCCAATAAACGAAAGAAGCGCGTGCTTGGGGCCTCAAAATCTCAGAAGCCTCAAAAATAGCATATATATTATATAAATCCTATATATTTTTAATTCAGTTTTATATAATTATTCTTATTTTGCGTAAAAAATGCAACGCTTTCATGTTATTCAAATATCATGTCTTCCATTTTATTACACCTGCTACTGCTTAGCAATCAGTTTATTTAATGATATTTCTGAAAAAGACGAGCTCTGTAAGTTCTCTATGCAAACCTCTCCAATATTGTATTAAAAACAAAATAAATCAGAAAAATATATATTTATATGATATGGTTCCAAAGAAAACTATATACTTTGTGTTTAAAGAAAGTTTTATATGTGTTAATTTTTTTCGGTTATTTTATGTAAATTGTGATAATTGAATCATTCAAATAAAATGTATATAAAAAAGCAAGTACATTACAAATTGACAATGCATTGATCAGTCAAATACTCCTTGTAAATATATTTATTGGCCAAAGCGCGCTCTGAATCTTCATCTAAAAATTATCATCAATTTTAGGTTACAGGCAAAATAGTTGAAGTCATAAAAATCACTTGAGAGCATCAGCTCAGAAAGAAATATTTTTAAAATGGAGAGAAAAATAATATGGATATAACGTTGGAAAAAAATGTTGAATCGAAAACTATATAAATTCATTTCACAACATTTTGTTTCATATATCATATATTTCATCGTAGGATTTTACTGGCGTTTACGCGATTGTTACTTCAGCTATTTATTTAGTAACTGCTATGACAACGGGATCCTCCCAGCCAGAGTCAACTTGAACTTTTTCGGGATCGAGTTTCAAAATTGTGTGTGGTCTTCCAAAAATCTACTGTATTTAAAATTTGTTATGTTTTAAATTTTAAACCTTTTTAAGTAAACAATATTCTTAGAATCACATGGAAAGTTATAAGTAATGAAGTGATGAATTCAATTTTCATGTGACTTTTGTAAGATGTAGATAAATATTTTTGGTAAAATATACCTGAACCCCAGTGAATGAAAATGAATAGTGACAATTATTTTATATTTTTATTGTCGACCGTGAGGCCAAGTTCCAAGCAACACAGTGAGCCCGCCAAGCGTTGATCCTTCTCCCGTATTTTCATTTACCTAGTGTGTTACTTGAAAAACGATAAATTTCTATAAAAACACATGAAAATGAATGAAGAGTATAAAAAATCAATGAACCTTTGTTAGTATTATCATATGACACCACTTTTACTGTAGTTTTCAGTTTCACGTTAAATATTTTTGTTTTGTGCAATAGTTTATTTCGCAAACTTTGGCATCTGATATCTGTCGGAGTGAAAACTAATTGAAAATTTAAGAATCTATTTGTCTCGGATAGTGTTTCACCCGGTCTGAAACAACTTTCATACAAAATTTCAACAATAAATCATTTTATTCGGCGAGGAATTAAATATCTCATCATGTCGGGAGCTTATTTGCAATAGAATTTCAACACCCTCCCTCGTCTATAAGAGTAACCGAGTGACAAAAGTATACAGTTTCGCTTGCTTCTCGAAAAATAACCACAGACTTAACCCTTATTTGACATTTTCATTTTTTTGACTACATCAAACTAACGCTAGCTATATATAGTTTTGAACGGGAGCCGGTAAATTGCTCAAATGCAATTGCTCGAATGTAATTGCTCGAATGTAATTGCTCGAATGTAGAATTCCTCGAATAACAAATTGCCCGAAATGCAAGTTGTTCGACATGCAATTGCTCGAATATCAATGCTCGAATTGCTTGGTTATTTAAACGGTTGTAATACAGTTTAGTGTTTATTATATATTAGTTGATCGCTTGGCATTTTATTACACAGGATGTCCTCTTAGTTTGTAAGCTGAACTTTGTATCAAATTTTATATTATTGCTGTACTATTTATCATTGCCTCTATAATTATTACTATCTAAAAAGATAGACACGTAAGAGATACTACCTATGTAAATTGATCTTAATTCAGTAATATAGAAATTCAGTATTGTCTACTTTTATAAGGAGAGCCCAAAATCACTCATAATAAAAAAAATATAGATAAGGGGTGTAACGTCTTTGTGATAGCGATGGTAACTAGCATAATATAAATTATCGAGTAAATATCCAATATGGTGGTTATTATTATTTTAAAATTTATAGCTGCGTCAATAAGTTAATAATATTCTTAAAGAAAATATATTATGTGTGATTTGTAAAAGTGGAACAATTAAAATTTTCGAGGCATTTGTAATTCGAGTGTTGACGTTCGAGCAATTGGTTATTCGAGGATCTCGTTATTCGAGCAATTTCCATTCGCGCTATTGCATTCGAGGAATTTGTAATTCGAGCAATTGCATTCGAGCAATTTACCGGGAATCATTTTGAACATTTATTTTTATCTCAAAAATATATTAATAACCAAACGAATGATTAAATAAAAATTTAAATGTTCAAACATTAAGCGCTTCTTAACAAATTGTCACTACGACCAGAGTTTTGCCTTTAAGTATCTTCAAGCATTCGAATATACAGATTTACACAAATTTAACTGTACTCAAACCGTAAGAATAGTTTAAAAAATGATATTCTCTGTAATACATGCTGCAGGGTCTAAAAATTTTCGGCCTAATAGTACAAATAAGATATTAAAATTTAAAAAATCAGTGTGATCACAGCTTATTTCGAATCATTGCTTAGCCAAACTTTCTAGCTCACAAAAAGAGAATTTAATGCAAACTCGTTTAGCATGTTTGGGGTCAATAGAGAGGCGTCAGGGTAGGCATATAAGGTAGATTTTTTAGTATTCTCTGGTATTTACAAATTGAATAAATTAATAATAATCAAAAATATCATTGTGCTAATTTTATGTTGTTTCATAATTATTGTTGATTTTATAAGAAATTTATTTTTAAAGTTCGTACCAGTTTGTTGACCATTCATATATCGATATTTCAGTTACAACGTGTGACAAGTTAAATAAAAGATAGTAAATTACGAGAAAATGCTAACAATAGCTAGTTTTTAAATGTAACAAGTTAAGTGTTAATCTGTAATTATTAAAGAATGACAGTGGTTGTTATTATTGTGATCCAAACTGTAAAAAACTAAGAGAATTTTCTGAACCCTCTGAAAACTACATTTTTAAAAATGTGTTAAAAATAAATATATTTTTTTAGATATTTCTAGAATTTCATTAAAATCTACAAAAATGTTGTCTAATGATCTAAAAACAATATTTTTTGAGTTGTCACGCTACGTATTCGAGTAATTATCAAAACAATCGATATTTCCATTGCATTTCATTAATACTGGTGTTTTAAAAAATATAAATCACAAGCGGCCATTAAAAATGTTGGCCGGTGAAATTTTCAAATAAAACAATTTTTTTCTTCATATGTATGTATATAAAATTATGTATATATTGCACATTTAAGTAAATGATTTTGTTATTCTGCAATACTAATACAAGTGAACTTAACTTGTCCAATGACGGGTTAAAGGATTCGCCAGCTAGTGTTGACTGTTTCAATTAAACTATGTCCTCCCTCGGGGAAAATAGGGGTGAATTATCCTTGAAAGATATTTCCATCACTTCTGACGTAGACTAATTATAAAATGTTAATTATGTATTTAACTTTTCTATTATTTGAGTTAGGTAAGCTTAAAACCGTAAATACTTATAAATATATATATATTATTTTATAAAAAAAAACATTCAGTACATTTTTTACACAACGCACACAAAAAAATTATTTGAACAAAATAGAAAACAATCGAAATAGTAAATTCAGTGTAAAATCACTGCAGTTGTTGAATGATTTTATTATGTGTGTATTCATTAAATTTGAGTTAAGTGAGTTTTTTTTAATGAGTAAAGCCGCTGGGCCTACACTAACCATGCTTGAATGAGAATAAATCTACAAAAGACGTTGGAAGATCGTGATTTTGTAGGTTGAAAAGGATGTCAGCACTAGCGAATGCTGGAGGTCGTCAGACAACGTAGGAGAGCAGAGGATCAAATTCTTAAAAAGAGAAATAATTTTTACGCCCAAGGTTCATATCAGACTATAGTCCTTAAAAAACAACAAGAAGAATATGTTTCTTTTATGTAGTAAAAGAAACACAAACACTTCCACTAAAGAAACACTACTGTGGGCCGGTTAAAAATAATACATTTAACTAGAATGCCTAAAACTAATCTATATGTATCTCGACCTTGATAATTCTTTATAAATTCCACTATAGTTTGTTTATGAGAGAGATATTTTTAATAATAAAGCAATCTTTTAATTGTTATAATTAGCTATGAGCCTTCAAAACACTTCCTACAAAACCGGACGCAAATAATAGTAAGTTCAGTATTTCATTTCATATTTTCTTTATTGTTAGTAAAATTCTCATAAGAATAGCACAATAAACTTTATAATTAATAATATACACTTAAAAAATTAATTTCCTCTTTTATTTTTTTCTTAAGATATTTCTGGTTTAAATTTTGTATAGAAAACTGCGTCTTACAAATGTGTATAAAGCTCTCTTTTGTCATTTTAAAAAGCGAGAATTTTTTTCCTCTCATTACACAATATTTACATCAAGTGGTCGTCTTTTGTTTTCCCTGTTTTTCATCATTCATTTGTTTCTGTTATTGACCGAGTTATTTTATCTCGCCTTTGTATATTTCAGTCTATTTTTGACATTGACTAACCGCGTTTTTTGTTTTTTGGATAATAACGTATCAAAACATTAAAATCTACTTTTGCTTCAAAGTCAGCTGTATTATAGTCTGCTTTTGTCATAAGCAGAGAACATTAATTTTATAAATCGTTAAACATGTAGAATAATTCTTTCTATTGAAAAGTTTTTTAAAATTTCCAAACATACATAATTAAATTAAATTACCAAAACCATAATTATCAATTACCCGTAACCGTGTGCTCATTTCACACGAATGTCATGGTAAACCCCAGAGAAAAAAATCATAAAAATTGTCATAAATATTTCGCCACCTGATACATTTTTGTAATATTGATTTGAAATATATTTTTATAGATATAATAAAATCTATTTTCAAAAAATTGAAGTCTCAAGTCTCAGGTTGTTTTATTCAAATAACATGAGAACCGAGGCCGGCAAATAGTGACGATTCCCCAGGAATTTATTTTCGTGTTGTCTCAACACAGAATCTTTGTACATATATACACTGGATCGTTCATTTAGTAAACTATTCTTGTGAATATATCAAAATACGTCAGGGAGTTCAACCATCGTTCTACCTTGTTGAAATACAAGCACTAAGATGCTGAACTACAATTTATGTCTTGCAAATCTTATATGAAACTAATTAAAAGTCTTCGAATTGAAATTTTTAAAAAATAACTTCCCTTAAAACAATGCATTACATATTCCATCAAACAGTATATAAATGCCTCTTTCAAGTTTAATTTTTTTCTATATTGTTTTTCCGTTGTCTCTCTAGACTGCTACCAACATTAAACATGATAAATGAAACACACAAAATTTGTATTAAGTGTATTTCAGTTACTGATTCAAAAAGTCAGTTTATTTTAATGGTTTCATGATAAACAAAATACTATGTTATTTTGACAATGTTCTCTAATATCTGCTTCAAATTATTCTTTAATGTAACACAGTTAAACGAGTTTCACTTAACACTTTGAAAGTTTGTTCAGAATAATGTTAATGCAGGCTGTGGTGGTGTAAATGCATTTAAGAGGTACTTATCTCCACTCTCAGCTAACATTAAGTTGATTATACAAGTTCTGTTGCATTAACGTTGCCCAGTAATTTGTATAATGTTTAACTAAACATTTAATGTAAGTAATTTTCTAATATTTTTGATGTATTCGGCAGTAACTTTGAAATAATTTTGTAGGTCTGCTTATTGCGTTACAAACTGTGATAAAAGAAAAAGTATTACCAGCCAGAAAAAATATGAAAAACTTTTATAAAATAGTTTATAATAGATAAATAAAAAAACTTTTTTTAGAGCGGTATCTATCGCCTCACTTGTCAAGACTGCCAAGCTATTATATAGGGCAGATAGGAAAAAAACTTTAATGTAAGAATTGAAGAACGCGTGAGATGTCTAAAAAGGAAATGGTATTCTAAGCTTGCAAATCATTTAATATATTATTTTATAAAAAATATAAAATACGGTCTGTATATCCAAAACGCGATTGTGTTGATGTGTTATAATATGACTACTTATTTAAAAAAAATATTAGTCAATGAGTCATTCATAGTTAGTAAAAACGCTAATTTCACATTAATTCACAATTATTTTTTAGAATAAAGAGCAGTTTTTTTCAACACGAGATTTTTAACAGGTTTTTTTATTTACTGTCAGTCCACCAAATATTAACATTAAAAACTTTAAAAGCAATTCATTTTATTTTAAATATAAATGATAATTTACCCGAAGACCAGAAAGTATTTTGGTAATATTTAGAACAAACAACCAAGCGAAATAATCAGCAAACAAAACAAAATGATTTAATTACAGGGTCGGTGTGAAGATTAAATCAATTTCTATAGGGTGCATCTTCGAAACAATTACTCCATTTAAAGCAAGAAGCTAAGGAACGTCTTGATTAATAAAAGTTGGCGCCATCTGGCAAGAAAATTTCAAAACATTTTCCTTAGATTTTCTTTTACTTTACAATTATAGCAGTGTTTTGTATAAGAAGTACTTGATAAAACGTTGTTTGATGTTTCTTTTTGAAATCTCATTTCTATTTCGCTCGTGCGACTTTTGGTTCAAATATATTATGTATTTCCTTTCATTTCTAATGATTTTATTATGAACGATTGAATGAATAATGTATTTAATTTATGCAAAAGATATGATAAATAAATTTTGTTACTCTCTGTAAAGAGATTTCAAAAATTGATCTTCAACCCTGTATTCAAGATGAATTTTTGAAAAAATATATTTTGTACTAGAAATCGGTTATATAAAAAATATTACATTTCTGAAGATATAATAAAGTTTATAAAAACACTAAGTCACAACGTTGAATTAAGGCGTCACAGAAAATTATTTACCAACGTTTATAGTTCAACGTGATGGTAAAACTACCTCAGAGTTTTTCTTAATTCCATAAACTACTCAACGTTATACCCACTACCACCCGCTACGGCTTCACACTCTTCTTACATGGTGTATTATGTAGCGTAACAACGTTAGTCGTGTTTAAAGTTTTGTCATGGATGTCCCGAGAAGAAATTCTTCAAGACTTAGTTGAATGCAGTACAGTGTGCAGAATGATGAATTATATAATTAATTGAAGTTGAAAATAAAATATTTTATTTATTGAATTCAAATATCTTTTCACAAGACACGGTGAATTCTTTGAAGGCCTTACAATTTGAAAAAATTTAAAGTGTAATCAATATTTTGATTAGGTAAATTTACTGCAATTTATTCATATTTCTATTTCCAATTGTCTCTTATGCCTTTAATAATTGTACTTGGTTTAGTATAAATAGCATTTTAATGGTGTATATAATTATCAGTTGAAAATGTTTGTTATGAGCGAAACCAGTCTTAATAATTGAATAAATGTGGTATTAATACAAAATAGTGTTTTTTTCGAATATATTGCCTTTTAACCAATTATTGACAGTGAAAATCTTAAAAGTGATGAATAATAAATATAATAAAACATTTTGATATTTAAATACTGAGATCACGTGAAAGTAGCCGAAACGAGTCGAGAGAAAGCAATATTCATTAAAGATAGTGAAAAATGAGTGGAAAAAACTTGTTTAAAAAGAAAAATACGATTTTATATTTTTTAATTTAGATTAACTTTATCATCTTATAGAAAAAAAAATGTTATTAGCTTCAAATAGCGCAATGTTTAATACTAGGGAAATTGTTTGTATTGACCAAGTGTACTGATGTTATAAAAAGGTCTCAAAAATCATCTTTCTGCCAGTAATATTAAATATAATATTATTTTCAGTCTTCATGTTTGACCTAAAAAAGTTTTTGCCCGCATATGAGCTTTTTTACTTTTTTATGCGCGTGAAATATGAAATTATGCGGGCGCAAAAAGCCACATCGGTGACAAAAGCTCTCCGGTCTGAGCTTTGTAAGCTTGCGCTGTTCAGCTCAATGAGCTGGCCAGATTAGTAGAAAAAGGGTAATTTGAACATTAAATTGAATTTAAAACAAACTGCTTTTAATTGATTGTAAGTCCACTGATGTCTAGTATGTTTTTATATGGTCATTAACTAAAACAAACTGTCAATATTAAAAAAAATACTTTGTATTACAACGTCTTAAATGAATACTCATTGGTGAAGTGATTGGTACTAAATTCGTCATCGTTTGAAAATATAGCTAAATTTGGTTATAATAAAACTGCGCACCTTTATTTGAATAGTGGCACGATACGAGATTTTGCATTTTTGATCTTTCAACAATAGGTTGTTAATTTGACTTCACTGCATTTGTATATAAAAGACTTTAATTTTCGCCGAATTTTCGTATAATATGTCACTATTATGGCTACATCTATTAAGTCAGCTACGTGGTCGAGTGTTAACGACGTTGGCTCAAAACACGGAGGTCACGGGTTCAAGTACCAGCAAGAAACAGTTTTTATAGATTGATTTTTCAATTGATTTATGAATTTCAGTCCGAAGGCATGGATATATGTGATGTCTTGAATTTCCTCCCACTCATCTAATCCTAAAACAGGCGTAATGAAAGCGATTGGCTAACCACTGGTCCTGTCCTAGTTCCATACTTTTATCCCTACTCTCTTTGAAAAATATAGGTTAAGAAACTGAGTAACAAACGGTCATCGTAGAAAAAATCTCATTAAAAAAGAACATATTCTCCACATTGGAAGCGGGCATGGAAAAAAAAATTCATATCTTTCATTCGTACACATGCCCAAGCATACATATTCTGTTTAGTAACATTTTTATATAGCATTTTTTGTGATAATTTGCTTTGTCTGCAATACGAAATTCAGTAAATTTATAATGAATAAATAAATGGTACCTACTCATAAAAAGCTGTTTTTTTCTATACCCATTTAATCATCCAAAAATCAAAAAAAAAAATACATTTTCTGAAAAATTACGTTTTTCGTTAAGTGCCACTATGTATATAAAAGTGCGATATGACAATTCCTCTTGTAAGAAATAAAACTAATATACTGAAAAATAGCGGAAAATTATTTTGTGTAATAAATATTTGAACATAATGAGACAAAACATCTGGATTCCATCAGTATTGTAGTATAGATTATTATGTCAGAATAAAGAGTATATATAACGCGAAACTACTAAAGTTGCACTAAAAGCACATCATTTATACCGTGTATATTTATTATATATTTAATGATGGCAATTAAATTATGACAGTCGAATTATTTAGTTGAATAAGACAATTAATAGCTGCTCAAAAACAGCCCCTTTGAAGCAGCTTAAACGGAAAAGCCTTATTATGGAGAATGCGCGATCCTCCGTTTGCATTGTACTTGCATTATAATGGCTGCATGTCTCCAAATGAACCCTCTGTTAAAAGCCAGATGAGCAACTTTTGTTTGTTTTGTTTGAGGTTTAGTGAATTAGAAAATTAAATGCTAAGCATACAAGAAACTTTTCATAACAACACATATCTCACAATAAAAATAAACATTATTTAACAAAAAAGAAACATCATTTTATAAAAATAAATGTTTTTTTAATCGTTTATTTTTTTTACATTCACACAAGTTTTGTCACTAACGATCCGGGCTTAACCTTTTGGCATCTTCAGGCGTTGAAACTCACGGATGAACTTCAACTGAAAAAGTTCAAACCACTGTCAGTCAGTCTGTCACAAGGACTGTCAGCTCAAGTTCATCCGTGTACTTGGAGGCCTGAAGATGTCAAAAGGCGAAACCCGGATCGTAAGTGTTGAAACTTGTTTGAATGATTCGAATTTAATATTGAAATTCCACCAAGCACCTTCAGTCGAAATCTTAAATTGTAACTATATAATATATTTAATATTGTAGTGTATGCAAATGTTACATCCTTAAGTGTGTGGTTTAAAAAACATGTTGACATTGATGAATTGTATACCTGTATAGATCTTCAACTTGTATTATCAATACTTTTGATAGATTCAGCAGTAATTTAGTGGAAGTTTATTTTTAATATAAAACAATATTTGTTAAAATTGTCATTCCATTTGTTGTGTTACAAAAATTACTAGTGTTTGGCCTCGTTAAGATGCAAAATCAGACAACACATCACAGGACTTACGAATAAACTAAAAATTGATTAAAATTTTTATGCAATAAACTACAAAATACATGTTGGGGTTTTGTCCTTTTCTACTGAACGCAGAGAGAGAGTAAGATACAAACATTGATATAATTAATTAATTACTTATATTAAGCACAGTCAAACCCAATGGAAATAAATTAAGCAATGGTGATCCGCTTACCTTACTTAAAATAATATGAACTTAAGTTTTTTTTCAATTATTAACTACTATATTCAGTCTTAATCCTTTATTATTTACTAGATGGAGTATTTTAAAATTTTATTATTATTAATGTTATAATTGTTTTCTATCAAATGATTCAAAATTTAAGTTTTTTTTTGTTGCTTTTTAGACATTTTACTTGTTCTTTGATTCGTAAATTAAAGATTTTTTTCCTAAATGTTAAAGAATTAGAAAAATAAATGTATTTGTTGATGCGTCACATTTTATAACACAACGAGTGGAATAACAAAACTATGAAATTTAAATTTATATTGATATTTATTCTTCGTCAATCCGAAACTTATCTTATATCTGTAAAATAGACTAGTCGAATACAAATAAACACTACACACTGAAAGCGTACTGTTCAGAGCTTTCAAGTGCTTGAGCAAATGTAAAATCAATTAAAGTTTAGAATAAACCCCACACGACCGCCCGTCACGAGCTTGCTTCCTAGAAAACTGGCCAAGTATTTTCACTGCAGCCCCTTCGTCTCGATAATGGAGGCTCCCTACAGATAGAGGTACCACACCCCTTTCCGTCGCAGCCTTTGAGAGGCCCTTACCCTTAAATCAATTACGTATATATAATAATAAGTACAACCATTTGAAATCTATTTGAATTTTAATTAAAATTTTCGAACCGATTATTTCTTGTTCGAACCACGATATTAAATTCGTTAAAGCGTGTAGTGGAAAATTATTGAATATAACTCGAAGAAAACTATCGAAATGTCATTTCAACCATACTAGAACTATCGTATGTTTTAAAAATTAGCACATCCATCATGCCTATAAATATATTATAAAGAATGTTCATAGTATTTTAACATTAATATAATTTCAAACAATTGTTTACGAAACATTGATGAATTGTAAGTTTTAATATGTATTTTTAATCAAGGCATCACCACAATTTATGTTGATTTAAAAAAGCGGGCTCGCTACTATTCTTTCTCAATTCTTTTCGTACGATTCTTCAAAATGAGCGTAGCTAGAGCAATTAGCTTACCATTAATCTTGCCCTAGCCCTGTCTTTCTACATATACTGAATAACAAGAAGTTCTCGTAGAAAATCATCTGTTATAAACTCCACCTAGTTTTTAGTAGAAGAGGACATGGTAAATATAGAAATTTATGATAATTATGTGTTAATTTATTCTTAAAATAAAGAATCATCAATAATATCATAAATTAGAATCGTTCAAATTATGTACACTCCCACAGATTTTGTCACTAACGACCCGGGTTTCGCCTTTCGGCATCTTCAGGCGTTTAAGTGCACGGATGAACTTGAACTGACGCTTAGTAAATGAATGTTTCGTGTTTATATAATAGATAAGTGTATCACTAAGTCTAAAGCCATTGCTGGCGAAAAGGATAAGCTCCTGGGAATGCCCAAAGATTTGAGTAGTGAGTGGTTTTAAGAATTATATTTATTTGTTTGTCGGGAAAGATTTTATGATTATATTTATATAGGGTATAGAAGTGGAGATCCGTGGAGATTGGAGAGATTGAACGATTCAAATTTAATATTAAAATTCCACCGAGCACCTTCAGTCGAAATCTTAAATTATAATAATATCATGTTTGATCAATTTTTGGATAACTGAAAGCTTTATATTTTTTTTATCTTTGAATACTCATGAAATTATGGTGAAATATATAGTAGGCGTTCAATATCAAATAGTATTATGTGTACGTATATATTTTTTTAATTTAACTTGTAATCGAGATGTTGTAGCTTTATTTGAAAACCTACAGCCTGATTCCCACAAGAGAGTTTCAAAATACATAAATAGACAGTGGAAAAGTTTAGAGGTCATCACTTAGTAGAGAAACTTGAGCCACAAAAGTGCTGTTCCTTGAAATTAAATTCGCTGTAAAAGATCCCCGATACATCGAAAATTTAAATTGGTGTCTCTGGGATCAAGACATGTTTGGTCCATTCTTATGACCAAATCGCTTTTATGCCACCGCCAAGACCATACAATAAAGTTTATTTCGATGAAATGTTCGGTATTGTAAGTTTTAAGTGTATCCTATAAATTGTATACATACAATTCTTAGACGCAGGTC
Source organism: Himalopsyche anomala (assembly GCA_031772345.1). NCBI lineage: Eukaryota > Metazoa > Arthropoda > Insecta > Trichoptera > Rhyacophilidae > Himalopsyche > Himalopsyche anomala. The sequence goes on along the minus strand of CM062837.1, from coordinate 12,798,692 downwards.
CGTAGCCAGTCACAAAGAGTAGCTGCCATAGGCGTCACTTTAGGGGAGTCTCACATTTTTTTTTGATGAATATTTCTACTTTCTTTAATATTCTTTTAATTAAACACTGGACTATCTGTTTATAGGGTGGATACGTTCCACGTAATAATATGTAAAAAAAAATGGTGGATAAATTTCATTGCTAAAAATAAATTCAGGATGTGAAAGAAATGAAAGTCATTATTGTTTATTGTACTTTAATTTTGCTACGACACTGAAGACGACATTTTATCACTTGAGATTTTTCTTTTCAACGTTTTCGAGATTACAGGAATAAATATCTCTGCGCATAATAAAAACATGCAAGAGATGTAGCACCGTGTTATTTTGAAACAGTGTAAAAAAGTATAAAAAAGGAGTCGAGTGAATCACCAACTTAAATATTTATTAACTTGACTGTGATATTTTCTACGTTTTTCTACGAGAACTGATACCCAGTTGCTCAAACTCTCTTTTTCTAAGAGAGTTGTAGAGATAAAAAAAAAGGACAGAAAAATACTAGTGGTTAACTTATCGCACTCGCTACGCCTTGTTATATCAAGATCAGAAGGGTGGGAGGGAAATTTTAGACATCAAAAACATCTATTTCTTCGAACTATCGATTAAATGCTGTTCGTACTGGGACTCGAACCCGTGAGGTCTGTCACGGAAGCCAATATCGTTAAATGCTGCACCATGGACGCAACTAGCATAATATGCTGTATAAATTTGACAACAATATCAGTATTTTGGTTATCAAATCGAATTTTGAATGAAAACAACGGTTACATATTTTCATAACGTTGCTCACGATTAATTGAAATATTCATCCAGTATTGCAATACCTTCTTGTGCATCTTCAATTTTGAAATAAATATGCACTACTAATAATACATGTTAATCACTCTTTCACCATGTATAATGAAAAAAACGGCCCATGTTTTAATGGAGTGATGTTATAATATCCGCTATTACCGTCTACTACTACTAACTACTAATCATATATCACAACATAATAAATACAGTCTTTTAAATTACGTCTTTTGAGAGATTAAAGATATGGAGATGAGGAAAGGATTCTACTAAGAGTTAATTAATAAGTTGAAAATTAAAGTATGCCTCACATGCATCCATACTTTTTGAGAATAATACATAAAAATATTTAAAAATCTGTTTTGTAAACCCCTCTATAGCGTATGAAACAGTCCTTCATATTCCACCCCCCCTCATAGGGTAGTTTTTTTTATTATAAAACGCTAAATTTTCAAGGTCAAATAAAAATTTTCTTACATATTTTATATTATAATGTTTTATACACTTGCATTGAAAAAAACTGTCAGTAGTAGTTTGTCTCTTGACTTCGCTAGACGTATTCTATTTAATATATTATACACATATAAAAATGAGAAAATACAATTGAAGGAATCTAACTTCAAACTTTGGAAAGGTTACCTTATAACGTAGTATTCCTATAGCGTTTTCTCAATATCTGTGTCATAGGGGGGTCGGCTGTATACGAATTGAATCAGTGGGTTGAGTTGTAGTAGAGATGAAATTGGTACAATAATCAAAATTGAGAACCTGACAAAGACCTTTCTTATTATGTACTATTCATGTTAACCGAGGGTATCTTTTACGTCTCCAGGGATTCCTGATGGAATGTGCCTTACATTCCCTGGAAGCCTTTCAGATAACGCTTCGTGCCTTCGGACTCACATACATGTTTGTGGCTTTTATATTAGGTAAGTCATAAAACAGTCGAGTGACAGATGATGGATTTTCTGTTCAGAAACGTAATGTTTTGACAATTATTTAAAATCATCTATTTACTCAGTTATCTCTTAATGCTGAATAAAAAACCTATCTAAATTTAGAGTTTTAATATTTAAGTAGCAGAACAAATAAATATTGCTGATTTTTAATGAAGAGTGCTGCAATTGTTATCTTGTTCAATTTGACGCTTCTGAAACTAAATTGGAAAATTAATATACATATATTATCATGGTAATATTTAAATTGATAATCAAGTAAAGTACCTATACTAATTGTCTTTGTGTCTAATATAATAAGGGCATGGAAAACAAAAGTAGAAGATTTCATAATCCTTAAATTTTTGCAAATCAATTAAAACATATTTCTTCTTTTATAGATAAATGTCTGAAAAAAGTAGTGTTAATTTTTTTTTATTTGTAATATCTTGCTATTTTAATAAAAGTACATTGCTTAGTGAAATCTGTTTATTAACCGCCATTTTTGCTATACAGGACTATGTAAACAGCCGCTTATTTTAGAAACTCGATTTTAATTCTTCAAAAATGCACATTATAAACGTTTATTTATAAAATAAAAAAAAACACTACTATTTGCAGAATTGCAAACTCTACACGATCACTTTCTTATTTTCTAACTTATTTTCAAATAATGTTACAAATAAGTAGTACTTTCTTAAAATATTTACTCTTAAATAAAGTAAATAATAATTAATTCAACCCTTTTATTCATGTACTCAGATATGGCGATATAATATACGAATATATGTACAACCTATGATACTTTACAACTTACTACTAAGCGTTTTCAAATGACTGTCAGTAAAGTCTCAAGAGTAAGACTTGCTTACTTTGTAGTATAAGTCGATATCCGGAAACCTCCGGAGGCTTCGATCCACATCTTTTAGCTTATTGCCACATTTACAATCTGACACTTGGCTGAGAAGCCACTACCATGAGTCCAGATTACGAATTGGCTGGTGCGTAAAATCTGACACTTTTAAATTGGAAATAATCAGCCTAGCTTCTTTTAGCCCCTTAGCTATTAGTGTCTACAATGGTTGTTTTCTTCAAAATAAAAATTTCTAATATAACATAAAAATACAGAGTATAGATAGAGTTGTCGATGATGTTCATTTACTGAAACATCAACAGGGAATAGGGATAGAAGAAGAGAGTGTTTTTAAATCTGGTTCCACCAGGGCGTTGTGATTATGATGATGATGTGGTATTCGAAATAATATTTGCGTTGAAGTAGTTAGACTAGACTTTATAAGATTTTTTTACAAAAAAATCTTTGTGTATTTTATTTGCCTCTGGGAATTGGAAATCAATTGAAAAGGTTTCTTTATTATGAAATGTCGTCGACCAGAATAAAGTGACGAAAACTTATAAATTTTAAATTCGCAAAAGCGAATTTGTGTGTAAAAGCTTTTGATAAAGTCGAAAAAAAAATATATCGCACTTCAATCGCAGGACTGTAATAAAATCAAATAAACGTTTTTCATTAGTGCACACATTCGAGTACGCATTTTGAATACGCAAAAAATTATAAAAAGGTTTGTTAGAATTAATTACAAAAAATGACAAAAATTTAATTTATTACACGAACAGCGATGCAAAAAGATTTCTTTTGGAAACTTTAATATTTTAAAATTGATAAATTAAAAGATATCTCAGTCATGTATTATGAGAGCGATAACAAAATATGTATTTATCATAAATATTAAAGTTTTTCTCTTTTCTACTGGGATAATTTTCACAGACAGAATTTCAAAAAAATTTAACGTTTTTCATGGTGCGTGCGTTATTGAAGTATTTTTTTTTACTAAACACATGCATGACAAATTATGGAGCTTACTTATTGTATAATATTGTATAAACCATGCGGCTTGGATAATATTTTTTGCATTGCAATTGAGAATATGTCCATTTGTTGTGTCTAGCCAGTTTCCACAATGTCCAAAATTTCATACGTAATATAAAAAATTGTAAGGGTCAATTCATGTTGTACATTTATCGTCGATGTGACGACATTGGAGATGTCAAATTAAGTAGCTTTTGGGAATGTACACTGATTGTATGGTTACATGTATATAATACAAATAAAGCACTTTGCTTTTATTGTACGAATTCTCTAGCCATATCTGGCTCTAGTTTAAAGCAGGACTGTTAGTGATCCCACGAAGAAAAGTATCAGCCAGCATCTTTAGTTTTTAAAGCAATACGGATAACTATAAGAATAATCGGAGGTCTTTGGTCCATCGAGTTTGCAGGAACAGACCAGCAGCTTGTGCCCTTTTAAATTGGCTTGTCAAATTTGTCAATCATTTAAAGCAGTAAGCCGCAACTACTGTGCCGTGAGGTGGATCCAGGTATGTCAGGGGTTAGGTATCTCATAAACAAATCTTTCTATAAACTCTCATTTTACTTAAGACAGGCTGAGTAACTGAATAACAAGCAATTCTCATAGAAAAAAATCCAGTGACATGCCGATTTAAGGCAGAGGTGGGTAAATATTTTGGCTGTTGGGCCAAATAAGGGATGAAAAATTGATCGAGTCATAAAACTCACAGACCTTTTAGGAATCAAAGATTTACCCTACGAATTACTTTTAAAGTGTTTTTAATTACATATTTTTAATTTTTAAAATACTTCACGGGCTGCCATTTGTTCAGACCTACTTGAAAGTCTTTACACTTTACATTGGTAGCGAACTTGATATAAAACATTCTAAAACTGTTTAGTTTATTATCATTATGGAATTCTTTATTGTGCTGTCGAGTAAATCACAATATTTATACAAAATACTTTTTTTAAGCTCTTTCTTTCATTAATTATCTCACTAATTTGTTTTAGAATGCAAAATACTAAGGTATTTTAAATTAACAGCATTAAAATCATTCTAATAAATCACATTTGTCGTTGAAGTTAATTTAATTACAAGTATAACTACAACCAAAATATAAAATAAAGAGTCTAAAAGCAATATTGAAATTAAAAATTGATTAATGAAATGAATTTAGAAAGTAATTAAATTTTTACAATCTGATCAATTAAGTTTGTGAAGTAAAAAGTTTGCACTGCGGGCCAAGACTTATGTTATTCCACTAAGGCTTAAAAGCCACGCATTGTTATGTCTATTAGAGCCCTCATTAATAAAGTTTGTGGTCTATTTGAGCCACTTCTAAGACAATTCTTCTGAATGTATCCATAAATCAGCTGAGAATCATATCAAAATCAATTGAGATCGAATTACAAATTTAATTTGCAATATTCATTCCAACGTATTGGTACTGTTTTTA